>JASCZW010004431.1:0-140865 GCA_034211315.2 Aedes japonicus
GCCGTGTCAGATGTGAATAGCCTTAAGCAGTTCAGGGTGAGTAAGCGTTTTGTTTTCGTACTGTGAAACGGTTCAAAGGCTGGAAACGTCAATATTCAACACGGGAGGTGTCAGACGAACTTTACTGCCAGAACGAAGAAAAGCATCAAATGGTGAGGGTGAATAAAACGTAATCCGGCCGTATGTGGCCTTAAATTGAACAACAATTCAAATGTCCCTTTTTCAATGAACAGGGCTCCTCAAACATGATCTGGATTGCAAGCCGTACAAGAAACAACGGCTTCACGGGTGGACGGAGCGTCAAAAGCAAGCCAGGGTCCAAAGGAGCAAATATCTTTTGGTTCGGCACGATGACTGCGAGATGTTATTTTCGGATAAAAAGCTCCTTTTCCTTCACGACAGTCATAATTAATATAAAGAAATTGTGTGTATGGCAAAAGTCTTGCAAATGTTCCAAGAGATAAACTAGATTTAGAACGCTATCCGCATATATCGAAAATCATGGTATGGGGCGCCGTTTCACGAAAACGAAAACATCCTCTTCTTGTCATAGAACCTAACGTAAAAATCAACACTGAATATTACATCGAGCCAGGTTTTGAAGGGCCATCTGCTTCCTCATGCTTCAAGCTGTTATGGGAATACAATATTGTTTCCAACGGAGTCAACCAGCTGTAGGCAAAGACGACACAAACGTGATGCGCGAAAAATTTGCCCGATTTCATCACAAGCGAAGAATGGCCTGCATCTTCATCGGCTCTCAACCCACTCGGCTACTTTCTCTGGGGTTATATGCGTCAACATATAGGCCTTACGAAAGGGCTTACTTTTGATCGATTCAAGAAACTTTTGGTTGATGTTTGGGACCAAATGCTGCGATACCAGCTGCGATAGGTTAACAAAGAGTTTGAGCAATGTTATTAAGGAAAAGGGTGGAGATTCAAATTGAATTATAATGATTTTTTTTCAGTAACATGTACCATTCAAATGAAAAATAAATGCTATGATTTGGTTGATTTGTTTTGCTGTAATTCTATTTTGTTTAAGTGACACCTACTGTGAGACACCCTGTATATGCAGCGGACATGAAATCTAGACAAAATCTTCAAATGGTTGAAAGTAACAATTGTAAACAATGACTTAAAATGTAAAGTTCCTGGAAAATACAGGTTGCTAAAATCTGAATCTACTACTGACGGGAAGGTAATAACTCCCAGTATTTGTTTCTGGTGCTATTTCGTTTGTTGGAGCTAGCAGATCACAGAAAAATACACAAGAAGTCATTGTTGACCTACGTTACATTCGACCTTTTGACTATTT
Organism: Aedes japonicus; assembly: GCA_034211315.2. Taxonomy (NCBI): domain Eukaryota; kingdom Metazoa; phylum Arthropoda; class Insecta; order Diptera; family Culicidae; genus Aedes; species Aedes japonicus. Next base: position 1,321 of record JASCZW010004431.1, read on the forward strand.
TCTTTAGAAATGAGATCCACGTACAATAAATATGAAAATTCAAATGAAAATTGCAACTTTTCATAAAAATCCTTGATTTTGATTACTTCTTTCATTAATTGTTTTTTTAAAATGATTTATTTGTACAGGCACAATCAGCTTTACAGAGCCAAGTTTTCATATTTATATACCGATTACTTGCGGCTGTCTCAAGTTTTATAGAAACAACAATTTAACGGATGGGAAGCTGGGTGGGAATTTGAAATATGGTTTGCATAACAGATATGTTTTGAATACTTAATTGTGTTACAACTAACATCTATACAACTCTTGGTTTTTTTTTTGACTTGAATATTTGTGAGAAAAAAGAAAAACACAGATAGCAAAATAAAAACTAATAGTAAGTATACAGATTAATCAAGCTACAATCTGAGGCTTATGTTAGTCAAGAACACATAGATAAGTTTCATAAACTTCATTATCACACAGAGCCAAAATACCTCGAATTGGTTCATTGGGTTGTCTACCTCGAGCCCGAAGGGAATCATAAAGCACAGTTCTGACTCCACGATGCTCAGCACATGGCCAAATAATGTGATCTGCGTCCTGGTAACCTTGTTCACATTCACAGAGATTGCTGTCCGCAGCCTAACACGGTAGGAATAAGCGTTCAAAGAATAATTATTGGAAATGAGGCGTCAAACCAAGATTTCTTCAACACCTTTGGGATGACAAAATTTTGCCATCACCCCAAATCTCCTCTACTCCATTTATACTGCCAGTTGACGAGTGACTGTTGACGAAAAATAGGAAAAAAAATCGTTGAAGGCGATTTGTCGATCATAAATATCGCCTCCCATAGCGCCCACCTTTGCAAACGAGTCCACTCTTTCATTGCCTAGAATCGAACAATGAGCAAGGACCTATACAAAGGTGATGATAATTTTTTCCGTTAAATAAAAACCAGGATTTTCTAATATGCTCATGATGTCAATGATAATTCTTCAGATTTGAAAAAATAATATTATAACTTTAAAATGTATTATTATTGGTACGATAGACGTACCAGTTTTGGCCACCATAACTTCCTTACTGATTTAATATTCGTCTTTAAAAGAAAAATCAATATTCAGAGAAACGTGCATTTACTTTTGTCCTACATAATCAAACAGAACTTTTTAATTTCAAGTTTGTAACCAATATCCAATTGGAATGATTCATCTTCGTAATACACCGAAAAAATATTCTGTGAGGACTGTTCATTGAGCAAACCAAGTAATCTTCTTTTTAATAATATACTTTTTCACAGAATTACACTCTAAATGGAAAAAAATTAGCCTTAGTATATTGGTACATTCACAGATATAAACTGCCAGATTTCTGAAAAATGGAACTACTTTTCAACCGTCCTAAATCGTATTACCATGCCTGTCTACGTTTCGGACACCAAAATAAAAGCAGCAAAAAAAATACAAATAAGTCAACAAAACCGAATGTATATTTCACTATGAATTAACACAAGAAACAGTCTATTAAGATGTTAATCCTTCTTTCTGTTAAATTTTAAAATTTTCTGTGGTACACCCGCCATCAGGTTTCGTACGGTATCCTCAGATACACCCGCCGTGACGCAAAGCGAAAAGAGGCCAAATCAGACCAAAACAGAGCTGGAGAGTCATGGCTTCTGATAAACGGTAGTAACCGTTTTTGCAGACATTCTTTCTCGTACACATCCTAATTGATAGTACCGTTAGAGACAAATACTTCTTCGGGGATTTGGACATCTTCTTCGGTCAGAATTCTCAGCAACGGCGTTCCTTTGCATTGCGGTGTAAAAAACCAGACCAGGAAGCTGTCTTTGAGTACGTATGTTTCCGTCGTCATCGTGATATAAGCGGGAAAATGTTCGCAAAAAATTGGTGAAAAGCTCCTAAGCAAGACGTTTTGCAGTTAAATGTTACTTGTCATCTCGGTTGGGTACCTTTTCCACTTTGTACGCCTTCAGTACTTGTATCTGCTTCACTTTTTGTACATATGATTTTGACTTCCTAAATTTGCGAGCCACATTTCACACATCAAAATTGGGATTTTTCTCAATACTGTCTACCACCTTCTTGTCCATTTTTCGGGAGCATACTTTCAATCTTCCGATCCACAGTCAAGTGCTGGTCGAATGATTTGCAAACAAAAATCGTGTACCGATAAATTCGGACTTTGTTTCCTTTCGGACAAAATGCGTTTGGGTCCTTCCAATTGCTTCAACGCCATTTTACTGGATGGAATTTAAACATGTTGTACTACGAAATACAGGGTGCGGCAGAAAATAATGCGAAAATGTTCAAACTTGAGTATTGGGTTAATTCATGTAGCTAGTGACTATTTTCTGTCGAAAGTGTATTTGTTTATGTTTACTTTCAAGTGCTGCATCCAAACATTCTATTAAATTCATTGCAAATTCGTCAAAATGTTCGCGAAAGAAGTGATCACCAGTTTGTTGCTCGCCCAGAAGAAGCCGAAAGAGATTGCCATTTGGCAACAGTTTACCGCATAAAAAAAGTCCCCGCAGGATGGTCCTAAACAGAGTAGCCAGTAAAGTCGTCCGTCGGGATGACAGCATTTGTTTCCTACGTTCTTCATCCATCATTTTGTGGGAGGAGGATAGCACAGGAAAACGACCATCTGTCAATTAAGAAAAAGACGCGACACTAACGGAAAAGCAGGAATCTCTGGAAAGGTGGTCGCCTGTCCCAAGGCGGATTAGTGCCTTGTATTTATGCTTATATAGAGGGAACATTGGTAACACCGTTCGCAATGACGAATTATACCACGGCGTGGTCGCAGAATTTCATCAGGGAAAATCAGGAATGTTCTGCCCTGGGATGCATAGTTGACGTAAGCGCCAAGACGACCAAAATTCACTTTTTTGTTTTTTTGCATTCTTTACCCTATAATACATTGCCTCCAAGTCAAAACCAAAAAAGTTTCTTCGAAAAATTGCGAGATAAATTGAAAAGAACGGTTTGGCGTAAGCACCATTTGGTCGCATGAATGACGTCTCTCCACATCACGGATTGCTGTAAGCGAAGTTGAATGCACCAGGGAAAGCAGATTAGAGATTACATACATACTTGCCATCTATCGACCTCTGAAAAACACCTGGCCGGTTCCTTACGATCAGAGATACTGTATCCCTCATACTGCCTTTATAGGCATCTGGAGTTGAAAATGGGATAGAATTGATAGATTTTTTTTTTTTGGCGAGAAAGTGAAAAGGAATGAGCCTAGAATTCTGATGTATAATCAAAACCACAGGTAGTAAAATTGCATAAGGAAATAGCAAGTGTTGAAATTGACGTCATCATTAATTGTACACGGTCCGCACAGCAATCGCTCGTCCGTGATCCTTCCAACTAAAACACAACTTGCATTGAACTTCGGTCGTTGTTGTTACTCCTTGATCATTATCATCAGCTTTAGCAGAGTGCCCTGTCTGCTTTTCGTGAACACGGTGGGCATGACAACGTTTGCACTCTTCATGCCCCAGTTGGGTTAATTTTATGTACAGGTTTCTCAACACCTTACAGTAGAAACTGTAACTGCAACATTCTTGCTTTTTTTCGCCTTTGATTTTTGTACTGACGCTCTTTGAAAGAGTCGAACATTTTCTGGACTGATAAGTCCGATGGTAGATATCGTCAAAATCAAATGGGAGCTTTGCTGGGTGAAACTTTTCGTTGGTATTAGTGAAGCCAATCGGCGAGACCCTAATGTACGACATATTATTCAAACAGAGCAGCCTGGTTTTTACGCCATACTATGAGAATAAACGTTCAGTAATATGCCTGTTTATTCGCATAAGTTGGCGTATGCGTTTTAAAGATGATAAAAAAATGAAACTATCCTAATTATCTTGCTGGCCCACTTTTATTAGTAAAACTTCATCAAATGTACAGAACATTTGTCCATAATTGTTGATATATACTGCATTTCAGCTTAAACCCGGAAAAACGCGTTTCCTCAACAATCATACCGATGGTGGTTACGTCAACTATGCATCCCAGGGCAGTGTTGCCAGAAGTCGTATTCTGTTGCTAGGATTCAGCATACAATCACTGAATTTGTATGAGCACATAGCAACTCTTCTCGTAGACGCATGAGCGTGGCGGATGAAGGAGCTCAATGACAATGGCACAATAGGCTTTGAGTCTACTTACCAAGCACTTTGATGGCGAATGCTCCGTTTGAAGAGCTCGAGTTCTCATTATAGCTTGGAAGAAGGCGAAAAGAAGCGGGCACCTTTGTTCTCTTCGATCTCGAAGATACCACGACGTTTGTGTTTGTCTTTTACATAACATAATTTTTTCAATATAAATGAAAAGACCAAACGTTATTTGGTTAAGTTTCGTTTTAAGGGGCCAGGATAGTTCTCATGTTTGGTTGAAATTTCTGTTTCATTTGTGGGAGTTTCGAACCACCATAGACAAAAATCTTGCCTCCAGAAACCCCCACCAGGGATACGGTGCGACTGAAATCTCTTTGAGTGCAGCACGCGCTGCTACGATACAACACATAAAATTTCAATGAGACGTGAAAGTGCAGTCTGTACTCCCGTGCACCCTTGTTGTGCCGTGCGCTCAAAGCCGCACATCTAATTTCGAATTTGCTCTCGTCTCTTTGGGCGTTCACGATTGCACTCTCCCTTGTCGTCTCTGTGCAAACACAAGTGCAAAAAACTGACCCGGCGGTAGGCCTGACTACTTTGTGAATAAGGATTTTAATAAAAAATTTCCTCTACGAACCCATACAATGCCTTTTTGTTACGAGCATCAAAAATTTTAATTTTACTACCATTTACCAAAGCATGAGCCAGGGCACAGAGTAAAGCACTGTGTAGAGCAGCGTTCATTACTCTTTGTCTCTGAAAGAGAAGTGCATGTGCGGCTATCTGTCTCTCGTGCTGCTACGAAATCTCTCGCACATATGTTTTGTGCGCTCTTCTGAAACAGGAGACGCACACTTGAAATTGGGTGAAGCTCTTGCCTATTTTGCACTACTCTGTGTTTTTCGGCAACCCTGACCCCCACATGTCAAATTTGGTTACATTTGCTTGATTAGTTCTTGAGTTACGCAGAAAGGTGTGTTTCATTTGTATGAGAGCCCCCAACCCGTCTTTCTAAGCAAGAAAAGAGTCTCGAACCATCAGATAAATATTCTCCTGCTCAAAAACTCCGGGATACAAATTTTCATAACAGTAGCAATAATTCTCATGTTTGGTTTATATTTGTGTGTCATTTGTATAAGAACACCTCCTTCCAGAGAGAGAAAAGGGTCTCAAACTATCGTAGAAACTTATTTTGTCTTCAAAATCCCCACATGCCGAATTTGGTTTTATTTATTTTATTAGTACTCGAGCTATGCTGAAATTTTAGTTTCATTTGTATAAGAGCCCCCTATTCTAGGGAAGGAGGGGGGTCTCAAATCACTCTAGAAACATTTCTTGCCTCCAGAAAACCCCGCATGCCAAATTTGGTTCCATTTGCTTGATTAGTTCTTGAGTTATGCAGAAACGTATGATTCATTTGTATGGTAGCCCCTCTTTTAAAATGGAGAGGGGTCTCAAACCACCTTAAAACATGTTTTACTTCCAAAAACTCCCACATGCCAAATATGGTTTCCTTTGCTTGATAGGTTCGCAAGTTGTGCAGAAATTTGTAATTAATGTGTTTTGGGGCACCCCCTTCCAGAAAATGGAGGGGTCTTTAACTATCATAAGAACCTTTCCCGGCCATAAAAACCCCTCCATACAAAATTTCACGCCGATCGGTCTGAACCAGACGCCGACCGGCCGATGATCTGAGGATATCGTACGGATCCTTATGGCGGGTGTACCACAGAAAGTTCATGGACTTTACAGAAAGAAGGAGTAAGGGGGGAATATACAGTTATAACGAGAGAAACAAACTCATTTTTGTACAAAAAAATTCAAGGGGTAGTTTTTACTCAAATCAATCGAAACTTTTCTACAATTATATGCGTATCCATGTAGTATACAAAAATATTTTTTTCATTTTTTTTTTTCAACAAAACGGCACCCGTTAGAGTGCGTTGAAAAAGTCGTTGTATTTTGCTTACGCCGGCTCTTCTGGTCGCAGTTTTGATCTGAAACCTGCTAACCCAAAACAATTACTTTAATTCCATTTTACATTTAGTAGACGAATTGAAAAAAATAGAGGTAAAAAAATTGCACTTTTGGTGTAACTTTTTGAAAAAATCCACATTTTTCCGCCATTGTATCACATTTTTCCATATTTAATAATAAAAAATAACAGAAAAATTTTAATTCACATAAAAGGTAATACTATTATAAGGAAATCCTATAAGTTTCAGCTTAATCGAATAATTAGTTTTCGAGTTATCACCGGCATAAACTCCGAAAATGCTGTTTTGAGCAATACACTATAGAAAATAGGGTTTCTCGGTCAAACGTCTTTTTATACCTGCTGCGCGCGAAAAAGCATCTTCGAAAAACGATAGAAAATAAACACTTGGAGTTCGAATTTCGTAAAAAAGGGTTTCAGGAGCGTATTCTACGGGAAATTTTACTAACTTGTTATGCAAAAAAAATGGATTTTCGGTCATTCTAACTGTATATCACCCCTTAACATGCTAATGTACTGTTTCTTATGTAGATATAATTCTATTATTCTATTATAACTCTATGTTTTGTTGAATTATGTGTTATATATTTTTGGTGCTATTATTTTGATGTCCGAATTTGAACGTGGACAGACTTTGTGCCAATCAGTCTAAAGTGTCACAATAATTACTGACTCACACTTTATTTTGCCAAATTATCAGAAAATAAAACACAATCAAACGAATTATCAAGATTCGTTTTGTAATGAATTTTTGATTAAGATTATATTGTAATGAATTTTAACATTCAAAATGGCAAAAAAGTGAAGGTAGATTCTACTATCATCATGTTCCAATTTTCCCCTCAATAACACTTGAAATATCAGTTCTAGTAGGAATCAGAAATAGGTTTAATCACTATTGTTTTAACTGTGCCATATATAAACCAAAGAATATGGTTTGTATGTGGCTGAGTAAAAGCAATGATTGATGGAAATGGGTCCATTGCTGAAGTTGCACTTCACCCTATTGCCCAAATCCAAAACGCTCAACAGTAGCAGCGTGGTGGTCGTATCCTCGCATCATCATCGATTCCCAAACAAAAACATCGCCACATCCACAACCACCACTGCCACAACTCAATCTTCAATCAACCGCTATGTGGGTGGTACCATAGCGGGTGGGACAATTTCAACCGATTCCAGCAGTCCAGTCCAAGCGGTTGCGACTAAAACGAAGCTTATTAATTGAGCAAGGAACGAAATGTGAACGAAGTTGATTCTTCCGAAGACGCCCGCCACCAACCAAAGGCAATCGAAGTGGTGTTATTTGTTGACACCAATATAAACACAATCGCATTCAGACGGACGAAAATTAGCTCTCCGGCTTCTTTCACTCGCTGTGCCGAGCTGGGAGACGATTCCTGTGGCGTTTGTAATGGGAGGGATTTCTCGTTGCAATGGCTGGATCGGTTGACAAACAAACGCTCGGGATATTGCGACTGTTGCGCCGAAGAGGAGACATTGATGGGGGTAATAAACAGTTAAAATTAATTCTTCCCAATAAAACCGAAGGGGGATGATTGTTTGAACGGTTGTTCGATTCAATTGGCGGTGAAATTGGAGGGATAAATAGGAAAGTGTTCACAATACTCGGGATCGTGGGTGTAATTTTAAGAACTTATCGAAAATTAGGGCAATTATGATCCAATTTGTCATACTTAGGCCCAAATGAGACCGGGAATAATTACTGGGCAATGTTTTTGATGACGGGTGAGGTTATTTCAAATGGTTATATTTTCGCGCTGACGTCGATGCCATTAGTATCCAATTAAAATAAAACAAATATTATCCGTATCAGTAAGTTCGCTGCAAAACAAATTGATAATTTGATAATTTAACCATTTCTGATCGATTTTCATCCCATACCATTCCCTCATAATCTTGACGTCATTCACATCGACAAGCCAATAAACCTGCTGGCATTCCTCAGCTGATCTAAAATGGATTTCTACGGAATGCAATCAGTCTCGTACCTTGACAACGAGTGTGACGAGGCAAATTATTTTGGGCAAAAATCCTGACCCAAGTCTAACAATTTCCACCACTTCAAGCTCTGTTTACAAGATGTCACACCCAGATGATAGGTTGGCTCAGTTCCAGCAGAACAATGAAATTCCTCGACGCGAGAGCATCGTAGAATAAGGACTCCATTCGCCTAAATATACGTTGGTACCTTGGTCCCATCTTGAGAGAATAAACTGGAATGGTCGAATCGACTGGCTTTTCGACGCTGGAAAAATGGAATCAAATTCCATCAAATCGGCTGATTGAAGCAGCCTCAACTGTAGGAAAGGAACAATCGCTTACGGCAGACAATAAGGCCGCCGCAGTGATACGCAATATACAATTGTAGGAATTTGAAATTCGTGAGGAAACAATTAGCCTTCTGATGTTTCCATAATGTTTCCTCAGTTGTGGATTAACTTATTGGTGTTTCAATTTATTGAGCTTAAGGGGGTTCTACATTAAGATGAAAAAGTTAGCTCTTTTGTTTCTTCTTAAAAGTGGGTAATGTGCATGGTGAATAAAACCTACCGTAGATCAAAATTGTCACCTTGTTGAAGATGGGAGAGCTTAAGCTAATATTGTGGACCTCCATGGGAGACTAATAATTTAACTAGTAGTGAAAGTATCACATATTGTGTACTTTTTTTTTCGCCACGTCGTTGTACGTTTATTTAAAGGCACTGATAGCAGATGTCACGTTTGCAGGGATTTTCGTAAATCACTGTAAACAACAAAATTATTATCAACTTATAATAATTCATATAGATTGTCCATGGACAAATTCTTAAAGTACACTTTTCATTTGTGTGACAACGTATGTTGTTATGTTTTCATTCATTTTCATATTTTTTAATAATTTTAAATAATTACATTAATGGCAGAACCAAAACGACGGTTATGCTTATGGTATCATAATAAAATGTAATTGCATAATTATCAATATGAGTGAATGTGTGGATAATGATTAAAGGCTGATTGAAAATATAAATGTTTGCAACTGTAGCATTTCATGCAATTATTAACTACAGTCATACCTCTATACAACGTAACCTTTATATAACAAAACTATATTTTTTGCTTTTTTTTGCAGTTTAAATTATCAGCGTGATTTATCTATCTGCACATACAAAAATTGATTTCTGTCTGTCTGTGTGTCTGACCCTTGTAGACTCGGAAACTACGTAACCAATTAGAAAAAGAGAAAATTTGTATGCAGAAGTTTTTGGGGCCGGGGAAGGTTCATATAATGATTCAGCTAATCAAGTAAATGGAACCAAATTTGGCATGTGAGGGTTTTTGGAGGCTGAATTTTTTTTTCGCGTAATCAAAAATCCTTTTAACAGTACAAACTCAAGGCTGTCATCGAAAATTGCTGAATCGCTCATTGCTGAAGATGTTATCTGTTTATCCTCAAACAATTTATCTTCAATACCCTGTGTAAATGTAAGAGCTAATTGGAATAGTTTTAGCGGGGCTACAATGCTGCCATCTTCTCAACGGATTGTTGAACTATTTGTGTTATTAGAATTCTGCCCTGTTCGTAGAACTTGGTTTCAAAAAGTATAGCCGTAAGAAAAGTTCATGGGTAAAAATAAACGCAACACATGATGTATGTGAGACCCAAAACCCATATGAGAAGCTTCGTTCTCATCACGACTTGAAAACCGATTGAGTGTCATTAGCTCAGTTGTCAGATTTTATCTTCGTTTTTTTTTATTTTAATATATTGTTTTTCTTTTCAACCAATGACATTTAAGGAAATGGGCGCAGGAGCCAAATTTTGTCGGCGGAATTACAGGATCTCTATCTGAACGAAGTGATAATAAAACGCCGTGAAGTTGATGACTTATGTCGAGTATGTGATATGTAATTGTTTGTCTTATTTTTCTTCTTTAGTTATCCATACTTTTAATGTCTTATCCCTCTAACCGGTCCATTTGAAATAAACAGTCCTAGTACAAGTCAAGTTTAAAGAAGGAGTTCAAGTGTCCTTCAACCTATTGCCAAAATTTTAAATAAACCGTCAAAAAAATGTTTTGACATTTCAAGTCTATCGTTTTACAACATCTGAAATGCAAATGAAATATCAATTGCAGTAGGAACAGGGACTAGTATGAGCGAAAACCAAATTTTGATTAATTTTTATTTAAAAATCATAAAAAAAAATTTTGCCAAGAGTAATATTCGAAGATAATAAAAAATTTAAGAAAAAAATAGATGAACCATTGAACAAATAAAACAAAACAGCAAAATAAAGAAATTGAAAAAACAAAGGCAAGAAAGGCTGAAACACCCAGCTAAGTGATTATTCGTTAATTTTTCCATAGAAAAAAAAAGAAGGTAAAACACAAATTCTGAAAAATAATTTTGCTTTGATATAACGAACTTCGACATAACGTAACGAAAATAAAAATTGAGTATCTATATCGAGGTATGACTATACCACCGATTTGTATATACAGGTATACCTCGATAGTACGTACATCAACTTCATCACTTAAAACCGATATTGCATAAAAACTACTGATTACACTAGAAAATAAGTACAACCAAAAGAGCAGAAATTGTTCTTTCTTTTGGTTTTAATATATCTCAGATGCAACTAGCAGTTTTTATGCAATTGCAATTTGAAGTGAGAAAGTTGATGTACGTACTATCGAGGTATACCTGTAATGTTTTATAAATTTAGCAACACAAGTCGTCCTTATTTCAAAAAAAAATATTTGAATGAGAATTCAAGCTATCAAAGCAAAAGTACCAGCATCACCTAATGGTCTTCACAACCTGCACCAAACACAAAAATGGAGCCCTGACCAAATATCACAACGTTCCAGTTCTGGCGACAACTCTCTGATGAGACTAAAGAATTTCTTTTCAATGTTACCTTATCGAATCTATTCCTGAAAAACTGTCATTACTAAAAACTTCGAGAAAATAACAACTAAACAGTTCAAGTCCTACTCAACATAAAGGGTGTCCACGATGAAATTGCCACACACAAAATTGATTCGCAAAATTCGAGTTCTCATCCGATTGCCATCAAATTTTCAGGGATTGAGAAATAACTATCAAACTTCATTTTACCATTTTACTCGTATTTTATTTACAGTCCATACGCAAATACCCACACCTTGGCCTTAACCCCGGCCAGAAGATTCTGCACAACCTGTGAATCAACCGTTTTTTGCATGTAAACCCATACTTTCTTCAGTTCCTCGACTGTCTTCACTACCTTAGGTCGTTTAAGAAGGTGCTGCTTCATAATCGCCCAGTACTTCTCGATGGGGCGGATCTCCGGAGTGTTGGGAGGGTTGAACATTTTCGGCACGAAATTGACCTTATTGTCCGCATACCATTTCAGCACGTCCTTGGAGTAGTGGCATGACACCAAATCCGGCCAGAAGATTGTTGGGACGTTGTGGGCCTTCAGGAGAGGAAGCAGCCGCTTCTGGAGGCACTCTTTTATGTACACCTGTCCGTTCATCGTGTCCTGGGTCACGAAAGGTGCACTCCGCTTCCCGCATGTGCAGATGGCTTGCCAAACCAGGAATTTCTTCGCAAATTTGGACATCTTCTGAGTGCGGACATGCTCCGGAACGCTGAACTTATCCTTGGCCGTGAAAAACAGGTTGCCGGGGATCTGTTTGAAGTCGGCCTTCACATATGTTTCGACGTCCATGATGCAGCATTCAACTTTCGTCAGCATGTTGAGGTACAACTTCCTGGCACGGGTTTTGGCGGACTTGTTCGGCTTCTCGTCGCGATTAGGGGCCTTTTGTACCTTGAACGTTCAAAGCCCAGCCTTAGTTTTGGCCTTCTGGACAAACCTTCGGCTGAGGTGCAGCTTCTTAGCCACATCCCGAACGGAGGCGTTCGGATTTCGGATGAAGGCCCCAACTACGCGGTTGTGATTTTTGGTGTTGTACGGAATACTTTTTCCTTCACTTCTGGGCTTCCGATCGGTGGTCAACCGTTCCTCGAACCGCTTAATCACTCGCGACACCGTGGAATTCGCGATTCCCAACGTTTTAGCGATGGAACGATGCGAGAGATCCTTGTTCTCGTGATGAATGCGCAAGATTTTATCACGCACGAGCTGTTCTCTCGACTCCATTTCCGCGAGTTTTGATCACAGGACTTTAAAACTTGCAGGATGTAAATAATGCACTATGAACTAAATCCACCCAAATTTTCATTAAATTCTACTCAACGATTAAAAAGTTAGAGCAATTTCATAGTGTGGCAATTTCATCGTGGACACCCATTAGTATCACTTATTCACTCGTTTTACAAATGAAAATACAAAAAAAATAATGAGATGTCAGTGTAGACCATGAATTATTTCACGAATCGCTGAAACGTTTCACTTACATAACATCTGAAACTTTCTGCTTTATTTCGTGGTACAATTTTCACTTCCAAAAAGTGAAACAGAGGCAAGGACTGAAGGCGTACAAAGCGAAAAAGGTGCTCAATCGTGCTGGCAAGCAAAACTTTACTGCCAAAAGTCGTGTTTAAGAACTGTACATCAAATTTTTGCAAACATTTTCTTTTTTCATAATGGATGACGAATCATACCTACACGAAGACTTTCAACAGCTTTCGGATTTTTATACTGCAATGCAAAGGAACACCGTTGTCGAGCATTTCCAGACAAAGAAGGTGTCCAAATTATTGAAGAAGTATTTGATTTGGCAGGCCATATGGAGCTGTGGTCGAAAACCTAATAGTTTTATCTCCAGCGGCACTACCAATAGAGATGTATACGAGAAAAAATGTCTGAAAAAGAGATTGATACCGTTGATCAGGAGCCACGACTCTCCAAGTCTTTTTTGACCTGATTTGACCTCTCGTCACTATGCGAAATCCGTCCTGGAATAGTATAAGGTACAAGAAGTCAAATACGTGCCAAACACAGCCAATCCACCAAACTGTCCAGAATCTCGCCCAAAAGATAAGTACTGGGCTCTAGTTAAGCGAAAACTCTTCGAAACTAAGAAGAAATCAAATGGTACCGATGATTTCACGAAAAGATGAAGAATCGTTACGGCGGGTGTTTCTGAGGATACCATATGAAACCTGATGGCGGGCGTTTCCACAGAAAGTTCGAGAAGTTAACCGAGAGAAGGATTAACATCTTAGTTAACTATTTCTTAAGTAGATATAACTCTATGATTGTGAAATAATCAATCGGTTTTGTTTAATTATGTGCAAATTTTGTTTGCAGCTATTATTTTGGTGTCCGAAATTTACCGTGGACCGGCTTTAGGTAATAAAGCTTTTCCCTAAAGATTCGCCGTTCTCTCTTGTAAAACAACAAATGAACTAACAATCAACTCCGTAAATATTGTTCAATTGAGCCTCAAAATAAATACAGAATCTTGAAAATTAACCAGCTTTCTACCTAGCGGCTACGTTAGACCAAATTGACAAATCGAACTAATAACCTAAGGAATGTACCTAGTGGCACATTAAATAATAGCTCATTAAGTAAACTTATGAAAATGCATGACTGCCCGTTATATTTTGTGCATTACTTGAAAACCAAAAACCAAACACATCCGAGAATATTTTAACTTTTTTAAGAAACTTCACACTCAGAAGTTATGAATTTTACACGAGACGTAATTCATGTTTGTAAAAAGTCCGGGAACATAAACGAAGATTTCGTGTAAAATTATGTCTCCTGAAAAATGGGTTTGATTGGATTTATTTTCTCATCTCTAACAACTCATTCTTATGTGCAAAAGGACGTTTGCATGAGTCAGTTACAGGGGACAGAAATTTACATTACATTTTGGTAGTGTGTTGTTTTGACAAAGTCTTTCTAGATTGTAATAGGTGCGCAACTACGCTCTCGCTGTTTGTCAGTAGATGACTCTTGCAGTAAGAGCAGGTCTATTGTGATATATCCGAAACGTCATGAACCAAGGCTAGACATATGTTAAACAAACCGTTTTGACACATAAGTGATTTTGTCTATCATTATTTACTTCTAGTTGTGTGAAAATGTATAATTTTGCTGATGTTGATGTTGCCGATCGTCCAAGAGAATGAAAGCCCAAAAACTACGAAGACGCTGAATTAGAGACACTGCTCGATGAGGATGCGTGCCAAATGCGAGAAGAGCTTGCTTCAGCACTAGGTTCCTCAATTTGAATTAAATCAGTCAACAATTCAGTGGTTGATCAGATGCCCCCTAACGCACCTCAAAAAGGGATCAACAAGCGTTACGGGTTATCCATCACCTTGCCGTAACCCTCTCCGAGATTCTAAGGGGCTCGAAAGAGCCCGTAAGACTCGGACGACACGCATCACTCGATCCATCGTTCTTTTGATAAACTGCGTCAGTTTTGATGGAAAGATTCTGCCACACTTTCTGAATCATGAAAATGAGGTCTGTAGTATCTCTGACACCCATGATTTCCATTTTATATTGTCTCACTCCTTTGCAATTGGTGACAGACGGTGGCATAGAATTTGGGAGAGCAACTTGTAGACTGCACTCAGTAGCGTGATTGCACGATAGTTGCAGCAGTCCAGAAGCAAGTCATCCTTTTTATATGAAATGTACCGAAAATAAGCTATCCACGTACATTTGCGTTGTACTCGTGTATTTGGGATAGTTTTAATGTGATCATCAAAGCATGCTATGCGTTTGACTGTCATCTTTCGTTTATTTACTTGTTTGTATGGTTTAAATTCTTTGTTTTCAAAATGTCACGCATTGAAAAAGACGTGAAAGTTAAGGCTTTGGATACATGGCTATGTGAAAAGGGTGCGCTTTGGAATTCATTACGCAAGTATAAAATCCAACATAACCAAGTTTGGTGAACACTGTTTTTTTTGGATAAACTGTCAGAAAGAGGCAGAAAACACGGATCTTTCAACCCTTAACTGGATCAGAAAGTGGTGATTCGACCAATAATGCGGGAACCAGCGTCGGAATGATTCAACGTATCCAGAGGTGAAATACAACGGATTAGGGCAACCAGAAGCTGTTGGCTACTCAGGTCCCACTTATATTTCCATTCGGTCGGGAGAGCAATCCTCGTAAACTGCTTACTCTCATGTTGATGGAAAGAAGAATGGTACCTCTCAGCAAAGAGTTATCTGGTTTGATCTTGTCTAACGATCATTATGGATCACACTTGGATTCACAACTTCGCATTATACACGAGGATCTGGAAAAAAGAACTATATGTTTGCTGGAAAAACATTGGCTAAAGTGTGAAGTGATCTAAACATTGATGGTTTTCCTACAGTGGCTGAGTATGTTCATTCAAATTCTTTCGAAGTAGATCCTGAATCTCTCAAGCTCCGAGATCAATTTTAGTTCGACATGCACGTTAGAACAAGCTTATATTATTTTCAAATAGTGATATGTGACAACAAGTATTTTTTATGCTATGTAAACAAATTCTGATCCTAAATTGAGTTCAATTTGTTTCCAGGATGAGCTGTACACCATTGAGAAGCTCTTTGTCTACGGTGTTGCAGAAAAAAATTTGCCACCAACCATTCCGTTAATACAATCATCTGATGGGCTGAGAGGTGCTACTAGAGATCAAATTCAATGTTTTCCATCGGTATTTGTACTGAACTCTATCGATCCATGCACAATCTAAAGCGATGTCTGATTTCAAGCGTCTTCCATCTGATCTTTATTGTTCATCGCCTAAAAGTTCATTGAAAGACAGACTGTGTGTCTTTTGCGGACTATATTTCGCATCCCAGGTTATGTTGAAAGAACATAAGAAAGTGCACAAAATAACTCCAGCCAAAAAGAAGGCCCTTCCGAAGCGGATTTCTGCAAAACCTCAGCAAGAAGTGCTGGTACTTTTAAGTGGATCTGAAGAGTTTGTATGGATGGATGAAAATGAAGTGGATATGAAAGAAGCATCGGCCGGCGAGCCAGAGGTTGTTGAAACATATCCGATCGTAGCAATCGAAGACCATCTAAAATGGCCGTGGATCGAAGAGGAATAATTCTGGAGTGGGAGGTTTTCTCCTTTTTTGTGAAAATAGGGTATGTGTCCCTTGACTCAGCCTAATATGCAACAATCGATAACATTTTTCATTGTAACTAATAAAGTATTTGAGCTGGAAACAAAATTCAACTAGCTGTACACTTCCTAAGATATGTTTAATAAGCCATCTGGTAGTATGTATCACGAAAAGCTACACAACACGTTTTATAAAGTCAGAAACTTACGAGGGATATGGATGTTATGTCGGTCTATGGGTACCAAATTGGGTCTAATCATGGATGCAAGTTCGTCCCATTCGATTGATTTTTTATATAATGCAATTTTCGTACGGGTTTCTTCCTGATTTTCTGATTCAAAGCGTTCCCAGCTGTATTCGCTCTACCCAACAAACAATTTGACAAATCAAACTATACTCAAACTGCTAAGAAACACTTAAGTGATTTTGACATATGATTTAGCGGTCATTCGGCAATCAAAACATTATAATTCACTCTACACAGATTTTGTTCCTTTAATTTGTGTTAAGATGAGCCATATGGACAACATTCAACCAGAACTCAGACATTTGTGTTGAAAATGTTACCAATAACAACATTTTTACTACACTTTTCATACAACAGGCCATAGTTGGGAACATTGATAAAAATATGTCCCTAACATTGGGTCCACCGTTTGCCTGTTAAATCATTGTTATTTTACCAATGTGACCTGTTAGTTTTTAACATTTGACTATATTATGTAAATCTTGGCTGCATTATTCGGTTTATAGGTTCAATTTCGGCAAATTTAGATCATTCGAAGATCGTATAGATAATCTGTTCAGCTTAACCAGTAAAGTCATGGTGTCTAAAAAGTCAAGGAAATCGAAAGCTACGCGGAAGTGAACTAATATAAATTGATTAATTATGTGTAAATTGCTTCGAAATAAATCGGTTATACTGATGGCAACATGATTTTGTTCATTATTGACGAATCAATGACATATTTGGTACATAGGCCAAATGAAGGAGCTAGGCTTACCTTACATCCCGTTACCCTATTTAATTTTTGAAAAAATATAAGCTTATTTGAAAGATGAATCCCAAAATGAATTTTTTTTTTCTAAGGTGTGGGAGAGTGAGGCGTGACGTTTTTTTTCTCATAGGGGGTTTGTAAATATGTGACAAAACGTGACATAGGGGGCAATTTTGTTTAAAAATAGCGTGGCGTACTTAATGGATGCCCCCTAACCTATAACATATGAAAAAAGGACTCCCTCCAGTTTCATCTTAACAGTTAGGCCTATTTTGTGTGTATGTATTTTACAGACTTCATCAGTGTCGAGTGGTCGACTTAAGTCGAAAGTCGCAGATAAAATGGGCCTATCTGTCAAAGGATAAGCTTTCTGTGATGAAATCAACGGAATTTGCTCGGACTAAATTTGTTTTTAAGTATTTTATTATTATAATTGCCCAAGGGTGGCTGTTCTTGCAACACTGGCCGTACACACCCATACACGCCGACGAGATAAACATGTCAGATGACATATGATAAGAAGTGTAGAGGAGAGAGAGTGAGAGCGAGAAGGATATACATCAAATATAGTACACGGTAAATCAGAAGTATGCAATTAAAACTTCAAAGTAGGCACTTTGCATGAAGACTGAAATTATGCATAAAATGCCTTAAAAGTTTTTATGCAAAAATGCCTGAAAAGGTTATACGTCAAAAAGTGAATGAAACTTAGGCATTTTTCAGCATGGGAAAGAGATTCGAAACTATGCATTTTTTAAATATGATTGTGTTTAGGAACTAGTCACTTTATGAAATGAATATGAATAAGAAACTTAGCGCCAATATATCAAAAATTCGGATCTGATTTTTTTGTAATCAACAACATTCCGTATGGATTTTCTTAAAGTTTAAAGCTTAAAGCAAATAAAATACATCATAAGGTAGGAACATGTTTCTTTTTGCTGGGATTGATGGTTTGCAGAAGAAAAATTTCAATTCTGGTTATAGATTATAGTATCAGTAGATATATATCAATTTAAATTATCGAATTGGTACCAACGGCTGAAAATCTCTCTAATCTATATAAATAAAAATTAGTTGGGGTTTCCTTTATCATGATTTAACTCACGAGCGGAAGGACCGATCGGCGTGAAATTTTGTATGCAGAGATTTTTGGGGCCGAAAAATAATCTTATGCTGGTTAGAGACCCTTGCCTTCCCTGGAAAGGGGGACTCCCATACAAATGAAACACAAATTTCTACACAACTCGAGAACTAATCAAGCAAAAGAAACCAAATTTAGCATGTGTGAGTTTTTGAAAGCAAAAAAGGTTTTTATGATAGCTTGAGAACCCCCCCCGTCATAAAAGAGGGGCTTCCATACAAATACAACACAATATTCTGCATAACTCGGGAACTAATCAAGCAAATGGAACGAAATTTAGAATGTGGTGGTTTTTTAAGACGAAAAATGTTTCTATGTTGGTTTGAGACCCCTTTCCATCCTAAATGGGGGGGGGGGGCTCCGATACAAATGAAATACACTATTCTGCATGACTCAAGAACTAATCAAGTAAATGGAACCAAATTTAGTATGTGGTGGTTTTTGAAGACAAAAAATTGTTCTATGTTGATTTGAGACCCCTCCTCTTTCTTAAAGGGGGGGGGGGAACCTATTCAAATGAAACGCAAATCCTCGCATAACTCGAGAACTAATAAGAGAAACGGAACCAAATTTCGCATGTGGAGGTTTTTGAAGGAGGGAAATGTTTCTATGGTGATTTGAGACTCTTCCGTCATATGAGGAGGAAGGGGGAGGGAGGTGCTCTCAAACAAATGGAACACAAATTTCTGCATAACTCGAGAACTAATCAAGCAAATTGAACCAAATTTGGAATGGACGCGTTTTTTAAGGAATGAAATGTTTTTATGGTGGTTCAAAGCCCCTCCTCTTTTTAAGAAGGGGGGCTCTCATACAAATGAAACACAAATTTCAACCAAACATGAGAACTATCCCTACCGCTATGCAAATATGTATGCAGGGGTTTTTGGGTCCGGGAAAGGATCTTATTATAGTTCGACACCCCTCCCGCCTTTAGAAATGAAAAACTATTTTCTGCATAACTCAAGAACTAATCAAACAAATGGAACCAAATATGGCATGTGGAGGTTTTGTAGGCAAGAAATGTTTCTACGGTGGTTTGAGACCCCCCTCCTCTTTGAAAGAAGGGGTTCTCATACATATGAACCACGACTTTGAGCCAAACATGAGAATTATCCCACCAGGTATGACTATTTTTATGCAGGGATTTTTGGAGTCGAGAAAGGTTCTTATGATGGTTCGAGACCTCTCCCGCATCTTGAAGGGGTGCTCCCACACCAATGAAACACGAATTCCTGCATAACTCGAGCACTAATCAAACAAGTGGAACCAAATTTTGGATGTGGGGGTTTTCGGAACCAAGAAATGTTTCTATGTAGGTTTGAGATTCCTCCCTTCTCTGGAAGGGGTGGGCTCTCATGAAAATTAGACACAAATGTCAACCAAACATGAGAATAATACCTACTATTATGAAAACTTATATGTAGGGGTTGTTGAGGCCAGAGAAGGTTCTTATGATGGTTCAAGCTCCTTCCCCGCTCTGGAAGGGAGGACTTCCATACAAATGAAACACAAATTTCTACAAAGCTCGAGTTCTTGGAATTGGGTTCTTCAAATGGAACCAAGACATTTGGGATTTTCTGGGCAGGATGGCGGAGGCTCTAAAACTAATGAAATAGACATTTGAACCAAACATGAGAATTATCCATGCAACTAAAAACAAATATGTATTTCTCGGGTAAGAAGTATATTCTGATAGAAGTTTGAACCCCTTTTTAAGTCAAGAATTGCAAGAGAAAATTACGTACAAACTGATAGGATACGGCTTCGTTTGTATTTGAAATGCTTCTACGCAGAAAGCAAAACCGGTAGAAACTACCGGTCCAAGAGTTAATTTAATAACACAAACCTTTTTTTTTGCATAAATAACACACACAAACAAACAAAAATATTTTAACCAGATTCATTCAGAACAAAAACCATAGACGCGCCAATTCTATTAATTTTTCATTTATTTAGTCGCATGCGTTGCAAGGCTCGCACCGGGTTCAGCTAGTTGATAATAAAAAAAACGAACATAAAATGTTCAACCTGACGACACTGATCTTAGTCGACCTGCAAGACCATACACTACAGTAGCGTGCTTGCCACCGCGTGGGTAGTCACCCGTACTACCATTTCTTCAGGTCCGTTGGGGGAGCACTTAACGTCAACATACGGTCTTCAAATTTAAGCATGTTTGTTTTCTAGTCAAGACGAACATTTCAAAAGGTGGAATTCTTGACTTGGCCATGTTTTTCAAAACAAGGGATAGCCTAATGTGCAGCTAAACATCATAACTTTCGATTTGAAATTGGTTGGCTGCCGAAGTTGTGCACCTCTCTGCTTGAGAAAAATTGCCTCATGCCGCCCTCCGCCTTCTCAAATATTCGATGAGCTTAACTTACTGAAAGAAAAACAAAGAACGCATATCCAAAAGAAGCTGTGATAGGTTTTGCCTGGTCCAATTCATCAAGGGCTGTGAAATCGCTTTCGCGACGACGATGGATCCATACAAAGTAGATCAGCAGAAAAACTGGCACACAGTAGAATCATATATCCCGTTTTATAGAGGCGAGAAGGTCGAAGAAGTGTGGGAAAAAATCAAATTGATGATTTATGAAACAGCCTACGGTATCACAGATTTCTTTCCGACTATAATGCCACGTGTATCGTCCGGGAAATTACGGCGAACAATTGATGCTCGGTTGGAAAGTTTTTCTTCGAGAGAGAGAGAAAGAACTATAGGCACTTCAGTGGGATGAAAAAGTGTTCGGCAGCTCGTGGCTATATTTTCTTAAGAATTGCGAACAAAGAATGTTGATTTTTTTTTTTTTTGCTAAGGGGAAAAGATGGAGGTCGAACTTTTGGCCAAGAAAGTTTTGGAAGTGATGCATTGGTATTTAGGTAAAACTTGAGATCGTTTCGATTACAGCTTATGATTTAACTAACGGCAGGTAAAAGTTGTCTGATGGGTGAAATAAATAAAATATAGGATTTTATCGTCTTCTGTTCAAGGTTCAGGTATTTAATGTCATAGTCAACATCAGCTTTAATTCGTGTTTTTTTTCATCCACCGATAATGCTGTTTTTAACGGTACCTTATTTCAATTGTGCATAGGACTTAATAGCACCATTAACGATAGGAGTATGGTGCTGAGTTGAAGTTTTAGTATTTTGGTGCGTGAGTTCGGCAATAGAATGAAGACACTCTTTAATTTATCAAATAGTTTTACCAGACCAGGTATGCTGAGATAAGCGGATGTATGACGATAAACGTTTAATGAACATGGAAAGGCTATCCTGTTGACAGCACATACGATATCTGCAAGTGTACTGTGCTATGTCATGTTTTGCTTGGCCGTAGTAGTGGATCATCTTTGTATTTTACGAGCACTTTTTCAAACAGACGTATTTGATTTGGTAAGCAAAAAGATTCAATTCGATTTGTAACACTGCTTTTTTTACTTGGATGTGTATTTTATCACTCTCCGTTTTTTGTTGTTTTTTGTGTGCTACGCACAATCTAAGGTCAAAATTGTTTTCATATCTTGTGATAGTAAAGTAAATCTAACGAACTATTAGTGTGTTGCTATTGTTTAGTGAAAGTGCGGTTCCCGAAGTGTTTTTTGTTGTGAGCTCGTGATCACCAAAAGCCATCTGGATAGTGACGTCATCACATTGTTTCCGAAATCAGCGCCATCTATTCGTGTGAAGTAGGGTAAGGGGATGTAATGTTGGCCTAGCTCCTTCATTCGGCCTATGAACCAAATGTGTCATTGATTTAGCGATAGTCAACAAAATCATGTTGCTATTAGCATGATAGATGTAATCCAAAGCAATTGAGACAATATTAATCAAGTTATAGTTGTTCACTTCCGCGTAATTTTCGATTTTTTGAACTTTTGGGGCATCATGATTTCACTGGTTAAGCTGAACAGATGACCTACACAATCTTCAAGTGATCTAAATTTAGCCTAATTGAATCGATAAAGCAAACAATGCAGTCTGTATGTGCAAAAAATAGTTACACGTTACAAAGTAACTGTTCACATTGCTAAAATAACAATGATTTTACAAAAAAAAATTAAACCCAATGTTGGGGACATATTGTTTTGTATGTTCCCAATTATGGCCTGTTGTATCAATAACGTAGTAAAAGGGTTGTTATTGGTAAAATTTCAAGTGGAAATGTATGAGTTTGCGGTTGTTTATATTCAGGTGGCTCATCTGAACACAAACCGAAGAGACAAAATCATTTTATAGTGAATTATAATGTTTTCATTATTGAATGGCTGATAAACCATAAATAAACATCATTTTAGTGTTTCGAGGCAGTTTTACTTCAGTTTGTGTTGTGAAATGTTATATAAAGTAAATCAAGTACAGCTTACAATACCTAAATTCATAAAATAAGAAGAAAAAATACTGCATTTAGTAATAAATCCATCGAATGGGACGAAGTTGCATACATGAATAGACCCAATTTGGTGCTTTTAGACCGACATTAAATCCACATCCCTCGAAAGTTTATGGCATTATAAAAATAGTTGTGTTACTTTTAGTGATACATGCTACCAAATGTCTTATCAAACTTATCTTTGCAAGTGTATAACTAGTTGAATCTCGCTTACAGCTTAAAAACTTTAGGAGTTATAATGAAAAATATGATCGCTGGTTGCATAATAGGCTGAGTCAAGGGACACATACCCTAGTTATTCAGGAAAAACTTTCGTCCATCTAGCTGAAAGCACCCGCGAGATGGAATCGACAAGTGCTCTAAGCCGATCAAGACTTTTGAATTCATGCAGTGCAATGGTTTTTGCAATCAAGCTGTTCATCTTAAATGCGTCGGGCTCAAACGACGTAATATGGATTTCGTCAACGAAAACAAGAACTTATTATGGCTCTGTGATAGCTGCATTGAAAGGATGGAGAAAACCAGATTGCACCCACAACATTGGCCAATGACGTAACAACCGCTGTCTTGGATAACTTAAGCGAATCATTGAAGGGGTTGCAGACTGAACTACTAGAAACCAAAGCGTTAAAGAAGTCTCTAGTTGAAAAATCAAACACGAATGATTCCTCTGGCCTGAATCGTGCTCGATTTGAGTGGCCGAGTATGAAACGGCCTCGCGATGTCGCAACAAGTGAAACACCAAAATCAAGTGCTAACGCAAAGCTTGTTTGTGGCACAAAACCTGTAGAAAAGGAAAGCATTACTGTTGACACCGTTGCCAAACCTCCTGAGAAGTTTTGGTTATTTTATCTCTGACTAGCTGAACCCGGTGCGAGCCTTGCTACGCATGCAACAAAATGAATGAAAATTTAATAGAACCTGCTCATTTATGTTGTTTTTGTGAATGCATCTGGTTAAAATATTTTCGTTTACTAATGTAATTTCTGAAAAAAAAACAAAGATTTATGTTTTTAATTAAACTTTTGGATCGGTAGTTTCTATAGGTCTTTCTTTCTGCGTAGAAGCATTTCATTGACAAAAAAATGTATCATCAAACGAAGCCGTATCCTGTCAGTTTGAATGTAATTTTCGCTTGCATAACCTTTGATCAACTTCTTGTGCATAATGTAGCACTGAGAGTAACTCAAGCATCCCCCATTCTACTATCCCCCCACTACTATCAGTACATGCTTCTTACCCTAGAAATACACATTTTGAGTTTAAGTTGCATGGATAATTCTCATGTTTGGTTCCAATTTCTGTTTGAGAGTTTGTTTGAGAGGCCACCCCTCCCCCCCCCCCTCTCACCAGAGAGATGAGGTCTCAAACCACCTTAGAAAAAAATCTTGTCTAAAACTCCCCACATGCCAAAGTTGGTTCCATTTGCTTGATTGGTTTTCGAGTGATGTGGCAATTTGTGTTTCATTGGTGTGGGAGCACCCCCTTCCAGATGAGGGAGGAGTCTCGAATCATCATAAGGACCTTCACCGACTCCAAAAATCCCAGCATAAAAAATCCGGACATACTGCATACAAATTTTCCGGCCATACTGCATACAAATTTGCATAGCAGTAGGCATAGTTCTCATGTTTGTTTGAAATTTGTGTTTCATTTGTATGAGGACCCCCGCTTTTCAGATAGAGAGGCGGGGCTTCAAACTACAATAAAAACATTTCTTGCCTTCAAAAACTCGCCTATACCAAATTTGGTTCCATTTGCATGATTAGTTCTCGAGTTATGCAGGAATTTGTTTTTCATTTGCATGGGAGCCCCCTTTTCTATAGGCGGGAGGGGTCTCGAACTATCATAGGATACGTTTCCAAACCATAAACCCCTGCATACAAATTTCCATGGCAGTAGGGATAGTTCTCATGTTTGGTTGAAATTTGTGTTTCATTTGTATGGAAGCCCCCTTTCCAGAGGGTGGCGGGGTCTCAAGAAACCATAGAAACATATCTTGACTCCAAAAACTCCCACATGCTAAATTTGGTTTCCTTTGCTTGATTAGTTCTCGAGTTATGCAGAAATGTGTGTTTCATTTGTATGGGAGCCCCTCCCTTCCAGATATAGGAGGGTTCCAGACTATCATAAGAACCATCTACAACCCCAAAAACCCCTCCACGCAAAATTTCACGCCGATCGGTTCTAGTAGTTTTCGATTCTATAAGGTTCAGACAGACAGAAATTCATTGTTATATATATATATATATATATATATATATATATATATATATATATATATATATAAATATATATATATATATATATATATATATATATATATATATATATATATGTATATATATATATATATATATATATATATATATATATATATATATATATATATATATATATATGTATATATATATATATATATATATATATATATATATATACATATAATAGCTGCGTCCGGTGCGTGCGCTGCTACGCTTGCAACTAAATGAAGGGAAATTTAATATAACTGGCATCTTTATGGTTTTTTTTACCTTCAAAACCCCCACATGCCAAATTTGATTCGATTTGCTTGTTTAGTTCTCGAGTTATGAAGTAATTTGTGTCTCATTTGTATGAGAGCCTCCCTTCCTGAGAGAGTAGGGGTCTCAAACAATCATAAGAACCTTCTCCAGCCCCAAAAACTCCTTCATATAAATTTTCACGTTGGTCGGTTCAGAACTTTCCGAGTCTATAAGGGTCTGACAAACAAACAGACAGACAGAAATTCATTTTTATGCATATAGAAATCTAGCCTCCAAAAACCTCCATATGCTAAAAGTGGTTTGATTTACTTGATTAGTTCTCCAGTTATGCAGAAATTTGCTTTTTATTTGTATGGGAGCCCCCCCCTTTCAAAATGGGGAGGGTATTGAACTCCATAGAAATATTTCTTGCCTCCAAAAACCTCAACATGCCAAATTTGGTTTCATTTGCTTCATTGGCTCTCGGGTTATGCTAAAAATTATGTTTCATTTTTATGAAAGTCTCTCCTTTCAGAAGGCGGAGGGGTCTCAAACCACCTTAGAAACATTTGTTTCCTTCAAAAACCTCCATTTGCCAAATTTGGTTCCATTTGCTTGATTTGTTCTTGAGTTATGCAAAAATTCGTGTTTCATATATATTAGAGACCCCTCTTTCAGTGAGCGGAGGAGTCTCAAACCACAATAGAAACATTTCTTGCCTTCGAAAAACTCCACACTCCAAGTTTGGTTCCATTAACTTGATAAG
This sequence comes from Aedes japonicus, assembly GCA_034211315.2. NCBI lineage: Eukaryota > Metazoa > Arthropoda > Insecta > Diptera > Culicidae > Aedes > Aedes japonicus. Next base: position 27,319 of record JASCZW010004431.1, read on the forward strand.
TTTTCGAGCCCCCCCCCCCCTCCCCCCTTTGGCCCATTCCAGATGACAGAGGAGTCTCAAACCTCTATAGATACATTTCGGTCCTCCAAAAACCTTCAGATGTCAAATTTGGTTCCTTATGCTTGATTAGTTCTCGAGTTATGCACAAATGTGTGTTTCATTTGCATGAGAGCCCCCCTCTTACAGAGGGCGGAGGGGTGAAGAGTCACCTTAGAAATATTTCTTGTCTTCAAAAATCTCTACTTGCCAAATTTGGTTCCATTTGATTAGTTCTCGAGATATATAGAAACTTTTGTTTCATCTATATGAAACCCCCCCCCCCCTCCAAGAGAGAGAGGAGGGGTCTCATACTATCGTAGAAACAATCATTGCCTTTAAAATCCCCGCATGCCAAATTTGGTTCCATTTGCTTTATTAGATCTAGAGTTATGGAGAAATTTTAGTTTCATTTGTATGACAGCACCCTTCCTAGGAGAGGGGAGGGGTCTCAAACCACCATAGAAAAAAAAATTGTCTCCACAAAACCCCACATGCAAAATTTGGTTCCATTTGCTTGATTAGTTCTTGAGATATGCAGAAAATTCTGTTTCATTTATATGGGAGCCTCCCTTTTTAGAGAGGGGAGGAGTCTCTGACTACCATATAAACATTTATTGCCTCCAAAAACTTCCGCATGCTTAATTTGGGTTCCTTTGCTTGATCAGTTCTCGAGTTATGCAGAAATTTGTGCTTCATTTGTATGGGAGCCCCCCTTTCCAGAGAAGGGAGGGGTCTCAAACCATCATAAGAACCTTCCTCGGCCCCAAAACCTTTTCCATACAAAATTTCACGCTGATCGGTTCAGTAGTTTTCGAGCCTATTAGGTTCAGACAGACAGACAGACAGACAGAAATCCATTTTTATATATATAGATTGCGTGCCACGTCACAGAAAAAGATATATCTGAATTGGTAAAACATTGTCTGCAAACTGAATAACTGTTGATGATAGGAAACTTATGCGTTCGCTTTCATTTCATTCAAAGTTGGATTTGACAAGGACTTTAAGGAAACTGCATTGTTTCCATCAATCTGGCCAAAGGGATCTAATTTAAGGAGTTGGGAGCCTGAAGGACCCTTTTGGGAGTCTGAAAAAATACCACGAATGAACGATGGGACACCGTCAATGAATGTGTCACCGCCGGAAACTGCGACGGTGTTTCCCAACTTGCTATCTCAGGCAACACGTACTCGTCAGCCAGTCAGCCCTTCCAATCTACTATGAACGCAACTCCCAATCTCGAAGCATATCACTTACGGATTCTTCCACTTTATCGTTGCTTGCTACCATGGGACTCATCTCACCGAGACTCACGCCGCAAAACACTATGGATGCCCCCAAGCCCTCCGACTCAGTCGCGTCTGCAACTTCAACTTCATCACTTGCGTTACCCGACGTATCCTGCCATCCAAGTCGTCTCGGCTCTGCGGTCGGAAATGGCGAGATTGTATTCCAAACAGCATTAGCAGGCAAGTACATTAATTCAAAACCTCATCTGCTACCAGATAGTTCCCTGGTTTCCAGCAAATCGCCCGGTGAAGTTAGTAACAGTATGTGCGCCATTGCAGTCGTATGGATGCTGCCTTCGTCGTTTACTATAAAAACGTGAGAGGACTACGCACGAAGACTTCTCAAATCCGTTTAATACTGTCATCCTGCGATTACGAAGTCCTGGTTCTAACTGAAACTTGGCTTCGTGCGGACATTCAGGACAGTGACCTATCTACGGGTTATCATGGTGGCGTACTTGTTGCGGTAAAGTTTAAATATTTATGCAAATCTGTCACGCTTGAGGATTGCGACCATCTGGAGCAAGTAACAGTGTACATTAACCTGGAACACCGGTCGCTATTCATCACCGGAATATATCTCCCCCCTCTCTTCAGCCCGGAAGTCTCACACCGATGCTCTACAAACCATCATCGAAAGATCCTCGTCTCGCGATATCATCCTGGCACTGGGCGACAACAATCTCCCGTTTTTTAACTGGAACTTTCACAAGGCTGTGAACGGTTATTTAACATCGAATGAGTCTACGGAGCAGGAACTGGCACTAACGGAACCGATGCTCACCAGTGGACTAGTCCAAGTTAATTCACTTGTAAATTCAAACAGAAGACTCTTGGACTTAGCCTTTACCACCGAACCGGATGCTATCAACCTACTTGAGCCTCCTGTTCCTCTCTTGGACATCGATCAGCATCACAATCCGTTCATCTTGATACTAGACGCTTATTGCAATTCACCTATTATACCCGCTTATGATTTGTATTCACCTGAATTGAACTTCAGGCTCTGCGATTTCGTATCCATGAATAACTTATTGGCTACAATTGATTGGCAACAGACCTTCGAGGGTGATTCCGTTGATGATATTAATGGCAAATTTTACGACAAACTGTATGAAACTCTCTATGCGTGAGTTCCTCTCCGACGGCGGATTAAAGGGTGTATTCGATAAAAATGGCACACACATATATACTCATCAAAATTAAACTGATTATCGGATTTTCTTTAAATTTTCAGGGAATGAAGAACTACTAATGAGTTTTGATTTACAACATTTGTTTTGTCCAATTTCGTCTCCCATCCCGAATGCCCGCTCCTTCATTTTCACTCCACCCATCAAATTTTGTACAACCGATTTTCCCAGTGTTTTTGTTGTTTTTACCCAAATTTTCTTCAATTCTATCTCTGTTTTTATAGTTTTGGGATGTTTGCGAAGTTCCGTTTTCATAATTGCCCAGAATTTTTCAATTCCGGTGAATTTGGTGGGTTCATATCCTTTGGCACAAAATTGACTCCGTTGGCTCGGTACCACTCCAATACGTTTCGAGCGTAGTGGCAGGATGCTAGATCAGGCCAAAACAGAGTTGATCCTTTGTGCTTCTTAATGAATGGCAAGAGACGCTTCTTAAGGCACTCTTCCGTGTAAATCGCACCGTTTATTGTTCCGGAAGTGATGAAGGGAGCACTTATTTCACTACATCCGCAAATCGCCTGCCAGATTAGAAACTTCTTTGCAAATTTCGATAGTTTCTTCTTTCGAACATCCTCGGGAACATCGAACTTCGACTTGGCAACGAAATATTCTTGCCCAGGAAGTTGACGGAAGTCGGCCTTGACGTATGTTTCGTCATCCATCACGATGCAACCGGATTTGGTGAGCAGCTTCATGTAAAGTTTCCGGGCGCGGGTTTTCACAGTGATGTTTTGTTTTTCATTCCAGTTTGGGGCTTTTTGCACTTTGTAAACATGTAACCCAGCACGCTTCATGGTTTTCTGCACAAAACCGACTGACACCTTAGACTTTTTAGCGACATCTCGAATTGACATGTTTGGACGGTTCTTGAATTGTTGTACGACTTTCCTGGCCATTTGACTGTCCATTGGACCGCTTTTACGACCACTCCTTTCCTTTCTTTGGACACTCGGACGCTCCTTGAAGGTTCTTATTACATGAGACACAGTTGTATTTGCAATTCCAAGCCTTTTAGCAATCCACCGGTGGGACGCCCCTGGATTTTGATTGTGAGTGCACAAAATTTTCTCACGGACAATTTCTTGTTTCGACGACATGACTGGAACTACTGAATGTATAACTATGAAACTTGGCAGATGTAAATAATACACTGTGGATAAGATCTACTCAAATTTCTAAGTTTTTTACTCATACGATTCAAAAGTTACAGAAGATTTTCTGTGTGCCATTTTTATCGAATACACCCTTTACAAGGCCAACTTCTGTGCAACCCTGGTGGAATCCGACGTTACGCAATCTGCGGTATATGTTACGCAAGTCGTGAAAACGACATCTTATTACCAGAACCAACGAACCTAAAAATAATCTCCGTTTAATCGAAACGAGGTACAACGTACCTACTACTAAAGTCTAGTTATGAAGAACACGTCCAGAAATTGCAAGCGAACCTGAAGCGAACCGTCGCTAGCACCCTATCGATGCTGTGAACATGTTTGCGTGCTTCTTTCAGTCTGTTCATAGCACATATGTGCCACCTCTGCACCTAAATAGCTTCGACAACATATGGAAGTTCATTCGGCGCTTTGTTTCTCGCCGGATGACGTCATGAAAGCCTTGAACGACCTTGATGTTTCAAAAGGCCCTGGTGTAGATGGAATTCCTACATTTATTCTCATGTTTTATTCACGATCACTTGTTTTCCGATATGCAGCATATTTAACCGTTCGTTAAGAAAGAGAAAGTTCCCTGGAATTTGGAAGACTGTGTCAATTGTGCCAATCCATAAAGCAGGAAATAAGAACCTGGTTGAAAACTATCATGGAATATCGCTTCCTTGTTGCATCATCAAGGTCTTTGAAACGTTAGTTCACACCGCTGTGTACAATATTGTCCATCCTTTAATATCGGAGTACCAGCATGGATTCGTTCAGCATCGCTCTACAACTACGAATTTGCTGTGCTATACAAATAAGTTGTTTCGAGAGGTTGAATCCCGAAGGCAGGTCAACTCTATCTATGTCGATTTTTCTAAATCTTTCGACACAGTCCCATACCTGTACGCAGCCGAAAAGCTAAAGGCTGTTGTATTCCCGATTTGGTTCCTTTAGTGGATTCTCTCTTACTTGACCAACCGTCAGTCCTTCGTTACGGTAAACTCCGCACGCTCGAGAACTTTCGCAATTACTTCCGGAGTACCATAAAGAAGTGTGCTTGGCCCAATGCTCTTTGTTCTTTTCGTTATTGATCTGTGCCCTCGTATTTCATCGTTCAAGCAAGTGTTTGCCGATGACCTGAAGATCTTTAGAGTCATTATGTTTTCACTTGACTGTCTTGTCCTTCAAAATGATATTAACGAACTACTGCTGTGGTGTAACGATAACGGTATGAGGGTCAACATAGCCAAATGTAAGGTGATATTGTTCTCCCGTCGTACAGAGACCATAACGCATCAATACACAGTTGGTGCGGTTCCACTTGAGCGAGTCACATCTATTTGCGATCTAGGTGTTACAATTGACTCCATGTTAAAATTTAACAAACACGTTGCGCTAAAGCCTCCATGGTTCTTGGATTCATTCGACGTCACACTTGGAACTTCACAGATATCTACGCAAAAAAAGACATTATTCTGTACCTTAGTCCTTAGTATACTGAAATACGCGACCGCTGTCTGGTCACCATATCACGCATCACTGATCATCACAGTCGAACGAACTGAAAAGGTCTTCGTCAGATTCGCGCTACGGAATCTTCCAGGTGCACAATCATTCAGCAACTGGTTATCTTCGACCTGTTACGTGGCAATATAGACTGTCCGGAACTCTTACGCTATGTTCCCCTTCACGTCCCACCCCGACAATTGAGAAACGCACAACTAGTCGCTGTACCTGCTCACCGGACCAGTTACGGCTTCAACAATCCACTTGACGCCTGCCTGCGAGCCTTCAACGATACCAATGAACATTTCGACTTTAACATTACCAAAAACGTTTTTAAAAATAGGATTAAGAATAGAAGGCAGAGTAGTCTGTACGATTTTTAGTCGAAGACGAAGAACAATAAAATAAAATAAATTCGTGAAACCCCTTGAACTCCCTGCAAACTAGGGCCACCAACACAAGGAATAACATGTTGGAGCTGCTCTTTTCCGTGAAGGTACTGAGAGTATTGAGAAATTTACTTACTTCCCCTCTTTGTTTACAAAATCAGATACGTCTATTTGAAAAAGTACCTGGGGTTTTGAGATTGATATGGTCCTTTTCTGCCAAGTTGAAATATTTACCAAACCTAGGAAAGCGAACCGTTTCCCTTCACAGCACAGAAGTGTAGCCACACACTCTGTTAATTGGAGACGACTTCTAGGTACTGCAACTAAATCTGAGTGGCAAGATAAGGAGCCCAAAATAAGAGGTGACTCATGGGTTACCTGACTATGAAATCATTTGCATTTGTCATCAACTCTTGATTTTCAATTTGAATCGGTATCTTAATATTCACAGTATTTATTTAAAAAAACATCATTATCATACAACCCTAAATCTAGATCTCAATACCTTGATCAGTATCACCACGCTGCTGATGAATACCAAAACAGCCAATATCAGCCAGTTGAATCTAGACAGTCTTGTCAGGTATCGACTTTCCTCTTTCGAAACGGCTACCGGAGCGTTGTGATGCACCACTCCCAGTATCCAATCACGAAAATGGCCAACGCTCGTGAAAACGTCCAACGAATCACTTTGATTACAGTGCTTCCGGTTGGACAGGAACGCTTCCTGAGCGTACGTGCCCTGTCTAAGGCAAAATACAGGACTTCCACGGTGAAACTTGCAGAGTCGATCATCGGTTGTGTTCACGCAGATACCATGTATATTTTTCCCAATGCATTCATCACGGGCCAACAGCTGAACCAGTTCCACCTGAATGGATGGAATACGGCTTCTGTCCCATCCTATCACCAAACACCCGGTCGTATCGCTTCCGTAGGCACTTTCGTTTGCAAGTCGCATCATAACGTTATGATTATTCCATTCGATGGCTCGCTTCAGCTTGATCAATGCGACGTCATTGCCGGGAGAATGCCTTGCAAAGTCCGGATGAACGTAGATTTTGTGAGCCTTTTGATGATATCCACCCGACTCGGCATTGGGAGGATGAATCCCTATCGATACCTCCGTTGATAACTTATTCCTGGAATTTCAACTGAATTTAAAAAAAAAACCCAACGAAGCTGGAACTGTTGATATTCAAAACCTTACCACACACAACTGGCAGCAGTTAGAACCCAATGATTCGTAACGATCGTTCCGGAGCAAAATTGGCCACCTTCGTTTTCCAAACTAACCACAAACGGTACCCTGTCATCCTGTGCAGATATCGACGATTGTGCTCCTTGAACTAGAACTGAAGTTTTGACTGTGTTATAACTGTGTTCCTTGAATAATTCGTCACCCTTACCGCCAACAATCATTACCAACAAAATTCCACTCCGAATCTGGAAGCACATAGTGCACCAACAACGACAAAGAAGCACCGCACGCTGCTTAATGCTTTGTTTACGTTGAATTCTGCTCAACAACTGATCGTAGTTTCCTCAACTATGGCATCGATTTCCGGCGCCGGAGAGACAACAGTGGAACAGCCTGTTGCAAAAATAGGCAACTGGTCTCGCTGCGTTCGAATGTTTTTATTTGACCTCAGTGGAATAGGTACGTGCCAGCGGAGTTCAAAGTGTCAGCCGTCCTACCATTGAATGTGTACTAATAACTGATTTGCATCATTGTCGTCGGCGTCGCGTCGTCGCAGGGGCGAGCAAACCGAATCTCCCGGTCGTTAGTCACACGGTGCGGTGCGCCTTCGTTAATGGCAGCGGTTGCATCAAGTATATTGAACTTGAAGGTGGGATTTACGCACATTTGCACGAATGCGAATATGCTGTTTGTTGAACTTTTACACGCTCGCACTGTAGGTGACTGATAGCCTTGATTTGGAGATTTCAGTTGTGCATTTCAGATGCACATGCTTGTTAACGGAGAAATGAAGGAAGTAAATGGAAGTTGAGTTCGAAGTGGATTCAATCATTCAAAAAGGATGGTCATTAAGTATGTAAGTTAAATTTTAGACCATTGTATACATTTAAAAAAAATCTCATCTCACTCAACTTATTCACAACAACGTATCTGATTTTGTAAACAAAGAATTGATGTAAGATTCAAAGGAAAATTTCTAAAAAAAATTAATACCATCACAGAAACTAGTTTTACCATCATGTTAGAGAAATGCTATTCGTTGTGTTGGTAGTCCTAGTTTGCGTGAAAGTTCAAAGGGCTGCAAGAATTTAACGTTCGAATCCCACTTTATCTTTCTTCGTTTTGAATAAGTTGTCAAAAATTGCATAAATAGCTCCGATTTGTAATAACTGCCCGTACGTGTTGTACGATAGTAAAGTTCGATGGCTGCTAAACAATAAATATATGTGAGCATTTCGAAAACAGAAAAAGCGCTTCAAGAAAACCGTTTTTATCATCTGCAGTGGACTGTGGTGGTGTCAATGGAATTTCAATGTCATGTGACGTAAGTGAAAATGGCATGCTGAAGTATTTATTTATGGGTGAGATACAATGTTCTAACAAATCACTTTTTCTATATTTACAACTATTGAAGTGAGATAATAGATTGATGCAGTTTTCTAATTTCACTTCCCGTTCCATTCAAATGAAAATCAGGTCCCAAACAAGAGAAGTTTGAGCACTGGACTTGTTATTAGGTTCACGTAGAGAAAGCTATTTTTTGTTAACTGTTAACTAGCGTTCCTCAAGACCATTTTAATAAAAAGATCTAAACAATTGCCGAATAATGAGTTTAGAGACATGAAACATTTGAGCAGTCAGCAACAATATATTGTGTACACTGAAAATTTATTTTCGTTAAATAGCTTTCGCGCGTTTCGTAAACATGGATTTTGTACATTGAACAAATGTCTCGTATATTGTATGAAACATTCATAATGCGTTTTATCTGGTGAAATGCTATTATTACACCTTTTTGTAAAATGCATGAAATGAACTTCGAGATGACCAGCCAATCGCTGTTTCTCTTTTATACCGTACTCATGTATGATGGTGTTGCTGCTGGTATGGGCGGATATAATTTATCTATCCCAAAATTAAAATCAAAGCACTGTTGTGAGCTATAACTTCATGCTCATTAATCAAGATTTTTCTCACGAGTCAGCGTGGCCTAGTGAGATCAACCATGGATTTAGAATCAGCACTTTCCAACCATTCAGGTTCAAACCCCATGTCTGAAACATTAAAAAAAACGCTGGACAATTCCACGTGATTGCGCTTTTTTTGTCAATTACATTTTGAGTCGATAAAGTAGATCTATCAGTCCTTCATGCAACCGCCAGAGAGACGTTTCTTTTTAATTTGTGACAAAATACTCGTAACTCTTTGCATTGTTTCCGTACAATGCATACAAACGAATGTTCTTTCTGTGTCAACAAAAGCTTCGTGCTTTTGACAGTTGCGCGTGCAATTAATTACGAATGTATTTTCATAAAAAGAATAAATCAGTTTCGTTGCTGAAAACAACGAATGGATTAGTGAGTATTACTTTCGATTTTGTAATATATACAAAAATTAACTTTCAGTGTAGTGTGACATACTAGCCATCTCAAGTAACAATTTTAGTTTTATTCCAGCCGTACAGCACTTCTCCCGACTTTGTTGATAAAACTACATTCAAAACTGTTTTGTCAACCAACACCTCCCTCCCCTCTTTAATGCCGAAATGTGTACAAAGTGGCTCACTCTATCGACGGTTGTGGAAACAAATTAATAAAACCTTTATAAGATCACACAGATTTCGAAAATGTTCCAGTGAAGGATGTTACGACCACTTAAGAAGCTTCATAAAACCTATTGACTCTCATGAAAACCAGCATATTTTCAAATGGTCACAGCTGTCAAACTTCACTGTGACATCATGGTTGGATTTTTGTTCGGCTTTCCCGGATAAAAATAACAATACAATTATAATTTAATAATATACAGTAAAACAAAATTTATTGCCAACCATGAATTTCACTGTTTATGTATCAGACAAATCAATAATTCACATTGTGATTACAATAGATCTACTAAACATCCCATATGCCATATCCCATATCCCATATTAGTTACTAACTCAAATTTGTTCAGAAAAAAGTTATATTTTTTATTGTTAAGATACATAACAACCCCCTTATTCTAATGTTGATACTTCAGTTTACAATAGATTCTATTGTAGGAACAATAAGTCCTAATGCTATCATATCGGTGCGAACAATACGATCAATTGTACATACTATTGATTCTGTTGTATGGCTACAATACATTTTATTGTGAATCAATTATAATTTTTTATTCGGGTTGCTTCTTTGCTCTTCTGATTCATTTGGTAGTAAATAATATCTCCGATCTACAGTTCATTTGCAATACATTTTAAATTTGGCGAATTTTTCCACATTTCAATTATTTCTTAAATTTCAATATGGCGATTGGAAAAAATCACAGTTTTGCCAAAAAGCCAATTTTTCTTCGCATTGACTTTGCGAAACTATTTGGTCGTGTTTTGTAACCGTTTTAAAACTAAATTGACATCTCTCAATGCTAATTTGCCGTTTTATGCATATACTGGATAGGGATCGTCCATTAATTATGTCACGAAAAAAGTTATTTTTTATAACACCTCCCCGATCGGTCACGTTTTTTGTATGGTCCTTCACATTTTTTGTGTATGAATTATCACGTTTTCCCAAACTCGACCCCTCACCCCCTCCATTACTGCGTGACATTATTAATGGACCTTCCCATACAAAATGGTTTTAAAATGCTTTTTCCAAGATATACGAATGAGTCGCAAAACGGCCTTCAAAACAGCATTTTACGGTTCTATAAAGTCAAAATAAAACCTTTGATAAGAGTAAAATTAATTTAAGAAAACAAGGTTTTTAGATCGTTGTAAATAAGCTATGTAGATTCTCTTTAGCACGAATAAAATATGGAACCTATTAGCACTTATTGGTGCCGCAATAAAACCAAATTGATTTCAGCCGGGTTTCATAAAACTTTAAAAAAACTTAATAAAACTGGATGATTTTGGCAATATTACTTGGATAGTTCACCCTATATTAGAAAACTTATTTGTTTTCGAAATGAGTATAAAGTGACCTGGATTCTCAGCCTAAAACGGATACAGAATTGTGAAGCTGGTTTTGCGAAATCTTTCATGGCACGATTTGCCACCAGTCAATTTAGCGCTGTATCCGAGCAGATGTTTGTAAGCCTTCCGAAAAAGGCGAGACCGTCTAGCGGAAACCTGGTTTCGAACGCCCGACAGTTTTGTGTGACCATAAAGTACAGCAGATGCTGCAGAGGAAGACGGAGGGCAAGACTTGATCAAGCTTTAATAACCACTGAATATCCTAATCATGCCATTGTATCAAGGGCCAAAAACGAGTTGGGTGTATCGATAGGCAACATTACTTGACCAAAGTCTACGCTCCATAAAAAAATTCAAAACATTTTATGGAGAAAAGTCTACGAAGGGGGAGGTGGGGGTTCTGAAAAATGAATCTACGTGGTTCATGAACTTTCCTTTTGGGAATTCCATGGATAATCTGGAATTTCATACCGTATACAGAATACTTCAATTTTTCGTAAAAGCGTAAGATTTCAGCATGCTACCTTACCGGGGTCGCGCTGCCTACATCGCCTTGGTACCTTATGTATATGTATAGTTGACGTTACAACGTTTCTTACTCAACTGTTGGATGCCAGGACAGATACTGTTTGAGTCGCACCTCCTTGATGGACAGACGCTCGCACGCTCCTCCTCAATCATGCTGAAGTCATAAGAACAACAGTGCCCAGGCTGCACTACCAGCCTTGACCCGTGGAAGCATGGGGTAGGAACTTGTGACGACCATAGCTTTGTTGTGGGGAAGCACGCTCCATCCCAGTTTTCTACTCATTTTGCCTCATTGATTCGTTTCTTGGACGGAAAATGTGTGGAACCGGCCTAACACGGGACGGCAACGGGTGGTAGAGAACAGGGTGCTTAACGCTCACACCATGGAGGTAAGTGTTGAAACATGTCTCCCACACCAAACTCCCGATGATAGTCCTTCTGTAGCTGACGATCAGCAAAGAGGGTGTGTGCAAGCCGATGTTCATTACTTCGAGGTTTGCGGTGAACGGGGAAATATATAGTACAAAATGTCTGCCAGAAGTTGACGCCTTCGTTAAAAAGGATCACGCGAAACAGGGTTGGAAGCACAAAACATAAAAGGTTAGATTAAAGGTGGAATACGTCAACGCCCAAGTACCCGTTGACAGAAGGATCTGAACCTGATATAATTCTTATCGGCCGAACTGTGATAATCTAAGGATATGAGTTCAAAGCGATGGAGGATTTTGTGTCGTTGGATAACAACTTCAGCAGAGAAATTCGCAGAGGCATTATTTTCGGAAGTCCTGCCTGGTCAATGTCTGATTATCATCACCCGCGTACTAAAAATATTATGTCAAAAACGTTGATAAGATTCAAGCGGGACCCCAGCGCTGTGGTTAACATACATACCTCTCATGGCAAAGTCGCCCCGAAAAAGGTATTTGAGTAACTACGACAACCGCACATGGATCCACTACGCACAAACAATTTTAAATTTCTCTGCTAAACTTCAGGGAAATACTCTTACCAATTAAATAACTCAAACTACGTGAGATGGAAACCATGGAACTGTAATTCACTCATGAGTTTCTGTCCTAGCTCATAATTCAGTGTGAACGGTTGGGAAGATGGTGTTCACCATATTTTAATATGGTGTAATGTGCAATGAATATCACTATGAATGATTTTTGTATAGACTGCTTCTTTGGTTTGTCATTTCTTGAATTTCAAAGAAGCTCTCTACTATTCTTCTGCAGACCCGTAACGCTGGTAGATCACCTTTTCGTGGTGCGTTACGGGGTATCAGATCTACCATCGAACCCTAGTCCTAATTAATTCAAATTAGGGAACATATTTGTTATTTGTAGTCAAAGGAACATATTTTAGTCCTTATTACATTTTATGTCTTATGAAAAGTGACAATACTCGTTTTGCAATTGTGCGAGGATGAGCTTAGAATAAGTAAAACATGGTTAGTCTTCATTTATGTGAATTCTCATTGTCTATTTGATGTTCTATAGTTTGAATTGATTATGACTAGGGTTCTGATGCATGGTCAGTATCAGGTCATAGTTTGTTTTCTTTGTAATGAATCCAGATTTTGACTGATAAAGGCGCCTTTGAAGAGTGCTCTCACTCCTCAAAGGGTTTAAGTAGCGGAAACTTTCAATAAAATTTGATTCATTGCCAACAAAACAAACAATGACAACTGTAACAACACCGAATACCTCATCATTTCTCAATAGTGATGAGGTAAATCGACATGCACTAAACAAAGGACACGGGATATACTACAATAGATCAAATTACTGGTCTCAGTGGTTTATGTCCCGAACAGAGAAAAAAAAAAAAAAAAAAAAATTCTTCTGCAAATCTCTTTGCTAAAATTCTGGAGAGTTTCCTCATGAACTTTTGCAAGGTTGTCATGAATTGCATGGCATTAACTCCTGATTTTCTTGAAAATTTACAATCCAACCTGACCTTCCAGAAACATTTAGTAAGTTTTTACCAGAACTTAGTTTCTTTCAAAAACTCTGATAAAAAAAATTTCTCCAGAATTTCTTAAAAAATCTTCATAAATTTCTTGAAGGTTTCTTCCTAAACTTCTGAGAAGTCCTATCCTGAACATCAAAGAAGTTTTTGCCTGATCTTTGGGAAAGTTTGTTCCTGAATTTGTGGGAAATTCTTGCCTGAACTATTAGAAAGTACCCTCTATACTTCTTCCTGTTCTTCTGATAAGTATGTACCTGAACATTTGGGAAATCCTTAATTTCTAGAAAACTTTCAGAAAAGCTAACACTTCTGGGTAGTCAAAAATTAATTTTTGGGAAGTTTCCTTCGGAACTTCTGGAAAGTCCTCTCCTGACCTTCAGTGAAGTTCTTTCCTGAAAATTTAAAGGAATTCCTTTTCAACTTACAGGTAGTATCCTCACTGGTAAGTTTCTTTTTGATATTCGGGGATGTTTTTTCCGGCACTTATTTTTTCTAAACTTCTGAACTGATTAACCATTCGAACTGACCGTAATTTGTTTTGTTTTTAAAAGTTTAAGATATTTTTGACGTAGGACTACGATTTTGTTTTACATACTGGGGTGTAATTTAAAAAAAAAATCGAATTTCGACCGTAACAAAAAGTTGTCAGGCTTTGAGCATTAATATCGCTGTCGTTTCTCCAAAGATTTCTTAAAAATTGTGCACCAATCGATTGGACACATTTCTACGCTACGCTTCTAATATTTGAATCTATTGAACTTAAACCTTGAACTATTAAAAATAAGTCAAATATAAGGTGATGTCTTATAATTTCGTTTTGCAGAGTAAATTCTACTAAATGCCAAGTATTTTCCTATCACAGACTTCAAATGTAAGTAGGGGAGATCTCATGTGAACGATATTACGCAAAATGGTTCATTCGCTCGGCCAAATTTGGGAGCGGCTCTGGTGAGTTGTTGATGGTAGATGATTCTATCGCCTTTGGCTACGCAACCATTGCTTGGCAGCCATTGGTTATGTAGTCGTTGGACCAAGCCAGTAGTGACTTTGTAGCCAGCCGGTTGGCACTACCACGAGCAGATATTTGATTTAAATTATCTGCGAACAACTGTTGCAAATATGATGCTAGTATTACTGGCTAATGAATTGTCACACAATATTAATAAAGATGTGAATAGGCCACATGACAGATCCAAAGAAGATTGATCAAACATGGTTCATAGGAAATTCGTCCTCTTTAGGTCGACCAATTTGATTTTTCCAGCTAAAGAGTTTGTTTGATTAGAATATATCTAACATACCTTTCCAAATTGTCCAGCAGCCAGCAGTGGCCGGAATAGTTTCATCTTTCCCTTCATCACATGCCTTGAACCTTTTGTACAAGTTGAACCACAGCTCGGAAATTTAAACGGTCTCTATACTATTCTGAAACGCAAGTTTATGTCAATAGCAGCATACTAAATAGAAATTTTAAAAATGACTACCGTCCCAAAATATTGATAAAGATTATTTAAACATTCATTAGAAATTGCTACGTAGTCCTACGTCACCTTTGCGTACAACCCTAGTGGGCTGTCCCGTGTGGGTTTTTTCTAGAAGTACATTGTTTTTCAGTTAATTCAGCTGCAAAAAAATGGTTTAGTGTAATTCTTACCTTGCTCAGCCTATAACCCCTAACCGATGAAAACGCGTATCAAAATAAACGCTTATTCACAAAATGTGACACATCAGTCACTAGTTTCCGTGGAGTCGATTGAGTTGACCTACTTGATAAAATTTCCTGTCAATCTTGACATCTGTAATACCAAAATAGACTTGTCGGGCAAAGTGACGGTTGACTCGACTTCTATAATTCGCCCCATGATACATTCAAAAAAGATAATTACATCATTGGTTCTGAAAAAGAAATGTGTTTCATGGAAAATAATCATGCAGGAACAAATCATGCCACCAGTCTTGATAAAAGTCATATGCATGTGAGACTCAGAAGTGTGGACTCTTAGGCAATATAACATTGACCTCCTATAGGTTACAAGTGAAAATCAAATGGTAAATCTTGAAAATAAATGTAACCAGAAATAAAGAGGTTGGTCTCAGAGAACTTTGAAATTCATTAATGTTATCAGGTTAATTTTCAATATGAATTTTGAAATGTCAGAAATGAAAATCCATAAACCACCATTGTCATGTACTGTAAATAGTATATGGCTGTATTTACAGCTTTTTTTAATAAAATAGTTTGCCATCTTCTGGTGAGATCAGCAGAATCTGCTTGTACTGCAAGTCACTTGTCTCTTGAATATATACTGTTCCAGCAAGTATAAGCACACCTTAATTTAACGGTCACTTTGAATATAATGAAATATTTCAACATGTTCTGGCTGCGTCCTTTTGTTTGCACATTTCTGAATGACATAGCATCAAAAAAATGCTCAGTTTTGTGTTACCTAGGGAACGTCCATTAATTGCGTGTGTGACTTTTAATACCCCCCCCCCCTCCCCCCTTGTCACGTTTTTTGTATGGACCGTCGTATGGATCGTCAAGTTTTTCTATTGCCGATGATCAGGCAGCACGAAGGTCAAGTAGTGTTTTGGCCTGATTTGGAGTCATGTCATTACGCAAAGGACACTTTAGAATGCTACAATAGTCAAAATGTATGTTTCGTGCCGAAAGACACGAATCCGCCGATCTGCCCGGAGGTACGGCCAATCGAGACTTTTTGGGCTTTAACCAAAGCAAAGTTTCGAAAATTCATAAAACCAGCGGACGACATCCAAAAATTTAAAAAAGATTGGCCAAAAGTGGTCAAAATGGTGGGAAGTATCACTGTGCAGAAGCTTATGGGTCATGTTCGAGGAAAAATTAGGAGTCTAGGCTATGATGAAATATTTTGATTAAACAAGAGAAAATATCATATTAAACATAAATACAAATATGATTTGCCAAATAAAATTATTAAAACTAAAACAACATTACTTTTTTATGATGAAGTTTTTTCAGAAGCAGATAATTTCTCATCTCCATGCGAATCGCTAGGAGCGGACAGTAATTTTATTGCTAGAACACAAAGACATGAAGAGAAAGTGTTTTGATAGGTCCGTAAGGCAACGGCCTAACGGCCTAGGGACCTATCAATACACTTTCTCTTCATGTCTTTGTGTTCTAGCAATAAAATTACTGTCCGCTCTTAGCGCTTTGCATGGAGATGAGAAATTATCTGCTTCTGAAAAAACTTCATCAAAGATCGTTACTTCCGCGCTGGGGAGAATACAAAAATAACAATCAAAAATTACTTTTTTGTTATTTTGAAAGTGTGCTTATACTTTCTGGAACAGTCTATACTTGGATAGCAGGAATTCCAATAGCTGGAAAAGTCAGCCTGAGTCCGTTGAAAAAAGTCCTGCAGCCTTACGGATGTTGGCGTACGGCTCCTCTGCTAATTTTTTCGACCAGAATGTGAGGATCGGGGAATCCTGCTGACCCTGAGGATATTTCACACCGAAAGAGATGAAGAAACTGATTAACGAAAATGCTTCCCAAAATTTGAAAAAAAATCTTATAAATTAAGTGAACTTTCTAGAATCTCAGGGAACTTTTCAGTAGTTCAGGTTACTTCTGAGAAATTCAGGAAACTTCCCAAAATATTTGCGATGCTCTATGGTGCTTAGAAAAGATTCCATAAAATCAAAGAACCTTCCAGAAATTCAAGCAACTTCCCAAAAAATAAGGGTTCTTCAGGCAACTTCACTGATATTCTGGGTATTTTCCAAAAATTCAGGGAATTTTCCAGTTTTACATGAGTTCTGGGAACTTATCAAAAAATTAAGAGATCTTCACAAAAGCTCCTGAAATCCTCCAGAAACTCAGAGAGCTTCCCAGGAATTCATAAAAATTATCAAAATATTTTGAATATTTCTCAGAAGTTCGTAGAGCTATCCAAGATGTTCCAGAAACTTTCCAGAATTGCAGGGACTTTCCCAAAAATTCAAGAGAAAGAGTAAGAAAATTACCGCTATGTTTTACACAAGAACTGACATCTGCTTCTGGGATCTCTCCATAGGAGTGAAGATCTAATACATTAACGTAAAACTCACCAAAGTAGAGGAACATCAGATTAGGAAAATGTTAGGAATGGATATTTACGCCACTCATGAAAGATATATGATAAGGCAATATCATAATACCCATAAGTTAAATCTTTTACTGTTGTTGACAAAAACTAATAGGGTATGTGTCCCTTGACTGAGCCTAATAACTCATAAAGTATTTGAGTTGTAAGCGATATTCAACTAGTTAAACAGTTGCTTTGATAAGTTTGATAAGAAGTTTGGTAGTATGTATCACGAAAAGTTACACAACTCATTTTAGAAAGTCAGAAACTTTTTTATCAGCATTGCAATTTAACCAAACCCTATATTAACAGTCACCTTGAATGAAAACTAAAGCAATATAAACAATTACAACACGTAATTGTAACACGTAACGTAAACGCATTCATGCCATTTTTCGGATCATCAAGAAACAAATCAAACCAAGCTCTTGGACTAGACGTTTTATATCGACACTCAAATCTAAATTCTAGAGCATCATTAAACATGGAAACAGTATCAGCCATCCAGCACCTATCGCATGCACCTTCTCTCTCTCTTCGCCCCGTTCCGACGCTGAGATTGCCTAAGCTTGGCAGACGACCTTCGCCTAGCACCTCCGACAGGTTTGCGCTTTCTTTTGATCAAATGTGAACTGATCCAATGGTCGGCAAAAGCAACATCCGAGAAAACATCGGGAAGACCAGATTTGTTTCCTCCGGCTTCGTCCGCAGCACCGCACTGACCTACCCTCCAGTAAGCTATACGCGAAACAACTGCAACTTGTTTACCTTCGCATACTAGCGGACTGCCTAGCATGAAGCGCTGCTCTTGCTGCTGTTGGTGTTGCTGTGGTTGAAAATCAATTTCTCAGAGTGCAATATGCGAGTGTGTTCATGTTAACTTACTTCGTTGCATGTGTGGTTTCTTCCAGTAGTGTCGTTATGGTTGTGGGCATTCAAGTCTGTGATTTTTGCACACAGTGCATCGTCTGTAAGGTTAAACGAATTCGGATAGGTCGTGGCACATCTTTCCCTGGACCAAAGTTTCGCTTTTGTGTCCAAGGAGTTGGATAAAGGATTCAGAATCGTGCACTTAGTTCCTTCCTCCATGCCGTAGCCAGGTTTCACCAAAGTTACTGGAGCAATTGTTGAGGAAAACTTCAAAGTGGTACTCAACTTCAACAGCCCTATGTCACGTTTCGATAACTCTGCGTTGTATTTCGGGTGAACGTGGGATGATTTCACTCCAAACAAAATACCTCCTTCATACAGACTAGACGACCCCAATCGTACGGTTAAGTACGAAACGGTTTTGTTCCTTGAAGTGGAAAAAGGAAAATTAGCTGCACCTGCCTTAAACGGACACCCAAAACTGAACTCACATAACACATTCCGCTGCGGTCAGAATCCACGTCGTCTCGACAACCGATCCAGCGCAAAACACATTCCCCTTGTACTCGATAGCAGCTCGGTAGGGAACGATGCGACTACCTCCCAACCCATCGACACCTGATGAAGATTTGCATTTACAAATCCGGTAAACTGTTTCTTCTTATCAGGCCCACACGCACACACCTACCATCTAAACCGCCGATAAGAAGCACCATCAGGTACGTTTGAAATTCCATTCGAACCGCAAAACTAACCAGCACCACCGCGACTTGGAGAACTATAGCACACTTTCAGCCCCCAGTACCGACCTACCTCCTATGACGACTGCCACTCCAATTCAAACTTGTTTGCCAAATGGGGTCTCTCCTCCGTAGGGTGCATTAGATGCTTGAGTGCAGCACTCGGTCTAACAGAGACAGACGCGTGTGCGAGATGCAGAGCAGATTTCTGTGCTCTCAACATCGCAAGCGTTCCGAGGGACTTCCTTGGTGTGGCCAATTTACGTCACCTGCCATAATGAGTAAAACGTTATCGGTGTGGTTTGGAACAACCGATAGAGATGCTGCAGCGGCTGATGGATTCATTTGAATCCTCATTTTCAACGAGTAAGTATTGATACGCATGCCTGCATGATGGCGATGACGGCAAATGAGTTGTCCCAATAGGAAGGAAACCGCTGGTCCGGACCAGAGACGAGCGGACTAGTTTACGACCTGTCATTAGCTGCCAATGAGGGGTTTTGAATGAATATGTTTGCTTGCACGCAAATGTTTGTAGGTAGGAATGTAAACGCCAATGCGCTGATTATGTGATGCTGGTTAGTGCAGAGAAACGGCGGTGAAACTGGATGTGATGTGCTTGGGAAATGGATGGATATTGAGCGCCCCTTCAATTGATTATTAAGTGTCATTAAAGTGCTGCTGTTAATGGGGAAGTTCAAGATTATGCTATCATAATGCTGGTTAGGGGGGATGGAGTTGAGTTTACAGCTGTCAGAGATAAAACGACTTCACACCTCCGGCATTCGATGTAAATTACGGAAACACGAAGAATCGGGTTCGTTGCTTGATCGTTGGAGTCTCCGAGTACAGTACGGGCTGCAAATGGGAAGTTGGGAGCACTTGGCGGATCTCGAATCGAAAAAAAATGGCAATTCAAGGTAGGGGTCTGGAGTGCGGCCCCTAGCAAGAAAGTGCGACCGACCACAAGACCTACCTCAAGACTTATCGAGTCATATGATCGCAAATGACTGCCAGCTGAAAGTGTTGTTTGGCAGCAATAGCTAAGCAAGGGGGTTTAACTAAAGATTGTTAACATTTTCCATTATCATTCAATTCGACATGGAGTTTTCGTAATGGCCAATGTTGCAGAGGTAAACAAAGGCTTCTTCAGAAAATTTCTTGAAAATGCAAACTCGCTGAAGTAAACTACCACTCCTTTTGTAAAGGGGAACTCCTCTTCTGTACAATCATCGTGATGATTCATTATGAGTAAGTTAGCACTCTCGAGAAATTTGCGGAAGAAGCTATTGTTTACGTTTGTGACGTTGGCCCTTATGAAAACTCCATGTCCAATTACTAATTTCAGCATTCCCTTTAGGCTCATCTTTGCCATCTTAAAATCATTTAATTCATGATTTTGAAGCAACAAGACCAGCATTGCAGTCTTAATTACACAGATAAAAAGAAACATTGAATTTTCTGCGTTATCTAATGCACATAAAGGAAAATCTAGATTTGGCAGAAAATAATAGGATATTTCATGTTAATTTAAAGGACGATACGGTCAAAATTTGGTCAATATCAACTTGACGTATTTCTTTCAATTTTGCATTTAAAAAACCTGAACACCCCTCATTTTGAAGGTGTGTGTGTGTGTAGAATGTTGCTCGTATTTTGATTTTGGAATTCACTCTTCAGTTGTCAAAATGCCGTCCAAGCAAGAAGAGCAGCGTATCAAAATTTTGCTCGCGCATCGCGAAAATCCGAGCTACTCGCACGCAAAGTTGGCAAAATCGCTAAAAGTTGCCAAATCAACCGTTACAAATGTAATTAAAGTGTTTGGGGAACGTTTGTCGACAGCCAGGAAGTCTGGATCGGGGGGAAATCGAAAACCGGAAGCCGCTGAGACGACAAAGAGAGTTGCCGGTAGTTTCAAGCGAAACCCTAACCTATCTCTCCGAGATGCCGCAAATAAGCTGGGTGTATCGTCTACAACCGTGCATCGAGCCAAAAACGAGCCGGACTATCGACTTACAAGAAGGTAGTGACTCCAAATCGCGATGATAAACAAAATACGACGGCCAAAGCGCGATCCCGGAGGCTGTACACGACGATGCTGACGAAGTTTGACTGCGTGGTAATGGACGACGAAACCTACGTCAAAGCCGACTACAAGCAGCTTCCGGGACAGGAGTTTTATACGGCAAAGGAAGGGAAAGGTAGCAGATATTTTCAAGCACACGAAACTGTCAAAGTTCGCAAAGAAATATCTGGTTTGGCAAGCTCATCTGTACCTGTGGCTTGAAAGCAGCATTATCATAGCTTCCGGGACTTTCAACCAAGAAATTTACGTGAAAGAGTGTTTGAACAAACGTCTGCTGCCTTTCCTGAAGAAACACGGTTGTTCCGTACTGTTTTGGCCGGATTTGGCATCTTGCCATTACGGTAAAAGGCCATGGAGTGGTACGCCGCCAACAACGTGCAGGTGGTTCCCAAGGACAAGAACCCTCCCAACACGCCAGAGCTCCGCCCAATTGAGAAATACTGGGCTATTGTCAAGCGGAACCTAAAGAAGACCAAAAAAACTGCTAAGGACGAGCAGCAGTTCAAGTCAAACTGGCTTTCTGCGGCGAAGAAGGTGGACAAGGTGGCTGTACAAAATCTGATGGCAGGGGTCAAGCGTAAGGCCCGGCAATTCGGATTTGGAAAAGCGGAAGCCTAACTGAATATTTTTCCTGAATTTTATACTAATTGAACTTGAAAAGAAATTTAATTTGATTTTTTAAATAAACGATTTCACCGATTTACACGCGTTTTCCCTTGACCAAATTTTGACCGTATCACCCTTTATAAGATAACGCTGTCTTGTAATTTGACAGCGGAAAAACAAGAGTCGAAACGGAAAGGGTCACGTCCTGGAAAACATCCAAACGTGATATCCGTTTCGGTCATCAGAAGCTGTTCCAGGACAACTTTAGTGATACGCCAATCTACAACGACAAGCACTTTCTGCGTCGTTTCTGCACCACGGCCAGCCGTTTCAACTCAGTTTGAGTCGTTTTTGACTCACTTCGTCGTCAATGGTGATCATCAAATTTGAGTAAATGTTTACTGGCATTGACAAGTCGACAAATCAAAAACATCCATCTGATTTGAGTCGATGTTTTGATTTGTCGACTTGCCAATGCCAGATGACATTTACTCAAATTTGAGTGACTCCACTAATGACGAAGTGGTCGCAAAACGACTCAAGACTGAGTTGAACGGCTGACCATGCATGATCAAGACCGGTGTGGCCTCTGCTGTACACAGAAATTGTCTCCATTACAATCGGTCTATGGCTGTTTCTCACCAGCCTCGCTGTCTGCGAGGAGTCCACAGGTCGCCTTCTACTTGATCAATCCATTTTCATGAACCACTTTAACAGGGCTGTCGTCCAACATTCTTACAACATGCCCAGCCGTAGATCGTAGATGACCGATGTTTGAGATGTGTATGATGGGAGGTTCTCCCGTCAACTGATGCAATTCGCGGTTCATTCGCCTCCTTCACGTTCCGTCTTCCATTTGCACTCCACCGAGAAAAAAGACACCAAGTGGCCGTAGAGAACTACCAATCCAGTTAATGTCTTCTAGATGGTCAACTTTGTAGTTCGGCAAACTTTGTTGGAAACGTGCTTTGGAGTCCGAAGTAGACACGATTGCCGGCCATATGGCGCCTTTTAACCCGTAACGCTGGTAGATCACCTTTTCGTGGTGCGTTACGGGGTATCAGATCTACCACCGAACCCTAGTCCGGATTATTTCAAACTAGGGAACATATTTGTTTTTGTAGTCAAAGGAACGTATAATAGTCCTTATTACATTTTATGTCTTGTGAGAAGTGACAATACTCGCATTGCGCCACCGAGGATGAGCTTGGAATAAAGAATACATGGTTAGGCTTCATTTATGTGAATTCTCATTTTCTATTTGATGTTCTATAGTTTGAATTGGTTAGGACTAGGGTTCTGATGCATGGTCAGTATCGGCGTTATTGTTTGTTTTGTTTGCAATGAATCCTTTTTTTTTTTTTTTTTTTATCTGCCTTTGAAGAGTGCTGTCGCTCACAAAGGGTTTAAACAGCGGAAACTTCCAATTAAATCTGATTCATTGCCAACAAAACAAAGAATGACAAATGTAACAACGCCGAATACTTCATCATTTCTCAATAGTGATGAAGTAACTCGACATGCACTAAACAAAGGATACGGGATATACTACAAAAGATCAAATTACTGGTCGCAGTAGTGTATATCCCGAACAGAGAAAAAAAAATATGGCACCTTTGTATCTCTCTGCTGGTGTCGTTATCGGTGGTCACCAATGAGCGCAGATACACGAATTTGTCTACTACCTCGATTTCATCACCGTCGATCTGAACTCGTGGTAGGGGCTAACAAAGTCTTTACGTGAGCCTCTTCTTCTCATGTATTTTGAACTTCTGTATTATTTCTAACATTGATTTTTTTTCAGGGCGGCTTGTTGGGCCTTCCTCAACTACCTGTCTTGCCAAAGGACTGCTGGCACGAGGATGATGATCAGCCGCTCCTAACATGGAAAACAGACTCTGTTTTGAGTCGCCCCTGACATGGAAAACAGGCGCTCAGATACACTGCACACTTTGAAGAGTACAGCCCCCTTCCCTGTCAGCATACGACAAAGGTCCCACCGGGTTTGGTTACCCGATCTTTCCAATGGTAACTCAAACCCCAGTCAGCACCAAGGGAAGCAAGGGATAGGTATTACTGGACAAGAGATTGAAGATTGCAGTAAGATCTTTTTGATACCAGCAGGTACGCGAAGTACTAATGGTACGCATTGTCCAGTCATTTACTAACCACATGGTCCCTCAGCTAATTTTCTCGATGAAAATGTGAGGATTGGGGAGTCAAACAGCTTGCATACCCTGAGGATTTTTTTCAAAGCTATCTTGCGACTTGCGACCGGCAATATTTGCTTCACCCAACACTGGAAAAGGTGGGGATACTGATAAACGAAAAACTTCACAAAAATTCACAAAAAAACACATCAAATTCAGTGAACTTTCCAGAAACTCAAGCAACTAGTCAGAAGTTCAGGATACTTTTAAAGAAACTATTAAACTTTTCAGAAGTTTTGTGGTTTTCTCTGGTGTTTAGAGAACACCCCAGCAAATCAGCAAACCTGACAGAAAATCAAGGAACTACCCAAAAGTTAAGGATTCTTCCCAGAAGTTCAGACAACTACGCTGATGTTCAGGGTATTTTAAAGTTCTGAGAACTTCCAAAAAGTTAATGGTTCTTACCAGAAGCTACTGCTACTCTCCAGAAACTCAGGGAGCTTCCCATGAATTCAGGAAATGTTTAAGAATATTTGGGTATATTTAAACAGTTCAAAGATGTTAAGATGTTCAAGGAACCTTCCGGAATTTCAGAGAACTTCTCAAAAATTCAGAGAACTTTCCAGAAAATTAGAGAACATCTTTTAAGTTCGAAAAGCTTAACAGAATTTCATGAAGCGTTACAAAAGTTTTCGAATCATTCTAGAAACTCAGAAACTTTTCAAAAAATGATGAAACTTTCCAGAATTATATGAAACTTCTCAGGAGTTCAGGAAACATTCAGGAATTTCAGAAACTGCCTTGCAATTTAGAACCCCAGAATTTCAGAAAACTTTGCAGTAATTCAGGAAACGTCCACAAAGATCAGCCAACTTTCCAAAAGCTCAACGTACATTTCAAACGTACAGAGAACGTCCCATAAATTCAGAGAATTTCCCAGAAGCTCCAGAAAATTCTTTAAGGGTCAAACACCTTACCAAAAGCTTTCACTTTCACTTTGCAGATGTTAGGGGTGCTTTCCAGAAATTTAGGAAATTTCTCAGAAGTCCTGAATTCTTTCTAGCATTTCGGAAAACTTCCGCAAAGATCAGAGACTTCCTAGTATTACATAAAATGGCCCAGAAATTCAGGAAACTTCAATTGATGTTTTAAGCATTCTTGAATGTTAAGGAAACATTCCAAGAGTTTTTTCTTAAGTTTAGGGGGCCTCACAGAAGCTCACTCTACTACTTATGCTTTAAGAGGAACTTAAACTTCTTACAATTCGATAATTTTTCGTACCGAAACAAAACGAGATTAAAAAAGTCAACTACTTTTTCAATGTTTAATCGGTTTCTTGGAATTTTCGCCGTTTCACAATCTGGTTCTGGTTCTGACAAGTTCTTGTAAGATTTAACAACATCTCGGAAATATTTGATTGAAAGTTTTGCAAATCAACCAAATTCCAGGATTTTTTGCAATGTCTCGGAAACTATTGAAAGAATAGAAAATGAGAAGAGAGATTTGTAATTTCCATTTCATTCCAACTACTTTTATTGACTATCTTGACCGATACGCGAATTTCGTCGACAATGTGCAGACTTCTTCTGTGCCGTGCACTAATACTCGACTGGAGTACACGACACAGAAGAAGTCGGCACATTGTAAAGGAAATACACTCAAGTAATTTTTCACACGGGGGATACGTACCGTGTAAAAAAACGTGTTAAAAAACCGCGTTATTTCGAAAATCGTCGTAAAAGAAAACCACGTTGTTTTAAAAAATCATCGTAAAAAAAAGACCGCGTTATTTCAAAAATCGTCGTTAAACAACCAAGTTAATTAAAACATCATCGTGAAAACACAGTTTTATTTGAAAAATCGTCATAAAATAACAGTCTTATATCGAAAAACATTGTTATAACTAACAGCTGTTAGAGGGCATATTCATTGTTTCAACGCATATTGCATAATCAGCACTTTCCAATTATTCAGGTTCGAACCCCATGTCAGAAACATTAAAAAAACACAAGACAACTCCACGTGGTTGCGCTTTTTTTGGCAATTACATTTTGAGTCGATAAAGTAGATCTGTTCGTCCTTCTTGCATCCACCAGCGAGACGTTTCTTTTTAATTTGTGAGCAAATCTTCGAAGCTCTTTGTATTGTTTTCGTACAATGTACGAATGTTCTTTCTATGTCAACAAAAGCTTCGTGTTTTTGACAGTTGCGCGTGTGCCATTAATTACGAATGTATCTTCATAAAAAGAACAAATCAGTTTCGTTGCAGAAAACAACGAATGGATTTGTGAGTATTACCTTCGATTTGGTAATATAAACTAAAATTAACTTTCAGTGTGCTGCTGGTTAAATGGCCAACTGAGACATTTTGTCTGTATGTTTTGGCAACCCCAAATTTTGTGTTAACTTCGAGTGAATTTCACAAGTAGTGTGAATTTCGTCTTATGCAGCATTACGATGTACGATTTCATTAGTAATTGTCAATAACAGTCGTGTGCATTTTACTTCAGGACTTTTTTCTATGTGACTTTGTTCTCCTTTTCACACAAACCTATAAATAATTACTACCGAGTTTAGAAAAATATGATAACAAAAAAAGATCTCTAGAGAACTCGTTATTGTGGAAGGACTGTATATTCAGCTTTTAATTGTGAATTTATGCAGTGACTAATTTATAAGCAGCTGCGGAAAATCTACAGAACTGTAGAATCAGTTTAATTAATTGACCGACAAAACCTTAAAACGCTTAAATCAGTTGATCACTCACTTGGTATTTCCGTATCTTCCGCAGGGACACCATTCCGGTGCATGTTCCGATCAACACTGTGGATTGTGTGTGTGTGTGTGTGTGTGTGTGTGTGTGTGTGTGTGTGTGTGTGTGTGTGTGTGTGTGTGTGTGTGTGTGTGTGTGTGTGTGTCTGTGTGTGTGTGTCTGTGTGTGTGTGTGTGTGTGTGTGTGTGTGTGTGTGTGTGTGTGTGTGTGTGTGTGTGTGTGTGTGTGTGTGTGTGTGTGTGTGTGTGTGTGTGTGTGTGTGTGTGTGTGTGTGTGTGTGTGTGTGTGTGTGTGTGTGTGTGTGTGTGTGTGTGTGTTTGCGGGGTGAAGGGCGAGGCGAAAAATCACGTAACGATTGTTTCTCACCAACCACTCGACCAAAATGAGCCCAACTTCCGCAGACTGAAAGATATCACGATCTAATAAGTCCCTACGAAATGGTTTTTGAATCGGTTTTTCGCAAACCGTATGTCGTTTATTTGGTTTCAAAAATGGTGTTGGAAATCGATTTCCAACCTTAACACGTCGTCCCTTCCGAAATACCCATATTGTAGAATGTTTTGCAGTTTTTCACTAACCGGAAGTCACCATCTTAGTTTCCAAAATGGCGTCAGACATCGATTTCAAAGCCTCTACACGTCGTCTTCGTTCCGAGAATATCCATATCGTAGAATATTTGACAATTTTTCAAAAACCGGAAGTCGCCATCATCTTGGATGAAGTCACTATCTGAGGGATTCCATCCAGAATGTGCCGGAAATCCCAAAAATCATACCCGATCATCATTGATTTGAATGAACTGAGTTGAACTGAGCACATGAGTTCGGTACGTTGGAAAAAAAAATTCCACTGGTGTTGAGATAATTTGGGTTCAAGTGTAACTTTTGAGATGGGCGTATGTGTTTTCCAACATTTTACTTGAAAAATCGTAGTTCAAAAACCATTACATTTAGAGAAAAAACTTTATATAAAGGAATTGTAGGAAACTAAAAAGCCTTTCTTAAAAAAATATACACAGAAAAAAAAATTTTTTTTCATCAAGAAAAAATCAAAAATAATTACTAAAAATAAAATATCTAAAAAACATATTTTTAATATTTTTTAATTTGTTGTATGGAAATTTGAGGAAAAAGACACGTTTTAAAAAAACTCTAGGATGGACGCTCTTATAATAAAAAAGTTTTTCAAATAGCGAACTTTGGTGTATATTTCAAATTTTGGTTATTCATTCTTATAAATAAATTTTGATGTTACAATATGGTTTTGGAGATCATTACAAACAATAATGATGATAATGATAAACCACGTAAACGCAACCGTTTTCAAGATATTTCTGATTTTCTTTCAATAAAATTTCAAAACCTCAAAAAATACGCCCTTTTCATAAATTACTCGTGATATTAAAACAACAATAGCTAACGATTGTTTCTCTTGTGTTTTTAGCCTTTTTAAAACACATGTATGTGCCTCTTACTTACTCTTAACAGCTCGTCGATTGAAAAAGCTTCACTTAAAGTTATAAGACAAAAATAATGAATTATGGTTGGATTTATATTTATATATACCATTTATTAGTCTCGGTCATTGATAATATTACATAAACATTATATAAACTATTGATTGCTTTTATATATATTATGAATCCTGCCTTCTTCGTCATTCCGAAAACAGTTTTACAAAAACTTCGTTTTCTGAAATTGGAACGAATGAGTGGTACTTTTGTGTACCTGCAATCGTTTTAGTCTGTCGGTAAATTTCATTCCATTCTGCTACCCCCTGTTCATACTCTTCATGTGATACATAACAAAACGACATTTTTGTTAAACAATCATCACTTTTTTGGTTCGCCCATTCGAATAACTCTAATGCACTTTTTATAGGAGTGTTCATGTTGTACAGCAAGGCTTGCATATCTTGCCATTCGTTTTAATGTACCACCAATTGCATCGCAAGGTCCCTTACCGTGGGATGTTGCGAAAAAATGCCATTCAGCATCAATATTGTATTTCTTTTTAAACTTACAAAGGCTTGCAAAGTTCTTCCTATTTTTATATTGGGATGCTGCCCCGTCAGACATAAACGTAGCTTTCTTTACTTTAATTTTTGTTTGCAAAAAGCTTATTAGTTTTGAAATAAACACCTGCACCGCAATCGTATCATGTTTCAACACTTCTGAGATAACAATGAAACTGATATTTTTAAGTATTCCAGATTCCGTGTAATAAATGACAAAAGGGTGAATAGTGGCTTGCTCATTACTCCAATAACTACTTTGAACAGCATCTTGAAAAACAAATGAATAATTTTCAGAAAAATCACAAATTATTATTACTTCGCCGTCTTTAAGACAACTTTTATAATCTCTCAAGAAACTAGACTGCTGAGATTTGACAAAATCGTGGGATACTAATTGTTCCAACTTTTCACAAAAATAAGCAATAAATTCATCAATTGGTTTAACAAGTGTCTCTAAACTACATCTATCAGTTGAAATCCATTGCTCAAAGATATTTCAACTAAACCACGTTTTTCTAATTTGTCTGTTAAACTACTCTCAAAATCTGAAAAGCCTGGACATCGTTCGCATTCACGGAGGTAACATTTTTAGTTCTAGTTGATGAGCTACATAATATTTCTTCAAAACACAATTTATAATCATTCTCGAATGAATATTTTCTAAGACCATGAAGCATCAAGTTAATGTTCTCATGAATGGTGCAAACACAAATGTTATGAGAACCTGTGCTGCTCAAGTAATTTGCAATGCTTTGGTCTTAGTGCTACACAAGAGCTAAACCCAACAGCATTTTGATGCATCTCTTGAAATTTAATGAAAGCTTCTCTTAATGAACAAACTAAAAGGCGCTTTTGAATATGAACCCTCTTACCTTCACTCCTCACTGAAACGTAGTCGTTCATACCAGGGGTTGCTCGTGTAATCTCATCACTGTCGTAAAATTGCAAAATTTGGTTTTTTATTTCCGGGTTCAGACCGTGTCCCAGCTTTTCGTTAGGGGCAGCTAAAACACCTTCGTGCTTTGCAAGGAATTTAGCTTGTGATACGATGTACTTGTTTGTTATTCAAATTCTGCCATTACTCTTTGATTTGTCCAAGATTGTGGTAAAACCGAAAGTATCCTTACTTGATCGTCCCTCGAAGTTTCTGGATCAGCATACCGGTCCTTTAGCTGCGCGATTATTTCGTCATATTCGGCTGCTTTCACTTTCAATTGTTCCAGGTCATCCTCCTCCGCTTGATCCCCAAATATGTGTGTCCGAATGCCGTTTGAAACATCTTTGAACTTTTTGCGGGCATAATTTACGTTCAGGAACTTTTTAGCCGATATTGGCGAAACGTTGATTCCAGCTACGCCCTTGTTAAATAGCTCAATATTATGGCGCCTTGAATAATCTTGCACACTGCTATCAGATGGCACTGACATTAATGATATTGCCGATGGCGTTTCCTCGAGACCATACAAGTCTACTTGCCGTGATGTAGATGGTTTGTGGATCCATAATGTTAGTAATTGATGGTTTCTCACTAGGCTCCGAAGTTGCAGCATGGGATTGTTCCGTTCTATTTAAATGCAAACGACAATTATCACAAATCATCAAAGAAGTGTCCAAATGTGTTTTGCCCATAAACTTGAGTTTTTGACATTTTGTTCGGTTAATTTACGAAGGTTTTTGAGCACCGTTTAGTGGGAAACGGCATACAACACTTCTTCATGTTAAACTCCATTTTCAGTTCACTCAGATAGATTTTACTGATGAATGCGACTATGTATGAGCATATATATTGGCTGTGGTACCTTTGGAAATGCAGGTATAAAACATCTCTGGTAGTTTACAGGCAGCGTACATTAGCTGTTTTTTATGAGAAGATATACCTGACATACGTTATAGCTGCTATTTGTCTACCTACCTTAAACAATATGTGTTACTTTCATCGCTACATCACCGAACTGTTCGGAGTGTAGTTTTCACACTACACCCGACCTCTAACATCGTTGGAGCTTGGCAAAATAGTCAGCAGTTCGATTAATATGCTTCTTCTATATGACCCTCCGCATAATTTCATCATCTGTCCATTTCACACTTGTCGCCCCTGCGACATCTATCTCGCTGTTACTTTCATCGCTTTAGCAAATTCGCTCCCTTCATTCTCTGAGCGGCCCGACCGATACAGCCATAAAACAATTATAAATATATTGATTGCAATATTAAAACAATAGTGCTATTTATCTTGTTCTTTTCAAATGAGTCTTCTTATCATCCTGATATCAAAAGAAAAGAGGACATTAGAGTAATGTGAACGTTATAATATGAAGATCTTGGAAAATTTATCATTTCTGGTGGAAATCTCGATTAACTTAAGAAAAGAGCGAATTTTCTGAGGTTTTTCATTCTATTGAAATAAAATCCGAAAAATCTCGAAAACGGTTGCGTTCAGGTGATTTATCACAAGAATCATTATTGTTTTTAATGATCTCCAAAATCATATTGTATAATTAATTTTCATTTATAATAATGAATAACCAAAATTTGAAATATGCACCAAAGTTCGCTCTTCGGAAAACTTTTTTATTATAAGAGCGTCCATCCTAGAGTTTTTTCAAAACGTGTCTTTTTTTCTCAAATTTCTACAAAACAAATTTGAAAAATATTAAAAAATATGTTTTTTTATATTTGATTTTTAGTATTTATTTTCGATTTTTCTTTATGAAAAAAAATTTTTTTCAGTGTACATTTTTTTACAAAGCCTTTTTAGTTCTCTACAACTCCCCCATATAAAGTTTTTCTCTAAATGTAATGGTTTTTGAACTACGATTTTTCAAGTAAAATGTTGGAAAAAAAACATACACCCATCTCAAAAGTTACTCTTGAATCCAAATAATCTTAACACCAGTGGATTTTTTTTCAACATACCGAAGACGTGTACCAAGTTTCATCAAAATCGAGGATAGTTGAGTTTGGTGACCGACCGATTGGCGTGGAATCAGTCTATCTTGCTTTTCACAATGGCGTCGAACGTTGCATAATATGTGCACAGGGATTGAAGGCGTAGGTTAACTGAACACCGATGAAACTAATCTTCTTCATGATACACCAAGTATCCAAAAATGTTTTTCACGTTTTTTGACTTTTCCATTGTATGTACATCCTCAGAAAACACGTCGCTAAAAAAACCGCGTTATTTCCGCGTTATTTCAAAAATCGTCGTAAAAAAACCGTGTAAAAAAAATCGTGTTAAAAAAACCGGCTAAAAATAGATTTTAGTGTACACGTATGTGTCAAGATAACCAATAAAGGTAGTTGGAATTAAATGGAAATTACTACTCTTTATTCTCATTTAAAAAGCTCACACTCACCAAGATTCACTAACATATTTGTGATATTCTAGCTAAATCTAGTTTTCAAAGTGCCGGTGATTTCCAGAGAGTTGTTTCTATTCCATGGATGATCAGCATTTTTTTTTGGAAACTCAACTAAGTTTCTAGAAACGTTGAAAGTTTTCTGGTAATTAAATGGACTTCTCTGAAGTTCCAATATTTCTCTTCTCAAAAGAGAACGAGCTGAACCTTATGATTATCTTGAAATTTCCAATAAGTTTATTCAACTTCCGAGAAGCTTAATCAACTTCTATCAAGTTCATTATATTTCCACCCAATATTTATAGAAATTTCGAGGTTTGTAGTAATTCAGAACATAATTTTCAACTCGAGAAGCTTAAATAAGTTCTGAAGAATTCATGTAACTGCTGAGAAGTGCATAGGATTGCCTAAAGGCTGTAGAATATGCAATTGAATAGTATAATATTTAGAAACGATTCCTGAAAACATCAAAGAGATCTCGAACTTTTCCTCCGAGAAATACGATCTGAATCTTTCTTCAAGGTATTATCGGTTTCTCCCTGAAAGCCCAGAGGATGAGCCTGAATATCTCGATCCCCAGTAAACCCAGCGGCTGGATAGTCATGACGAAAATGAATATATTTTTTGGCACATGAAGTACTAGCACACCTAGCAGCTAAATGATTCACCCCTAGTAACGTTACTCACACCAACACACCCTCAAATATTAAGCGCAAGATTGTATTGCGTGGTGCAAACTGCAAGGTGTACTTCGGACCTAGGGGTCCTACAACAGTGAACCAATCTAAAATAGCTAGTTTCATATTGGTTGTTGGTAAACCTGCCAAAAGTTCCTATATGATGGGCTTCTCTAAAATGTTAATGAGTGGTATTCAAAGAAACGTTCAAATTTCGTCAAAGCTAAAATCAGTGTTCTGCACATAAAAGAAAAATGATTGATGATTGAATTATCTTCAATTTTGATTTCACTAACATGGTTTTTTACTCTGCTTCCAGATATTAAATCATTCAAGCGTTATAGGGTCAAATTTAGTTTAAAGGGATAGTTAACTCATAGTTGAACTAACAGAAGTATCAAATGAGCCAATGGGTAAAGCTCATTTAATTATAGTTTCCATTTGCAAAGACATTTTATTTTAAGATTCAACGTTACACTGAAGAGAGACAGCGAGAAGTTGTTCAAAATACATAGTTGCGACCAGTTAGGCTTAAGATATAACTGAAATCGCAAAAATTATCCACCTGGGGAAATTCCGTTACGACCTTTCTGAACGATGACATATCAACCCTGAACGTCTTGAAAAATTTGAGTGAACTATGAATTAACGTAACATCGACTTGGCGACCGATAAATGTCTTCTATCAAAATTGTCACAAACAATTTGAGAATGACCATTCATCCCATACCCTTATAGTTTCTACAACGCTTGCAGAATAGCTCCATTAATTTTTATGATACCCGTAATTTCCCATCTCCCCTTGCTGCTCGATAGCATGCACAGCTATATACAGCATACAGCAAATGAATAGAACATTTTCTTCGATTCGACTGACTAATATTTACGAGTTTCCATTCCTCCACAGCAATGGCTACCACGTTCCGCAGTGAGCCATTATATCTATATAGCAGAACAAGGGCAAAGCAATGCGTCGTCGAGCCGAGCTAATGGTGACTTGTTGGCAATGCTCTTGTCCCGCTGTTGCTCGAGAATGATGGGATGTCGGAAGTTTGTTTGTTTTTACATGGCTCCCGTTGTTTATAAGCCAGTCCATACCATTACCAATGAGTCACGGCGGTCGAACAATGTTGGTCACCATCCAAACAACCAACAAGCAATGATTAAGGTGGAGGTCAGTAGCTTTCGGGTTGAGTGTATTGTGCTCAAATATTTACCCTCGAATACACAAGGATGACTGGAAAGTGTCAGTGGCTGATGTACTTTTCTTTTCTTTTCTGCAAACACTGACCCAGAGCACTTTCCTTGACCGAAAGAAGTTCAAGTGAGCTAAGTGGAAAGTACTTAAACCTGGACGACGACCGGATTGTTTACCAATCCTGGGCAGTTGCTGGTTTTGTAAAACAATGGGAAGCCAGTACTGCTCGGAGATGAGTGGAATATTTAAGAACGTTGAAGAGGTCTGAGGAATGGTCCGAGATCTCCCATCATCATCGAGGTTGTGGAGGAAAATAATTCCCCAAGTCAAATTTTCCCCGGGTCAATCGCCAACGAGCCTCGCTTACATCACTCTGCGTCATTTTTCGACAGAATCAACTTCCAATTACCTGCACATCGTTTGGTTTTCCGGAAAAAAAGCTTAGCAAGTTCGTGGGAAAAAACACAAAGTCACGTGAAATCGAAAACACCCCCGCAAAATATTTATAAATTCCCTCGACACGGTCCAATCTTATCAGCGCTCCTCAGCCATAACATCATCATCATCTTCAGTTTCTAAGTCTCTTGATATTCCGACACAATGAAAACAGAAAATAAGTAGCAAATCATCGGCTTTCAATCCACCCGGAATTTCCCCGAACAGCCACCCAAAAATCACCTTCCTCCCCCTTCTTGGCCTGGGTCAACGTTCGCCCGTAGAATGGGGGGTCGAATTCTTAATGCCATGACATGGCAAAGACTCCCCCGGAGACCAATCATGAATAAAACCAATTTTCTTGCAAGTTCGGAGTTTGACGCCTCCCTCGGCGGAGTGTTTCCGCAACAACCGGCGCGGCCTTTTCGACGGTCAATCAAAAATGTCGTGGGAAATGGCAGAACGTTCTGGCGAAGAAACCGTTCAATTAGAGGATGAGCAGCAAGTTTTCTCTGGTGGCTGTTTTCCCGGACCTGGCATTAACGTTGCCGAGTGTTAATGCGGTGAGTGGTGATTTGGCATCAGCCGGGTTGGAGAGCGGCCCTTGGAAATGACGTGGCGCAGGATGGATCAGTCGATTCGGTGGAAGGGGGAAGGGATTATGGGGCTGTGGTCGAAGTCATGCGAAACAGGCTAATGGCTGTCGGCGATGTGGATTGATCATTTATCATTTTCAAGATGTTGTGCAATCATTTATGCGGGAATGAAAGCCAGGAAATCAATTTGAAGATTATTTTTTTCGAAGGTTCTTGAGGTGGATTAGTTGAATGGGACTAACATGTGCATCCCAAACTCCCTGAGAAGGAATGATTTGGTTTTCTGCAATAGATCACAAATGTATCCTAGTTTGTGGGTCAGCATTGTTCACTTCGAAAATGTTAGTAGTTCTGTATTCCAAGGTGGGAGTACTTGTTAGAAATAGTGTACAATTTTTTTTTTTTTTTATTTGAAACATGGCATTTGGCATAACAAACTTCGTGATTGTTGTAAAGTAGGTCATCGCAAGAGGTTTTTAACCATACTGACCACCTGAGATCCTTCTGAAATACAAGTTCCTTCACTAAAATTATAATATTCAAATCGTTACCAAAACAAAACTTGCGATTTTTTTTTTGCAAATGCTTATTTCGTGATTTTGCAAAACAAGATCAGCCGAAAACCTTCCGACGACTTCTGGCCGTTAAAAATTGTATCGAAAATAAACTGATAATGCTCATGATGCGCTCACACATACCCGCGTAAAACTATCTGTGAGAGCCAACCTACACTCCCGCTTCACTTTACTCAATTTTTGAGTACAATTGTATGCTATCTCTTTTTTCTCTCACTGAAATGTTACTCAATTTTCGTAAAAAGTGGATCTACTCAAACATTGAGTTGATCTACTTTTTTTAACGAAAATTAGATGGCTTTCCGTGAGGAAGAAGAGATGGTAATTGTACAATCATTATAAGAATTGGTAAAGATTAAGCGGGGTGTAATATTCGACCCGTTCATCCAGGGATGCCATATATACACACATGTCTGTAAATTTGTAGACTTTTCATTTTTATTGCAGACCTTATTAACGATGCAGGCAATTAGCAGACATTTTATTTATGTTGCAGACTTTTTTGAATTATTTTCGCAGTTTCAAATAAAGGTATTGTCTGAAGTTCGGATTTGACACGTACGAGGATTTGAACCGTGTAGTAGATACGGTAAGAAGTTTTGTTGAAATATTATAAAATATCGTAGGTATAATTAATTTTTAAAGTAGTAATCCTTGAGAAAACGAAAGTCCCTCTCGTTGGTAAAATTTTTCACTTTGTCGACCATCAAGCTATGTACATGCATGTGAGACCAATAATTTGACCAGTAGTGAATGTATCACAAATTCTAGTCATTTTTTCACTGCCACGTCGTGAAACGTTTACATACTATCAGGTGTAATACTGGCGGGTTATGCCACAATTTGCTCTTAGACATCTTACTTGCAATCTATGGGAAACGTTTAAAAGTACACTTTACACTTTTCTGGCAACTTATGTTGTTTTTACATTTGTTTTATGGAATGAATAACCAAAATAACTTGTATAATAACTGAATGTAATTGCACTATTTTCGAAGAGGGTAAAAATTTTGATCGCAGTTATTACCTGAATGTTCAAAAAGAAGCACAAAGTCACAGAAAAGTGTTTCTTAATTATTTGATTTTTTGTTGGTTTTTATCGATGAAGCGGACAAACAAGCAATATAACTCCTCGGTGACTGAACCCAACTAATAAGTGTTATTTAAGACCGACATGTATATTAGAGATGGTACCCAGGGGTCTGCTAAGGAAACACCATTTGAAGCAGTAGAATAAACCTTTCCGTTTCGTTTCCAGAAGCAATGTTTGATGAGTCATACACATTATCAATATTTTACAAGATTTTCGTATTATATCTTTGTTTTCAAAGTTAAAAAACGGCAAATAAACCCAGCCGCATTTTAGTTCAAAGTTTGTGTCTGATTGGATTGCGAGGAGATGAGATTAAGTAGGAACATGTATCCACCATACCAAACAATAATTAGATAGAAAAGAAAAACAAAGAACTCTAGGCAGGAAATAGAACCGTTCTTTTCTAGGTTTCGGATTAGTTCATTTTTGATATATTTTTGAATTTGGGATGGCTACTAGATCCCAAAATGGAGAGTAGGCTAGAATTACGGGTTAGGACAATAATTTCATCCAGTAATTTTTTGTTTTCTTGTTTTTTTTTTTATTACTTTTGGTTAGTTCTGTTTAAGTTTGGTTTGGTTGAGCAACTTTGTATGTTCATTTAAAATAGAGGTCCATAGAAGCATACTTTACCAATGAAAAGTTCCAGTGTAGATAACAAGTAAGGACCTGTTAACACCGTGATACCTTCAAAAACAAAAGTTATGATTCCATTTCGGTTTTATTTCGTTCCCGTTTCGTTTCCGTTTTGAATCCATTTCAGTTTCATTTTGGGCTCGTTTCGATTCCATTTTGCTTTAGTTTTGGTTCCATTTCCATTGTACTCAAGCTCAATTCAACGCCAGACAACTAATCCTGGATGCATTTATTCTTTATCCTTCACACTCCATTTCTACTCTGTACACCTGGCTCACCTTAAGGTAACGAGTTCATTGCTGTTCAAGTCAAACTCTTCAAATTGGGAAGTATCTTGGAAACCGTAAGCCGTATGTGATACGAAAGAAATTAGTATGTATGTTTAAATGGAACTGCCTGTATAATCAGAAAGCTCAGGTAAATTCCATTTATTTAAAACAAATAGCTAAGGGCTGTAAAATAAACACCGTTGACATAAGGCAACCTGACTGACTGATCCTAAAAAGGTCAAAAGGTGCACTCCTTAAAATGGAAGCTAATACTAATTCAAAGGTTTTGGGGAATTATTTAAAGATACCGCAGTGCTGTAAGTAGCCAATCTAGGATCACCATTGCAATTGACGGTTTCCTGGAAATATGATTCACTGTATGCATTATAAATACTCTGCATCCACTTGTTGAAATACTTGTTGGAGTTGACTTTAGTACTACTAGTGGTTAAAATAGACTACATCAAAGGCCTGAATGTCGTCCCTTAGAATTTCTGTTGGTAATTCGCATGACTTTTGGTAACCTAGCTGCTACTACTAAGCTGTGGAGATGACTTCATCATTGAGGATGGATTGATTGTTCAACTAAGACGGCACTTTGTTCCTGAGTGTTCTCTCCAGGAAACAGCAGAAATCATAAAATAAAGCTCGTGCTGGCATTTAAGATAGGGTACATCTCGCGCTTCCATTTAACGACTGCATAACATAACATGATCGCGGGGTAATTGAAAAACTGTACATGGGTTAATGTTTCTAAAGTATTGGTCGTAGTAGAAGTGACGTTGGAAAAGAGTCTAGTCATGATAACTACGCTTTCACACAGCTCCAGCTAGTTACTCTCAACAAAAAGGAATTCTTGAGGAAACGAAAGCGCTGAGCCACTTGGAAGCACAATGGAGATAAGTAGCGTATGAGCCCTTTCTGAGGGTGACATGAAGTCCCTAGTAGTGTTCGATCCCATGCGCAATAGATGGGGTTTATAAATGTAATTTTCTTATCCATCTATCTGCCACAACAAAATATACAATAATCCTCACTGCGATTGTCACCATAAAAATTATTGACAAGTTGTTGAAAATATTGGTCCATTGCCATAACAGCATAACAAAAATTAAGTTACACAACAATACAAATCATATTTGAGAAATTTACCGAAAAAAAGGGTTTACAGGGTATTTTAATTAAGAAGCAATCAACTCTGTCTATCAACTAAACTATAAATACAAGCTTTGAAAAAATATAAACCTTCGTATCAAAATACGAATAAACTCACGAATAAGGTACAATTAGATAAGTCCAAAAGAGATGGACTTTAAAAAAATCGTATTTCATACGCTACACTAAAATACTGCGTAAAATACATAAAACGCAATAAAAAACTCAATACTCCATTAAATACACGTATACGATATAACAAAAATATTTAAACATATATATAACATATATAATACCAATAGTAAATGACAACAAATTCTTTTTACTCAAACATTTTATTTTATAACAATAAGTTTCGTTCTAGTGTTTTTTTATTAATAAAATAAAAATAAAATTTGTGTAATTCAAAAGTTATTTTTGAACAATGCAAAATAAATCTGTTGAATTCATCTAATGAAAACTAAATGTTGATTTTAAAATACTAAACTGGAGAGAATGTTATAGGGAAAAAACTATAAATATGTGTCATCTATGCGAATGCTTTAAGTTTAGGTGTTGTAAAAAAAATATGAAATAACAGTGTATGATTGCATTCTTTTAATACGTCTTTTCGCTAAAAGAAGTCTGATCTTGCCAAAAAATTACAGACTTTTTTTAGACATTCCCAGACATTTCAAATTTTTATCACAGATATTTGATAAAAATATCTGGCATCCTTGCGCTCATCTTTCAACAGCTCGTTCAGCTCCTAAACGTTCAGTACACAGTGATCGTTTTCGAGATGCCACGAATCGAAAAAAGTGTTAAAATTCAACTGGTGGACAAGTGGCTTCGTTTGAAAAATGTCTCGGAAAACAAAATTTTGGAACGCTTCGGAACTTATAACGACAGCGTGATATGTATCATCAGCAAGTTTAAGGAACACAACTTGATCGACAAGCTGCCAAGAAGAGGAAGAATACCAGGTTCAGCTGACCCAACATTGGATTGGAAGGTTGTCAGCCTCATCCTTCGGAACAGATCGATGTCGATTCTTGATTTGGCCAAAAAATAATACCAGAGCTCCGTCGGAATTGCACAAAAAATCAAGAAGCACAACAAGCTGAAGACT
The DNA here is from genome assembly GCA_034211315.2 of Aedes japonicus. Classification (NCBI taxonomy): domain Eukaryota; kingdom Metazoa; phylum Arthropoda; class Insecta; order Diptera; family Culicidae; genus Aedes; species Aedes japonicus. Next base: position 67,010 of record JASCZW010004431.1, read on the forward strand.
TATAGCAAGAAAAAAAGAAGAAAAGGAAACAAAGTGCTGAACAAAATCCAGAGAGAAAACTAGAGCCTAAAAAACTGCACAGCCGTCTTTTGCAACGACCGCCTGCAAAGTCATCGGCAAAGATGTGAGCATCTCTGAAAGGTCGTTAGAGGTGGAAAATCATACAAATCATATTGGGTAGTATCCACTATCAAATTCTAGTTAATGTTAATAATAATAGTGAATAGAGGGATCCTTTCCCCCTTGCCTACTACGCACTGTAGTAGCAAGGTAAGAGATTGGCTGCTTGATCGGATGTCGACTTTCAAACATGCCCTACGCTTAATTTCAACTACTTCTATTCAATTTCACAACCTGCTGTGCTCTTACGGACCTATCCATACTTTCTCTTCACATCTTTTGTCCTATGAGAAATTGCTGTCCATTTCTAGGATTGCATGTTGACAAGAAGGATGTTTCCAGTTTTCAAACATTACAATTGATTACGTGCTTAATACAACAAAGAAAACATGATTAGTTAAATGTAATAGTGACTGTTTTGGTTGTTTAGATAGGCAGAGAAGAAACTACCGAACAGCAACCCTACTGTTGGTTTGAATCTGTCCTCAAACTCGGTGTTGTTTACATACTTTTGTATCCTGCTGAAATAAACCACCCACACTTGTGAGTGGCCCCAACAGCATCCCTACTGGTGGTTTAAATCGGTCCTCAAACTCGATGTTTTAACATGCTTTTGTATTCTGCTGAATAAACCATTCACACTTGTGAGTGGCCCCAACAGCATCCCTAGTGTTGGTTTATATCGGTCCTCAAACTCGATGTTCTTAACGTATTCTTGTATTATATTGAAATAAACCACCCACACTTGTGAGTGGCCCCAATAGCATCCCTACTGTTGGTTTAAATCGGTTCACAAACTCGGTGTTTTAACTTATTTTTGTATTCTGCTGAAATAAACCACCCACACTTGTAAGTGGCCCCAACAGTTTTAATGTGCATCTCTGTACCGAGAATAAATCGGGAACATAGCTAAATGTCTTATGCGCTGCCGACGTCAGTTGAATTCAGGTGTTCTCGGCTTCCAAAAAAACGAGTATCACGTCGACATATTCCTACCCATTCCCTACTTGACCTGCATTCGGGTGAGGCCAGCGCCGGTATTGCCTTAGTTTAAGATCACCAGTTTTTACACATTGAGGATGTATGCTAGTCCCAAGCATCATCTTTTGGTTCTCTGTGTAATAACAGCTGATCTGGCAATAACGGAGTAGCAACCTCGGGCGGTCAATCATGCTCATGCTCATGCTTTAGATAGGCAGAGAACAATGATTTGATCTCTACTTTGAACGACATCGATGAAGTCTGCATTAATCTGTTGAAATCTGAGGCTACCAAATCATCATCGTGCAATAATGTAATTTAACTGCCAAAACCAAGCTTAACAAAAGGTAGGCATGTTCAATATCACAATATGAATCCAGATAATAAGAAATGTTCATAATTGCTCAGAGTTACTCAGGATTGCTCAGTTTCTTGCCTCTAGGTATTAATTGAACTTGAAAAAGAAAAAGAATTTGACTTATTAATAAAAGCTTTGATCGACTCACGCGCATAACTGTTTGACCAAATTTTGATCGGAACACCCTTTAGTTACAATAACCATGAAAATGGACGAATTCGCCACGTTCATGGCATTCTTGACTTTGATCTCTTCCGACATTATGGTAAATGTGGAATCAACTAATTTTGACCATGACCATATTCGGTTCAAAATGACCATACTGCAATAGTCAACTTGACTGTCAAATGTGTCTCTGTGTAGCATCAGGTTGGCAGCGCTGCTGCAAGCAATCCTCTGCACGATAATTCGCACATCGAAGCAGGCGTTGAGTTACGTTGTCAATATTTTTCCTCATTCCAAAAACTTTCCGATTTCAGATGAGACAGTAAATTTAAGTGAAATACTTCAACATTGAAGTACAAATTCTCGATTACTTTTTCAAACAGACGCATTTGATCTTGTAATCAAAGACGGGAAGTAAGATTCAAACGCAAATTTCTCAAAACTCTCAGCACTCTCACGGAAAGTAGCATGTACATCATTTTAGGAAAATGTTATTCTTTGTGTTGGTGGCCCTAGTTTGCATGAAAGTGCAAATGGTTTCAAGAATTCAACGTTTGAATATTACTTCCTCTCTTTGTTCACAAAATCAGATAAGTCTGTTTGAAAAAAGTACTCGAGAAATGTGCTCGACACATCTTAAAATGTATACAATGAGAACAAATCTTTAAAAAAACATCAAACAAGACCCAATATAACAATCCAGCTATGAAAATTATAAACTTGCCCTGCCATGTGTGGTTGAATCATTGATATTCAGGATGTCACTTTGTAAAACATCCAGTCATTTAATGGGCACATTCGTATCTCCCTACATCAGCAACCACTAAAAACCGCCAACAGCACGGTATTCCGGAGACAACTTATAAATCAAGGAGCAATTCGTCAAAGCGGGAGAATTGCAGCGTTTGTTCATGCATCCGTGATCTCTAGACCACACGTTCACCATTCTGAAATACTAAAATAACTTCCTTTCTCATTCACAGGAACTAATCATTTCGATTCGTGAGGACGATGATTTCAGAGTAGCGGCATGCACTGGCTTCCTGCTTTCATCCTTCTCCTGTTTATTTATAGAAAACATTTTGCGGCTTACAGCGGAGAAACCAAATTTGCTACAGACAAGCTGCTTGGTTTGCGGTTCGTACAATTCCTTTGAGGGAATTTCCATTTGCCGGAGAAATGGGAATGAAAACCGTCAGTAGGTAGGTGCCTAACTAAACAACACGGTAAGCAAACTGTATTAAATTAAGCCCACTTGTTTTCCCGACAGATCTTTGGCTCACCACCGAAGTATTCTACAGCAAATATCGCCGAAGGGCCGCTTCAGCAAGTATGACTTCTTGATTGGAGGGTATTATGGACCGATGTACAATTGTATAATTAATTATATCAACAGGACTTGCCCTATTAAGAAGTCTGGAAAGTTGTCATCGCCGGTCACCCGGAAAATGGGATTATGTCGCCGTATCACAACAAAATTACAGTCCCATTGTTCAGTGACAGAGTGCCGCCCGCCTGCCCGACCGGAAAGCCAAAAAGCTCGATGACGAAGTTTATTCAGAAAGGCAGACAGAAAACCACCACGACCGACGACAGTGGGTCGCGAGTGAACTTTTTTTATTTTTAATATTATTATTATTTCACTGTCGTTGCGTTGCGTTGGTTTGATCCGCCACCCCCAGCCCAGCACGTGGTGTTGTGAAGAGCCTCGAGACTGGCTGACGGGTTGCCGCCATATTGACAGAATTATTTATGCAGTGATTAAAGCTGCGAATGATGTTCATTGCGATTTGGTTGTCTCTCTCAACCCCCCAGTAACCCGGAGCGGCGATAAAATGGGAATCGAGATGTGCAAATAATGTTTTAATTTGTATGTGGAGGGATTGAGAGTGTAAAACAACGAATACCACATAGGTGAGGACCATTTAGCCACAGGTACCGAAATGTTGTAAATTATGTCACTTGTGTAAAATCGTGTGGCCTATTCATATTTGCACGTCGAGGTTAGCTTTTTTACACTTGCTGATACCGCTGCCTACTTCCCATTGTTGCGTAGGTTGGTCTCACGAATCCGATCGATTAAATATTCATCAGCAGTAGCGTGAGCTTTGCATCGATAAGGACGCAGGCAGCGACGAGCCAACATCATCGACAACAGCCAAAGGCGGCAGACAGCGACGACGTCAAGAACAACGATGCGATATGCTCTCAAGGACGTGCTATTTTCGATTTGCATAGGAAATGACAATGCTGGCAGGCAGCTGAATGAGACCTTCAAGGATTAAACTGATTTGCACACTTTACACGAAACAATAACTGATTAACCAAATGCGTGTATCACAGCCACCGTAGGGTAAGTGAAGAGCTGGATAAAATGATCGGAATCGAAAGCAGACAGCAGGTTTATCTATTAGTTAATCTATCAGAAGTCATTATATAAGCCTATTTTGCTTGTACTATTTTACGCAAAATGACAAGAGCTTTTTGGTATCTAAAATATCACATAAAAACTGATTTTGAACCTGTCAAAACCATGAGAAGAACTTAAACATAATTATTTAAGATGCTACTCACTACATGTTGAATTTTTAATTTAAATTCGATTAAACCTGGCAACAAATAATATCCAGCCACCTTCAATATTATCTTTCTCTGTAGCGCTTAACGACTGAGCTAAGACAGGGCTCAATGATAGGAATAAAATAGTTTATTTTAGACATTATGATTTGAAATGAGGGCAGGATACACCAATCAGTATCTCTTTTCTATTTGTTTTTAGAACAGTTTATGACCTTTGTGTTATTCTGAAACTCAAACCAACTGTAATCTTGAGCAATGTTCCGAATTTTTAGTTTCAATGAAATTTTAAAGTGTCTCAAAAATGTGCCTCCTATATCTGCGTTGCACTTGTAAGAGAGTAATTTGTAGATAGCATACTGGCAACTGTCATGTATCAAATTTAATTTGAATTTTGGGTGTGAATTCAGAGTTCCGAAGCATAGGCGTAACCAGAATTTCAAATAGGATGGGGCAAGATATTTTTTTTAGAGTCTCTCTCTCTCTCTCTCTCTGATCGTGAGAGAGAGAGAACGAGAGAATTACACCGTCTTGAACCAGCGGTTGCACACAGAACACATAACATTATACAACGGACAACACAACGCTCGTTGGACCAGTAGAGTAGGGACATTTTCAAGTTCCACCGGCTAGAGCAGGAATCGAGCCCTCACTTTGTGTGACAATCCGCGTGAACGATGGGTGGATTATCTTATCTACGCTTACCCAAAGTACTTTACAATACCAGGCAAATTTTGGCAACAAGATTCAACAATTCTAGGCTTGTTCTGGAATTAAAAACAAAAACAGAAAGGATTTTAAAAATCTTAGGTTTTCCACATGTTTCAAAATCGAACCGCATTAAATAGCAACCACGGTAAAATCAAGCGGGTAATGCCATGTCCCGAAATGTTCACTTTACAGTCGTGATGGATTTCTGTATAGGATAACCACCAATTTGTACACAGTTTGTACTGAAAATGTGCTTTTCCTCCGCGACCCTTTCACTCACACTGAAAATAAAATTTTGATTTTATTACGAAATCGATGGTAGGACTAACAGATCTATTGTACTTTTCAAGAGGCTCCCTTCTTACTCAATGCCACACGCGTAATTGTCTAAAACACGAAGCATTTATTGGCACAGAAAGAACATTCGTGCATTGTACGAAAACAATATAAACTACTACGAATATTTTTTATCAATAAAAAAGAAACTCTGGTGGTTGCATGATTGCATGACAGATCTTGTATATCGACTTAGTATGTAACTGAAATAAATAAATAAAAATAAATCAATGATTCCAGCATACCCGAGGAGCAATACCAACATGTATGAGTACGATTGAAGAGAAGCAGCAATTGGTTGATCTTCATGAAATTCATTTCGTACACTGTACAAAGAGGTGTGATGATAGCATTTCACCAGATAACAAGCATTATGAATGGTTCATATAATTTACGAGACATTTCTCGAGTACTTTTTCAAATGGACGTAAGTAACATTTGGACGAAAATGAGAAAATCAGCATTGAAATTTTTTGAAGTTATATTTATTCTTATTTGAAAACCAGACATGTTTATCCCAATTAAATTCCACTGAATGACACATTGGTAAAAGATATTACATCACTGTGCTAAAAAATTACACTAGGAGTGAAAATTCAAGTTTCCTTTAGAAAAATGTTTCTTACAACGGTCTGCAATAGAAAAAGATTATACGTCATTTTGATAAGCCACTATGATAGATGGCATGTTACTTGCGTCAAAATGATACGTCATTCTGCGAATAAAAATGTTGATACGACGAAATTTCACGTCAATTTGTCATATTTCACAAAGATACGTCGAAATTATCAAAATGACGTATTAGTTTTTTCTGCAACAAAACGGTGTAAAAATATCTTTGCTAAAAATATCAATTTTTACTAAACAAAATCTAAATTTTTAACCTTGAGGTATAAAGCCTTTAACTTACGCGTCGTTAAGAGGCATTCAAATGATATAAAAATGTTACTTTTCAACACAAACGGCGTATGTACATTATTCCCAAAAAGTGCAAAAGTGATTTTACACCGTTTTGTAAAGAGGTAGTGAAAACTTTCAGAAATAATCCATCATAAAGCTCATCAAATGTGGGCATATAAACATGATTTTTTAATAACATGCAATGAACAACGCGTTTGTTTACATTTTGTTACTTACGTCCTTTTGAAAAAGTACTCGAGATTTGTTCTATGTACAAAATCCATGGTTACGAAACGAGTGATTTTCAGTGTATATATTGACAAAGCAACACAGCTAAAACACCGTTTTTCCCATGGAAACACTTTTTCTTTTTTTTTTGAGGTAGCTCATCGAATCTCCCGGTCCACTTCTAAGCATCTTACTATAAGGTACTAGGTGAGTCTTCACAGATTGCCTGTCAATATTCAAAATTTGGATGACGTCTGTATTTAGTTATCTCATAATTAAGTTGTTGACACTAATTAAGTTGCGATTTCAGTTAATTTCAATTAGTATTGTTGTACAATGCCTCCAACTAGACAGAATAATATCGGTCGGCTGCTAGCTCAGCAAACTCTCGGATGAGACAAAGCGACAATCAGTGTGCAACTCAAACTGAATTGGATCGACAACGGATTTCAAGGGCTCGAATGATGTTGAGTGAAGAAGAAAGAGTAGCTCAAAATACAAGCGATAGAGTTAGAAAGAAGCGTAATCGGCAAGTATCAGAAAGATCTGGTAACAATCGTGCCCAGCAAAACCTTATAAATCGATTACGAAGGAAAGCCTACATTCCACAAAATCTTCAACGTGCTGCCTTTGGTTGATGACAATGCGAATATATCAGTCGCCATTGGATCAATGAGTGTAGTTTGTTATCATTGTAATGCATTGATATTCCCAAATGAAACACCAGGTTGATCAGGAAGTGGTTCTAAACATTTTCTGCAGAACATCCAAAGTTATAACGGTTGTTTTCAAATGGCGCAACGCACATAATAATATTTGAAAGTTTTCATGGACATTGAATCTTACAGAGTTTAAAAATTAGTAAATAATGAGATTGTGAAACCATCTACGTTACAGGTCAAATTTACCAAAAAGCGAGTTCAATGTTGTCACCGACGGACGCAGACCATAAATTTCTACAGATTTATTTCAAGGGAGATTCGCTCAGCAACATTATTCCATCATGAAGCGGGACATTGTACAACAATTGCAAGCGATGCTTCATGATCCCAATGGATTGATTCAAATGTTCAAGACTACTCTAGATCGAATGCCATCTAACAACCATAAGCTTGCGATTCGAGCATATACCTTCTCCAATTTTCCAATAAGTAGTTTAATTGTAAGCAGGACAACGTCTGCCGGGTCAGCTAGTTATATCAATAATTTCTAGAAATTTGTGATATTACTTTCAAAATTGTCGGAAAGCAATAAAGTAAGCTGGAATTAAATGGAAAATACTACTTTTTCTTCTCATTTCTAGTAATCGGAGAGCTATTTTTTTAGCTTTATTTTTTCCCACCCTCTTCGGCCTACTCCACTGGCCAACTCGATTGTCGTGACCTGGTCGAGGACTTGGAGGCTTCGGCTTCATTTTTCGCGACATTCTGCACAACTGCGCTCTGCAAAATCCGTCAGATAACTTAATCGATCATACACATGCACCTACTACGATTTCGTTTGAACACGCTACTACGTGTATAACCTTTTCAAGAGTTTTACTACGTTTATTGCGAATCACTCAAATATATATATATATATATATATATATATATATATATATATATATATATATATATATATATATATATATATATATATATATATATATATATATATATAATATTTATATAATAATTTTCATGTATATTTGACCATTCAAATATTATTATTATTGTTTATATTTTCCATATTACCATTGAACTATTACATCTACCACATATTCGACAACTGATAGAATCCATCATAACCAAGTTAGACGAACACTGTTCTTTGCATGAACTGCCAGAAAAAAACAGAAAACTTGGATCTTCCAGCTCTAAACTATATCCGAAAGTGGTAGCTCTAACTTCGGTAGAACAAATCAATGTCGATACGTGATTTGACCAATAAAACGGGAACCAGCGTCAAAACGATTCAACGTGTCAAGAAGCGAAACAACCTGAAGACAAAATCGCAAAACAAAGTGCAGAACAAAAGCAACGCAGAAGATGTTCGTGCGGTATGAAGTTTACCATTTTTTACACTACCGGAACAATCAATGCACATATCTATCGATCTGAGGGACTACAGTAAAGGTTGCTTCCTTTATATCAGAAGCATAGTACCTCTCCTCGTTTTTGGCCGGTTTTAGCATCGGCGCATTACTTACGCCAAAACAAATTTCAATAGGCTCACGGAAAAGAGTATAGATTTCGCTGAAAAAGACATCAATCCGCCAATTTGCCCTTAGCTTCGGCCCATTGAATACCATTTGGCGAATGTCTAGAGGGTCTTCAGAAAGATTTGTTAAACAGCTGAGAATATGCAAGAGTTCAAAAAAATTAGGGCTAAGGCATCCCAAAAATGTGATGACACACTTGTCCGAAAATTGATGAAAAGTGTTTGATCGAAAATTCGGAACTTCGTGATGGAATAATATAAATTTCTTCCGGTTTTCACAGTTTTCAAGTTTAATCCCCTACAATGAAGAATCACCCATTTGTTTGAAAAAAAAGGTTTTTTTACATCATTTTTGTGATGTGATTTGAAGGCAAAATATGTTGATAACTTGTTTTTGATACAGTCGTTATCTTATTTTATATAAAGCAGCATTTGCTCAATAACTACAAAAAAATATTATAGCACAGATTTAAATTGAATTGAATGGGTTTATTGATATTCATTTCAGTCTGCAGAGTAAAAGTCTGTTATTAAAGGGTGTTTCGATCAAAATTTGGTCAAACAGTAATGTGTTTGAGTCGTTCAAAGTTTTTATTAATAAGTCAAATTCTTCTTCTTTTTCATTTTCAGTTAAAACAGAACACAGAAAAATATTCAGCTAAGCTTCCTTTTTACCGAATGCGAATTGTCGGGTCTTTCGATTAACACCTGCCATAAGATTTTGTACAGTCTCTTTGTCTACTTTATTTGCCTCAGAATGCCAGTTTGCCTTGAACTGTTTCTCGCTCACAAAAGCTTTTTGAGTCTTCTTAAGGTTCCGCTTGACGATAGCCCAAAATTGTTCAATTTCGCCCAAGATTGTTCGAGCTCTGGCGTGTTGGGAGGGCTCTTGTTGTTGGGCACCACTTGAACGATGTTGGCAGCATACCAAATCTCTGCCCATAATTCAAGAAATGGCTAATATGCCATTTTAATCAAAATAGGAAAAAAAGTGTTGCATGATTGTTGACACCCTTATTAAGGTACCCACTGTATAAAATTTTCAAAATAATGATTTATAGGGGTAAACGGCTTGAAAAACGAAATGGCTAATGTGATGATGATAAATTGTCTAATGTGCATGATGATACCGAGCGCAGTATCCAATGTGATTTTAATAGAGATTTTTATGGCTATCAATAGTGATGGTCTGACAGTCAAGTGGATACAAGCACCAGGTTGTTAATCCAAAGATTCTGGGTTCCATACATTGTTTTATATTATTTATGAATAGCTTAGCGTAATGGAACTTTTAACCAATGTTTTTTGTTGTACAAGATAGTATTGATTCAGATATTTCTCGGCAACAGCATAGCTAATTACTGCCCATGGTATCCTCTGGTTAATTACTGCCATTGTATCGCTTTTGCTGGTGCTACCGAATTGTTGCAGATAATTTAAAGCCATTTGTGTCACAAACTCACAACGCGATAAAAGACAACGTATGCACGTTAGACAAAACAAATTTCGGATTGTCAAATTTCTCTTGCTTTGTAAATGAAAAATTGGCTACTACGATTAAAAATCATAATCTGACAAAATTGGCTACTTCTTTTCTCGTTTCAATTCAACGGCATGATTTCGGAATCGACAACAACTATAATGAGTAGTTTAAGAGTTATTAAAATCTAATAAAACTTGTTCTAATAAGAAAAATACTATGATTGCATTTTTCTCGAATTCGTGTTGAAGGCACATTAGCCATTTTTTGAATTATGGGCAGATCTGGCCAAAATAGAACGGAACAATTGTGTCGCTTCAGGAAAGGCAGTAGGCGTTTTTGTAGGCGCTCGCTCAGATAAATTTCCTGGTTGACGGTTTCGGTCGCAATGTCAACGTTGCTCTTCAAGCCACAAGTACAGATGGCCTGCCACACCAAATATTTCTTTGCGAACTTTGCCAGTTTAATGTGCTTGAAAATATCTGCTACCTCTGTCCGCCCGGTTGCCGTATAAAATTCCTATCCAGGAAGCTGTTTAAAGTCTGCCTTGACGTAAGTTTCGTCGTCCTGTACCACGCAATCAAACTTCGTCAGCATCGTCGTGTACAACTTTGGCCGACGTGTATTGTTTATCGTCGCGATTTGGAATCACTTCTTGTAAGTCGACAGTCTAGCTCGTTGGTTGGCTCTATCCACGGTTTAAGGCTCCACTCCCAGCTTCTTTGGGACATCTCGGACGGAGAAGTTGGGGTTCCGCTCGAAACAGCGGGCAACTCTTTTTGTCGTCACTGTGGCCAGCCTTCGATCCCCTCCCCCCCCCCCCTCCTCCACCGATCTAGCTTTCTTGGCTGTCGACGAACGTTCACCGAACACTTTTGATGCGTTGGTAACAGTTGATTAAGCCACATTCAACAATTTTGCCAACTTGGCGTGAAATTAGTTTGGATTTTCGACATGCACGTGCAAAATTTTGATGTGTTGCTTCTCTTCCTTCGACGACATTTTGATAACTGAAGTGCTCATCTCAAAATCAAAATAAAGGCATGATGCTACACGCACACATCTTCAAAATGAGGGGTGTGCAAATTTTTCAATGCACGATGAAAGGAAATGCGTCAAGTTTAAGCAGACCGAATTTTAATCGAAACACCCTCTAGTAACTTTGTGCTGGTTTTTGGAGAGTTTTTGTTTCATTTGACTTTGATGTTTGCTTTAATCATCTTATAAAGAGTTAGGAATAAGGTTGTGAGTTTTGAAAACATCAAAATCTTTCTCATATTACTCATAAAACGCCATTTTGAATCGATAACGGGAACCCTATTTTCAAATATTTGTTGCTTAAACATTAATGAATGATTTAAATTTATCGTTGTTTCGCGATAGAAAACGATTAGAAACACATTTGAAAATAAGCATGAATTTACTTATGTCGATACGGTTTGTTTACTTAAACACCATTCCTTCCACACACAGTTTTGATTTTTCTATAATAAATATACTTCCTACACAGTTCCTTTGTTTTACTGTAAATACAACACCCGATCATTTCAGCATTCCAGTGAACTAAGACTTAGCGAAAAAAAAAATACCTAGGTTCAGCAAACATCTGCAAACTAACAAAAATGTACCTGGGATATCAGCGAAAGTAACTACCGAGTATTTAAAATAGCTGTTGAACATTTCGTTTAGGTTGATTAAATATTAAGTATACTGGAATTGTGAAAAATAGATGTTTCTTAACCTTCACGGGCAAAAACTAGCTAAAAAATCGCATTTTTTTTTCTCTATGATGGTTTTCAAGCTGAATACAAAAATTTTGAACCCCATTACATGTGTCACGCTCAAATTTAAACTTTCCTGTTCGAAAAAGTGATTGTTTTGGATTTTAAGAGTCATAAATAATCCGAAATAAATATTTAAAACCGATTAATTAATGATTAATGTATGACCACTGTGCACTTGGGCAATCAACGAAGTGGATCTATATTTATCTCTATAAAATTTATGCAATTGAATCTGAAAATTTAAATTGCTGGATAAATCACACAATGTTAGGCTGCTGGATTTAATTGTGGATTTGATTTAGTTCGTTTAACAGAGTGCGCACATCGGAAATGTATAAAAAATTACAAACTTCAATCAAATGTTTCTGCAATAGAAGATGATACACAGCAACCCGTTCTGAAAATTCCTCGTATAAAGTAAACGGTTTTCCAAAGAAAAATGAAACATGAAAACACAGCGCAATGCGACCGTCTACCTAACAATCATAAAACATAATCCCTTTATATCAAAAACTCCGGACATCATATTGCCGAAACGAATGGCAATTGCATTTAATGCCCCTTGAGTAATATCCATTGACTGCAAGTTAATACCAAACTTTACGGCACCTTACACAGTGAAGTTTACAAGTCTTGTCAGCAGCATCTGCCGACAAACTACAAGCACAACAGAGCTCGTAAATAATATCTTGGCTCTGTCCCTCTGTCGTCGCAGGACATGGAAACACGACGCCCGGTCACTTCCAGTAGTACACCAAGTGCACTTGACATGCTGGAGAAAAAAAACAACAGCAGTGTACTACTAGCGCGAACAACCGGTAAATCCTTGGAAAACATCTTCCAAACACGACTCCTTCTTGGTCACCGGTCGTCGAATCGTCGACAAACACTCGGCGGGGCGAAAGTGCATTTGGAGTCATCTGACGCAAAGCACCAATAAATTACGCTTACTATTGAGCTTAATTGGTCGTTCGTCCGAGACACATATTTCTAGCGGTTGCTCGCTATCATCGCCCCCCGCCGTGGCCCTGATGACACAATGATGTCCTGGCCTAGTGGCCATTTAAATGCATCGCAAGCCAATCCACCACCGTCGTTTATTAACTATATTTAAAATCGTACACCCTCGCAATGACCGATGCGCTTCAGAAGCATTTTTAATCTATTCGCACCGCCGCCAATCCACCTGCGGCGGAGGCCTACCTGCTAGAACTCCGTTGGCGGTCATTAGTAAATTATTCGCGCGTCCACCGGTCGAATTGGCCGAGTGACATTGGCACACGTCAGGCATGGCCGCACACGAACGACACACATGGTAGGAAGGTATTTCGATGTGAATCTTCTTTCTAATTGCAATTCCCCGATGAATGCGCTAATCTAGCATCGACACGCTGCTGATAGTGTAGGTGTCATTGGTACATAGCGAAGCGAGCTTAGCGAAGCGGTGATTGGCTAATTAGACGATTTATTATTGATAATCATGAATCGGCTAATCAACGATCGGGAAATTGCCTTTCTGAATTTAAATATTATCAGTTGATTCGTTAATAATGGGGCAAAGAAGGTCATGGGACATGTTTTTGCACAACATGTGAGCGCTCGGAGTTGAGTTAACTACCAAAGAGGCGGACTGTATTCAAGCCAATGAACGAGCATGTACAATATAACCGGGCTTTAAAGTTGAATTGAATTGAAAATATGATGTGAATTTTTGATTTTATGTGAAATGGAAGCCAATGAATTGTGGAGCTTAATTTGCGTACGCTACGTGGTCATGGTTTCCTTTTTATTCATTCTTTGAATTACTGTCCAATATTCATCATCAATTTGCGTCCCACAGCCATCCTTAACTTCGGCCTCAGTAGTCGTTGGCTTATATTTTACGAATGGCTTACTTTGATTGGATGCTGATGTGTGCGGCCTCGCTCTAGAATCGTCACATTATTTAGCGAAGGGTCTGAGTTTGAGTCTGAAAACCTCAATCGTGAAGCCTAGTATGCAGCTGGCAAGTAAAAACCTGAAGTAATTTTTACAAATTCCACCGAAATATTTGGACAACTACTCCAGTATGGGTGACATGTCGATTTTCCTTGCGGAGTATTCGGACGGAATATTATTCCGCAAGGAAAAGTGACAGCCCCATTTAGATTACAGTGACAGGCGTTACTAACGTTACAAAGCTTGGGCTTCTTTTCAGCTGCATAACTAGCAGGTAATTAGTTTCGACAATAAAAGCATTTCTTGACCATTACTTATCCTATTCACACTACTTTTCAGCTCCATACTAGCCGATTTCTTCGTAAGTCGGATCAGTTTTCGGTCATGAGTTGGTGCAAGGTCGCTTTAGTCGAAAAAACAACTGAATAATCAATCTTCTAACAGTGTCATGTTTAAGAAGTGAACATTGAAAGGGAAATAAGGTTATGTACATTAAACTGTGTTAATATCATTGGCAGATTATTATTTCTTTGTTATTGAGACTTTCAGCCATTGGCTGGTTCGTCTGCAACGCTGGAATATGTGTAGGCGTAGCCCAGTTAGAAATGGAACATAGACTATTGCGCATATTGCGAATATACCTTAACAAAATAGTATTCTGTTTTAACTAAAATGTTCAACTTTATGTGAACTTTAGAGGGGGAAATACAAAAAAATCAATCATTTCAATTTCGAAGAAATTTGCGGACTTTCACCGGAATACGTTTCATCAACCGGCGCTCATTATTCTCATCCATCGTTTTGGCAATCTTATTCCACTTAGTTCTCAATTAATTGATGCTTTTGACGACACTGCCATTCACTTTCAGCTCCCAAGTAACACACAAAACATCTTTTTAGAATGATTTATAATTGTTTGTATTATAAATGTATTACAAAACATTTCCAGTTTGGAGCGGTTTGCAACTCTCGTATTCTATATATCACTCTGACAAACATACTTTTTTAACTGCTGCAAGTGATTAATAATTTATTATTATGCTAAGAAACATGGTTCAATACATTTATAATACATAAACAGGACAAGATTTTACGGGCAGTTCTATATACTGTTGAAATTACATTACAACAACCTTGTTTGCAAAACGTGTCCTTTTTTCTCATTAGGATGAGTTTGTTGTACAAGATTTGGCTTTCACTGCCAACGGGAAGCATATCATAGATACTCAGAGTTTACTTTTCGACTATCTAAGATGGCTTAGAAAAGAAACTACAAACCTATCACGCCAAGGACTAGTGTTCAAATCCCACGCTTGGCGATGGTATGTTTTTTTATGAGGATAATTTTTTTTACATTTTCTGTTTTATAAGGCTTCACTTTTTGCGCTTTTTGCGTCATATTAAGGTATGAAATAAAGTATTATATACCTAAATTTATAACCTGTTTTTGTCATTTAACAGTACTTTCAACTTGTTTAATACAAGCTGTGTTGCTTGGGTTTCCTCTTCATAATAGCTCAAAATCTCTCAAACAGTCTGAGCTGGGGACAGTTTGGTGGGTTGAGTTCATTCGGTATAAACTTAATCCAGTTGGTTTCATACCACTGTAGCACTGTTTTACTGTAATGACAGCTTGCATGATCTGGCCAAAATATGACGAACAATATTCGCTTCTGGAGACATTCCGTTCTGTACAGCTCTGAATTAAATGTCTTATCAGTGATAAAAACTTTACTCTTCCTACCGCAGCTACAAATGCCTTGCCAAATTATGTATTTACGTGCACATTTATCTGCAAACACTAACTTGAATTTGGCAGGAACATCTCCCCTAGCCGTAGCCAAGTAAAATGTTGTTCCGGTAGCTGTTTGAAATCGGCCTTTACATAGGTTTCGTCATCCATGAGGAGACAACTATTGAATTTTGTCAACACCTGATCATACAGTTTTCTGGCACAGATTCTGCCTACATTGTTACCAGGTGATCAACTTTATTTCATTATATCACATTGGAATTTTTGCCATTTTAGAATCTAACATCGCAGCATAAGAGGCAAGTAGCGGCGTTCCATTATTACATGTACATAATTTAGTATTTCTTTACAACGCCGTATTATTTTCATCATATCATGACCTTCACATTTTCATACAACAAACCTAATTTAGGCGGTATTTGGCTTAAACTAACACGCAATATCCTTTCAATTTATGACATCTAGCATTCCATAAAGGTCCATTATATAACGCAGAAAATTACATCTGTGGTAGGCTTTTGAAAATTACGGAATCATTGGCAGGCTTTTGCACTTTTTTTAATGTATTCTTCATTCCCGTTTTTCAAATGCTCTTTTTACCAATTCTGAGCTGATCTGAGTCATGCAGCGCTTTGTGCCATTTGGCTATTGTTTGATTGTACAGTTCAATCTTTGTCACTACTTCACCATAACTCACAATATCATTATATTTGATGATGTTGTGTTATTAGTTTCACTTCATAAACTTTTTTTTTGCCTATTTGTCTTTAATTCCATTCCAATTATTTCTTCTCTTTCCTTACTCGGTAGAAATAACTATTAGGCCAGCAAAAATAAAAGCGGATTGTTGTTATAAAAACAGCATCAAGTAGCAAACAGTGACCATGGCAACAGTGAATAAAAATGTACAAATGTTAGTTTTTTAAAATTTCAAAAGATTTAACAAACTTTTTCAGGATACCTCAAATCAAGATTTTGGAGAAATGCTGCTTTTGCTGAAAACGAACGAAAACGTACTTAAGCGCGAACCACAGAACTCTACACTTTAACACTTTACTACATTTCTTGCATTTCAGAATCAACCGAATGGAGATCGTTTGAAGACTAAGTCGAGTTATTAGTACGAGACACTGAAGAAGTCTGCACATTGTAGACGAAATACGCGTATCTGTCAAGATATGCCAAGGCAGTTGGAAGTAAATGGAAAATACTATTTTTTTTCTCATTTCTAGATATTAATGATGTTACTAATTAAACCGTGTTATAGTCAAAGCTGTTTCCAGAAAACTTTGAGATTTTTCAGGACGCTAAAATATATATTCATAGTAGCACAAAAGCGCTCCTAGCGGTGAAATTTTGACCTTACTCTGAACAACTATTCTTACGAGGGCTGTAGAGTTAAATGCCTTGAAACAGCTGAGCTGGACTCTATTTCCACCAATTAGCAAAAATCCCAGGCGGTAAGAAAAAACTATAGATCGAAGTGTTTCAATGTTCTCGCCATAGTTGCAGTAAATAAACTGATAGAGCTGTCAAATTTTCACAGCATATAGGTAACTAAGGAGTGTATCGAATATAAACTATCGACATACATTTGCGTTATACGCATGTATTTGTGATGGTTTTTTATGCTCTGAACACTGCATGCTGTGCGTTTGACTGTCAGCTTTCTTTTGTTTACTTGTTTGTGCGGTTCAAATTCTACGTTTTCAAAATGTCGCGTATTGAAAAGGAAGTGAAACTTAAGGTTCTGGACACATGGCTAAGTGGGAAGGGTATTACTATGCGAAAATTGGCGAAGCGGTTTGGAATTCATCATGCGAGTGTTAAAACCATCATTAATAAGTTTGGGGAACACTATTCTTTGGATGAGCTACCAGGAACAGGCAGAAAACCCGGTTCTTCCAACCCGAAACTGGAGCAGAAAGTGGTATCTCTAATCATGAAGAACAAATCAGTGTCAATACGTGATTTGGCCAAAAAAGCAGGAACGAATGTCGGAATGATCCAGCGTATCAAGAGGCGAAACCACCTGAAGACCTACAAGAAGCAGAAAATCTCGAAACAAAGTGCCGAACAGAAGAAGCGAGCAGCAACAAGGGCCCGGAAATTGTATTCGCGTCTTTTGCAGCGTCCGGATGCATGCGTTTTGATGGACGATGAGACCTATGTAAAGGAGGACTCAAAAACCCTTCCAGGTCCACAATACTTTACTGCCGTCGTTGCACAGAAACAAAAGCGTTCACGAAAATGAAAACGGACAGTGAACTAGTTCACGTTTTCAGCATTTTTACCTAAAAACGTGATTTAGTTCATGATTACGTGATTCAGTTCACGGTGTATTTTTGCTTGTTCTCGAATTCATTACTGCAGTTCACGGATCCGGGCACGGATTTTTTTCCGTGTGGGGAGGATGTGAGCGATGCGGACAGGTCGATTCAAGTGGAGAAATTCGGTCGAAAGGTACTGATATGGCAAGCAATATGTTCCTGTGGTTTGAAGTCAACCATTTTTACACTACCGGAACTATAAATGCGGAAATCTATCGATCTGAGTGTGTCCAGAAGAGATTGTTGCCTTTATATAAGAAGCATAGTACACATTCACTGTTTTGGCCGGATTTAGCGTCGGCTCACTATGCCAAAACCACTCTCAATTGGCTTGCGGAAAAGGGTATAGATTTCGTTGAGAAAAATATCAATCCACCAAATTGCCCTCAGCTTCGACCCATCGAACGTTACTGGGCAATCGTGAAGAGGGTCTTCAAGAAGACTGGTAAGGCAGCTGGGAACATGCAGGAGTTCAAAAAACTTTGGGCTCAAGCGTCCAAAAAATGCGATGCAACACTTGTCCGGAACTTGATGAAGAGCATTCGATCCAAAGTTCGAAAATTCGTGAAGGAATAACTTAAACTTCATCCGGTTTTCATTATGTTCAAGTTTAACCTCGTGCAATAAAGGATCAATTTTTTGTATGAATAAAATATCGG
The DNA here is from genome assembly GCA_034211315.2 of Aedes japonicus. Classification (NCBI taxonomy): domain Eukaryota; kingdom Metazoa; phylum Arthropoda; class Insecta; order Diptera; family Culicidae; genus Aedes; species Aedes japonicus. The sequence continues at coordinate 85,532 of JASCZW010004431.1, forward strand.
TTTTCAACATAATTTGAAAGAAAGTTTGTGAATAGCTTATTTTCGATACACCCCTTAGTATATATTGACTACTAACCGGTGGACCGACCTTATGGCTCTTGCTACCCCGGTGAGGACTGATGCACCATGCCACGACAAATTGAGCCTCCCACTCCGAGTTCAGATCGACGGTAATGAAATCGAGGCGGTCTTTGAACGGATGCTGTTACGTATGAGTGCAAAGGGAAGACGGACTACAAATTGCATCAGTTGATGGGAGAACCTCCCGTAGTTCACACCGCTAAAATTGGCCGATTACGGGGCACACAGTTAAAATTATTCTGTAATGTTCAATCTATTTTCATGCACATAAATAGAGCATGCAAATAATTCCAAAATCACATGAAGTTTTAAATTTACATGACTTGAAAATCACATCATGTAATATTTGCTCGATTGAATCATACATGAGCTACTTTTGATACTCGCATCGTTGATTATTTCATCCAAATTTATTTTTCACCTTGAGTTTAATCCTTGAGAGTGGGAGAGAAAAGAGTCGAGAAAGAAATTGTTGGCTAATTAATAGCTTGGTTGACCAAACACGCAAGGAAAAATCATAATGAATGAAAAAATCAAATTTATAATACGAAATCCGTTCCTCAAAAAAAAAACATTAAGGCTGCAGCTGAGGTTTATGTTTTCAACATGACAAAATGTCAATCAAATACGTTTCTAAAAACTGGTAAATTTCATCTAACATTACATTGTATTGAGGTTGCTGTGATGAGTGATTCCGAATATGTAAGTGCTAGTGAATAGCTCAAATTGCTATGGATTCTAAAACGGCAATAACATCTTCACACGATTCGACATTTCTTAATTAAATTTATTTACTGTTAACTATTAAATAAGTAACCGAGTATAAACTGTTTGCTTAGGAAGCTGCAGTCATAAATTTCCTCCGTTGCTCTCCGCTGATGAACGCTGAATGACAGCTAGACGTGAAAAGCAGGATGGAAACTTGTTTTAAAAAATATCAATGTTAGATGGTGTATATTTACACGATCATCTAAATTTTTAAGGATATGTATTGGAAAACGTGTTTAGTAAGATTTGATATTGTTGCGACGTGTACTGATATATGTTCAAATGAAAGTACACGTATTTTTCAATGTTTCTCAATGCTCCAGGTATGTGCATTATTTCTCATTTAAAATTCAATAAAGCAATTGATTACATTGATATATTTTTACCATTCGAACGTTTTACATCACATGTAGTTTTCATTATTTTTTGCTGTGCAGGGCTGGGCATGTCGTAAGAATTTCTGACGTTAGCCCTGCTAAAATTATTCTCGAAAACGAATCCACATGGATCGATGGATCGATTAAGATTTGAGCCACTAGCACAAGTTAGTTGAAGAAAACAAAGCTCTAACTAGTAAAGGTCTCTAGATATAACATACTTTAATCGTACGCTCATATGCACACTCGCACCACGTAGTGAATGATTTTCGATCTTGTGTTAATACCACCCGGAAGGTCACTAGCACAAGTTTGTTGAAGAATGCAATATTCTAACTGAAAAGACACTCTAGATATAGCATAATAAAAAAAAAATTCCATGACCACACTAGCGCCACGTAATGAGAGAATTCCGAATTAATTTGTCAACTATTCGGAAGCGCTAGGACACTAACACAAGTTTTCTGAAGAAAGCAGTGTTCTAATGAGTAAAGCTCTCGAGATATGGCATAATAAACCTGCAGATCATATGCGCACTAGCGCCACACTATGAGTGAGTTCCAAACACATGCGACGACTATCACCCGGAAGGGTTTGGCCACCAGTATGTTTGCTGAAGAAAACATCGTCCTAACTAGTAAGGCTCTCGAGATATAGCAATCACAATCTGGAAGATTCTATGCAAACTAGCGCCGTGTAGTGACCTAATTCCAAACTTGTGTGACCACCTTCTGGAAGGGCTTGGCAACAAGCGCAAATTTGCTCAAGAAAGTAATGTACTAATCAATCAGACTCTCGTTATATAACGTTAATTAATCTGGAACCTCATATCCGTGCTAGTACCACGTAGTGAAAGAATTCCGAACGTATGTGATCCTCATCTGGATGGACTTTGTCACTAGAATGAATTTACTTATGAATGTAAAATCGTAATTTATAAGGCTCTCGATATACAGCATAATCAAGCTAAAACATCATATGCACACTAGCGCCGCATTGTGAGAAAATTCTAAACATATATGACTATCATCGGACTTGGCCAATAGAACAATTTTGCTGAAGAAAGCATCGTTCTAACTAGTAGGGCTCTCGAGATATAGGAACCACAACTGGAACATTATATGCACACTAGCGCCGTCTAGTGACCAAATTCCCAACTGACCACTTCTAGAGAAGGCTAAGTCACTAGAACAAGTTTACTGAAGACAGATACGTTCTAGCTGGTGAGGCTGTCGAGATTTCCTACGATGAAACCAATTACCCCTTACTCAAACGCGTCACAGCACTCACAATTTGTAACTCTATAGTAAAGTGCCTCTAGCGGCGAAACTCCCAATTAAACCGGAATACAATGACATGGATTTATTGATCCAACCCCGTACAACAATTCTGCTGAAGATTGTAGATGTTTATCACTTGAAACAATTGACCTCATTTCCCCCTATTAGTGAAAATCCCATAAGTTTCAATTTTTACGGTCCCAATTAACCGAAAACATCGATACCCGATTGTATGATAAGGTGTTTAACTTATCTTCGTTGTTTCTTCATGATTTCTGCAGTGTTTTGTAGCTTGTGAATTTCTTCATCTTTTGTTTGTCTGGAGTCGCTTCGTGCAACTATGTGATATGAATTCTACACCTCTCAATGTCTTGCCATATGCAGTTTTGCCATGAATATGTGGATCGTACATTATATTCTAGGGCTGTTTGAAGTATACTTCCGTGATCACTTCTATATGAGTACGTTTGCATTAAAAATAAATTCACAAAAAAATTTTGTGCCGATTTTTCATGAGTTTGACTCAAGGGTAAGTCGCTAAGAACAGTGTGCAAGCCACGATGTCTCACACACTAGATGAGAATGTTTCCAAACAGCGGCACTTTGATTTTCAATCCAAACCACATGTGTTGCACACTGAGGCACATTTTAAACAGATGAGCTTATAGAAATATGAAACCAGCAACATTGCCGATATGCATTACCTGGTTGCCAGGCTCAGCAGAAAATAACAATTTGGGCTGTCAATACATCGGCACCTTCGGTACATTACGAGAACTCCCAGAACATTGCAACGCTTGTCGGTACACTCAAAAAAAATAGCACAGGTGAAAATTGTGCTGAGAGATCCACGCCTTGGTTTACCTTAACCCGCACTGACGAAACTACCCATGCAGCATCAATCATAGCAACCCATGAGTCAGCAGACAAAATTTGACAGCTCTTTCCGTCGTATTCTAACCGTGGTGGCAAAAACAGTGACGTGACAACACTAGCGTATGCGCGCTCAAAGAACGGCACCCCGCCACGTCGAAAACTGACATCGTGTGGCACTTTGTGGACGCCGGATACGCCCGTTCCGGCATCTACAACATCTTGGCACTATTAGACAACAATCAAAGCATTGAAAGAAAGCCAGGTCCCGGACGGCCGACGACCCTGAGCGACCAGAAGCTCCAAAGGATGCTGAAGAGGAAGACCGAGGGAAAGTGGCTACATCGCCATGAGCGCTTGGCCGAAGGTCGGTTCAACCGGCCAAACAGTAAAAAAGTACCTGGCGAACATGAACACACATGTCAGAAAGCGGAAGTCGCGTCCACTGGCTCCGGAGCTGCCGGCAATGACGCAGCGGCAGCGGCTGAATAAGAGGGTCAACTCGATTATCCCGGCGAATCGTGACGTGGCGGTGGTGATGGACGACGAGACCTACCTCACCCTGGTTGGCAACGACTGGCAGGGCACTTCGTACTTTAGTTCCCCTACGAAGGAAGTGAGCTCCGAGGAGAAGTTCATTTCACACACCAAGTTCCCCAAGAAGGTTGCTGTGGCTGACAATCAGCGAGAAGGGAACGTTAAAGCCGATCTGCTATCGCTCCGGACTGGCCGTGAACGGGGAAATTTCTAGTACGAAATGCCTGCCGGAAGTTGCGTCTTTCATCAAGAAATACTATAAGGGCAAAGACGCGGTGTTCTGGCCGGATCTGGCGTCGGCCCACTACTCGAAGTGATCGTTAGAGAAGATGGAGTGACTGAATATCGATGTGGTACCCATGTCAGCGAACCCGCCCAACGTCCCCCAGCTGCGTCGCATCGAGAATTTCTGGGCCAACCTGAAGCATAAGATTTACTCCAACAATTTCATCGCGAAAACTGAGGAGGAGTTGATAAATAAAACGAAGAAGGAACTCAAAAACATGCCTACACGCATGTTTTCATCCGGCATGGCGAATGTTCCCGTTAACTGCCGGAAAGCCGATTGCAAGGGCGTAGAATGTTTTTGCAAGTAAGTTTAAATAATTACCTTCCTTGGGAAACTTATCAAAATAAATTATCTGACTTAGATTTTTTTTATCACCATCTGAGAAAAAAATTCCATATTTTTTAATGCAAATGTCATTGAATCGAAAATTGTTCAGCCTGGCAGTTCTAAATTTCATGTTAATGGTTCTGTTGTTAAGCCAAGTCGATGCAATACCTATGTGGAGTTTCCCATCCTTCTACGACGTTATGATTGCGCCGTCGGGATTTGAGTACTTTGTTTGTCATTAATCTTCTGTTTGAGTTAATACATCGGCCATTGCTGGTGCACACTTTTAGAGCTGCATTTTCTTCAAAACTGGGTTCCTAGGATTATATAAGCAAAATCACCGCACGCTAGAAGACCTCGATTAAAATATGTGGTAATGCTATCCAAAAGTGCACTGATTTGTGATAATAAACTATTTCAGCTTTTCAACTGATTCTATATGATCAAATTCTACTATTTTCAAACATGTATTTGACTAATGATCACCATCTCAAAACTAAAATGATCATCGATAAGAAGTACTAGAGCATTTTCAAAAGCTTTTGGGCTGCATTTCCACTGCTATGGCAACACTAAGTAAAATGGTAAAGAACGAACCAGACCAGCCCTGGGACCTGGTTGTTCAAGTTAAACTATCTCAAGGTTTTCAAAGTGCCTATGGGCTAAAATATATATAATACAATTAGATATATAATACAACGAACGTCAAACTTAAACATTGCCAAACTATTCTTTTTTTAACTTCCGGTCAGGATATCAAAACTCGTGCTTATGATAAAAGCTACACAGAAATAAATTTAATAATGTTAACAAGCTAATAAGAGTTCACCTCGTTTAATTCCAAGCCAAAGTAGGCGTGAACAACGAAATTGTATGCAGTCTTTCATGCGCCATACAACATGGTTTGCAATATTTCATACAACAGAACATGAAAGATCCCATTATTTTCTGCCAAATCTAGTATTCCTTTTATGTGCATTAGATAACTCAGAAAATTCAATGTTTCTTTTCATCTGTGTAATTAAGCTAGTTAAAAGAGAAGTATTTTGGTTGATCCTCCTAACCTCAATAAGAAAGGATCTGTAGACTTTGGACTGATACACACTATACATGATGCGGGGATGCTTTCTTCAATATCATTCCAACACGTAAATACAATCGATAGCCAAAGTTTACCGTGATCAACTAAAAATCGATTGATCCGATCCGGAAAGACATTTCCTTAAATCATCCGTACGTACATATTTCCGCCCTCGGAAGGTTCTTCAACCGTCAATCGGCGGATGTCCTATTCCCTCATCTTTAATATTACCATTACCACCACCAAGCGCCGCCATGTCCCACTTCCACATGTCCTTCGGATTCGGTTCGATCGGCTTCCCTCTTCCGTTGCTCCCAATAAAGCCCCTAGTTGAGTCGATAATGTAAACAGAGGGAAAAGGAAACCTTATCGTCAGGATACTTCCACTACCGCACCTCACGACCCATCAGGTCTCGACTATCCCAAAGGAAGTATAAAAGTTGTTGGGGAAAGTCAACTGACGCCTGTTGGGTGGGTGGATGGAAACAAACCAGCTGGGGAAATATGATTCCCTCCTACATCTTATACATTCAGTTTCAGTCGGTCCCCAAACAACTGCCAGCGGATTCGAAGGAAAAAGCAACTGAGCTGGAAGTGGCGAGACGTTTGGTCGTCATCTTCGGCAACGGAGCCGGGGAGGAGGGAGAGCACGGAGGGAAAACTCATTTGAATGTCAAAGTAAACACTTCACCCATCTAGTCATAAATAAATTGATTTTCTCGTTTCTTTCGCATCGCACGGGTCGTCCCTTCTCTGTTCAACTCGAGAGGACTTGCGGTGGGTTTTTGGGTAAATAGATGCACTCCTCTTCGTGTGGAAGCAAGCAACATGAGCCTTCGGGAGACCTTGAGATGAGGCATCAAAATACGAGAAACGGAAAGTGGAATGTTCCCCGGAAACGGTCAGTTGCGCCTATCTACCTTATGTATTGGGCTATTTTGGGAAGCACGTGATAACATTTTATTAGCCCTCGACGAGGCTCTTGGCGGGGAGGCAGGATGTTGAAAAAGAACGATGGAACTTTTTTCTAGCGATGTTCTTATCAATCAAAAACAATTAAATTAACGCATATTCTTTGATCTCGATGGGGAAATAATCACGTAGTAAATGTTCGGGGAATCCTGTTTCAATGCTGTTCACTTAGTTGATTCTTATTTCAGGTAAACTTCAAGAAGTATTTTAATTAAATGAACTCATTAACTGGCAAGAAACCGGCAGATAGCAGTATTTGTGCTTGTCATTTGAAATTGACACTTGTAATTGAATATCAATGTATCAATATCGTTGATTCGATACGCCATATATAGCTTAACGATAGGATATGTTCAAAGTATTTCACGGCTTGGGTTGCTTTTGTAAACAAACATTCCTAATCGACGATACCCGTAACATAAATACTCAATCTCAAAATGTAACTGTGTAATCAGGAGCAGAACACTCTTTCTATGATTCAGACATACCGGAACAGTGTAAAAGTGTACAAATAGGTGATGTTTAATAGGATAACTAGACGTTCAAATGGTATAGCAGAACGTAATATAACAAAAACAGAAATCTATAAACCCTAGAAGAAGGCGAAATATACTACGCAGAAACGTCGGAAAATAGAAAATTGTATGTTTTCATTATTATAAAGACTGAAAGCCAAAGAAATCATCTTAACACCAATATGATCAATTTTGACAGGGATTCTCCAGAACTGCTTGCTATCTTCCAGGTTCAGATGTGTCGATCTGACTTCACCAGAAAAAGTTATGACCGTTGAAATGCAACAGTTTTTTTTAGCTGAAAAACAGCAAAGTACAGTAAGCCCTCCAACATGCACGGATTCCCTTGTTGGTGGTCTCAAATGATTTATAGACATTGACCTTTATTGATTCATTAGAAAATATTTCGTGATTCTTCATATATAGGAAGTTACTTCTTTGAGCAAAGTTAAAAAGTTCAGATATATCTCACTACGCGGCGCTAGTGTACATGTAAACTTACTTAATAATATTAATCTCGAAATCCTTGACATAAAACAAGTTGGCGTCTTTGAAAAAGATGTTTGGTTCATTGAGGCCTTTAGGATGGTGTTAAAATTAGTTCAGAACTCATCCACTACGTGGAACAAGTGTACATGCTAACTTTATGTATTACCTGTACTTAGAGATCTAGATCGTTCATAAATTAACTGTTTATAGGAAAGTTTGTTGAAAACTATGAGCTTCCAGACGCTCGACTCAACAATTCAAAATAATCTCACTCCATGGCGCTAGTGTGCATGAAAACTTACTTGAAAGTGAATCTCGAAATTATTAACATATAGCAAGATGGAATCTTAAAAACAAAAATTCGAGGGATCAAGGATGTTTGAATGGTGTACACATAAGATCAGAACTCGTTGGCTATGGGGCGCTAGGGTTCATGTGAACTTTTGGTAATATCTGTATTTAAATATCTAGATCATGAAAATTTTTTGTTTTCAGGAAATGTATTCGAGTAACCATGGTCTTAGAGACGGTCGACTTCATAGTTCAGAATTATGCACATAAGAGGCTGATAACCCCATATGAGTATTTTTGATACGTTCTTCTGACAACATTGAGTTATTCCTTCAGAGAAGTTCATCACAAAATTGGAGTGCTGCAGAGAGCTTCAGGGAAGTTCGTCAGATGACTTCATGGAAGTTCTGCAAAGTACGACCGGGATGTTTTTTAGAAAACTTCAGGAAAATTTTGCAGATAACTTCAGAAAAATTCTTCAGAGAATTTCAAAGAAGTTCTGCAGAGAACTTCAGGGAAGTTTTTCAGAGAACTTCATGGAAATTATTTAGAGAACTTCAAAGAAATTCTTTAACAAAATTCTGGGAAATTCTTCAGAGAAGTTCAATAAAGTTCTTCATAGAACATCAGGGAAGCTCGGCTGAGAACTTAAGTGTAGTTTTTTTCAGAGAAATTCATGGAAGTTTTCAAGAAGGGACAATATGTATTTGACTATGATGATTGAATAGTGTGGTAAGCCAACAAACATAATGGTACAATCTTGGGATATTCCAGGTACTCCAAACTGTCCTTAAGTTAAAAACATAAGATCTACAGTTTTTACAGTAGTTTTTTGCGCTGGTGACCATATGCATTCAAACAAATTTAATGAACCTTTTGAAACGTCAAGAGTTATTATTTAATAACTTTGAGATACTCTAGGTAATCCAAACCGTCCTGGAGTTCAGAACTTGAAATATACGATAGTAACAGTAGTTTCTTGGGCTATACAATATTACGTCACGTATTCAATTGTATTCATTGGCCTTCAGAACTTAAGATTAACAGTTGTAACAGTAAATTTTAGGTAACACAAAGTTACAAAAAAAATCAAACAAGTTTAAATAACATTCTTATATTTAAGAACATTATAGAGCAATGTGACCTGTTCCAGGACATCCAAGCAATCTTTGAGATCATAACTTAGGACCTACAGTTGTAACAAAAGCTTTCTGGGCTACGCAAAGCTACGATGTGTATTGAAACATATTCATCAAATATTTTGGAAGAACAACAAGCATTATGAGATATTCTTCGGATGAATGAATGAATCTATGAAAGGATACGATATGCATTCAAACACATTTAGTGAAGCTTCTGTAAGCTCACCAGTCATTATCAGGTTATTTCGTGATGTTCAAATTCATAGAAACTGACCTTAAGTTCAGAACTTAAGATATACAGTAGTAACCGTAGCCTTTTAGGCTATACAAAGCTATAATAAATATTCAAAAATATTCAATTAATATTCTGAAACGTTCACAGACCTTGTTAGTTTCAGGTCATTGAAACTGTCCTTCTAAACTTAAGGTCTACAATTGTAGCTTTATGGGCTATACAAAAATAAGTTAGTTTGTTTGGCATAGAATATCCAAAGATTATGCCATAATGTAAGTTGGTCATCCTGAACATTCAGGCGGGAAAAAGTTTGCCAGTTCATCTTGTTTTTTGTGTATATTTCTCGACATTATATAGTGTGGTCGGATCGCTTAATTTGGTTGGAAATTGTACAATTGGTACAAGTTATTTTTTTTAACTTTTTACAATCGGCGGTACGGAAATAGTGACTCTAAAGTCACTATTTTCCGAAAAATAGTGACTTTAGTGACTTTTGGATGCAAATAGTGACTTTTTCGTGACTAGACTCAAAATAGTGACCAAGTCACTAGCAAGTGACCTGCTACCAGCCCTGTTTAAAGCACTTTCCCGAAGTTCTCTGCAAAATCTCCCTGAAGTTCTCTGAAAAACTTCCCCAAGGCTCTCTGAAGAACTTCCATGAAGCTCTCCGAAATACTTCCCTGAAGTTCTCTGGAGAACTTTCTTGAAGTTGTCTGCAGAACATCTTTAAAATTGTATGCAGAACTTCCCTGAAGTTCTCTGCAGAACATCAATGAAGTTCTTTGAAAAACTTCTCTGAAGTGCTCTGAAGAACTTCACTGAACTTCTCTGTAGAGCTTCCCTAAAGTTCTCATAAAAACTTCCTTGTAGTTCTCTAAAGAACTTCCATGAAGCTCTCCGAAAAACTTCGCTGAAGTGCTCTGGAGATCTTCCCTGAATTTTTCTGAAGAACTTCCATTAATTTCTCTGTAAAAATTCCCCGAAGGTTCCTGAAGAACTTCCATGAAGTTCTCTGAACAGATTCTTTAAAGTTCTCTGAAGAACTTTCTTAAGTTCTCGGAAAAATTTATCTGAAGTTCTCTTTAGAATTTTCATGAAGTGCTCTGCAAAACTTCCATGAAGTTCCATAAACATCCATGAAGTTCTCAGAAAAACTTTCCAAAAGTTCTCTGAAGAACTTCCCTTAGGTTCTCTGAAGTTCTCTGCAGAACAAACATGAACAACATTCAACAAACATTCTCTAAAAATATTCCCTGAAGTTTTTTGGAAAACTTCCTTAAGTTCTCTGAAGAACTACACTGAAATTTTCTGATGAACTTCCCTAAAGTTCTCCAAAGAACTTCCCTGAATTTCTCTGAAAAACTTCCCTGAAATTCTCTGAAAAACTTCACTGAATTTCTCTGAAGAGCTTCGCTAAAGTTCTCTGAAGAACTTCCATAAAGTTCTCTGAAAAACTTCCCTGAAGTTCTCTAGAGAACTTTGATGGAGTTCTTTACAAAGTTTCCCTGAAGTTTTCTGCAGAGGTTTTATGAAATTCTATGAAAAACTTCCCTGAAGTTCTCCGATGAAATTATTTTAAGTTCTCTAAAGAACTCCTCTGAAGTTTCCTGACGAATTACTCTGAAGTTCACTGATGAATTTCCCTTAAGTTTTCTGAAGAGAAAAATTTCCATTAAGTTTTCTGAATATCTTTGAAGAACTTCCATAAAGCTCTCTTAAAAACCTCCCTGAAACTCTCTGCAGACCATTCATGAAGTTCTCTGAAGAGCTTCCCTGAAGTTCCTGAATTTCTTTGAAGAACTTCCATAAAGTTCTCTTAAAAACCTCCCTGAAGCTCTCTGCAGACCATCTATGAAGTTCTCTGAAGAACTTCCCCGAAGTTCTCTGAAGAACTTCCCTTAAGTTCTCTTAAGAATTACACCGAAGTTCTATGATGAACTTCCTTGAATTTCTCTGAAGAACTTACATAAAGTTGTTTGAAAAACTTCCCTGATGTTTTCTGCAGAACTTCCATGAAATTCTTTGAAAAACTTCCCTAAAGTTCTCTGAAGAGCTTTCTTTAGGTTCTCTAAAAAACTGTTAAAGTTGAAGTTTTTTGAAAAAAAATCCTGAAGTTTTATGAAAAACTTCCCTTAAGTTCTCTGAAGTTCTCTGAAGAACTACACTGAATTGCTCTGAAGAACTTTTATAAAGTTCTCTGTAAAACTTCCCTTAAACTCTCTGAAGATCTTTCATGAAGTTCTCTGCAAAATTTCCCTGAATTTCTCTGAAGAACTTCCCTGAATTTCTCTGAAAAACTTCAGCGAAAGTTTCTGAAAAACTTCCCTGAAGTGCTCTGCAGAACTACTCTGAAATTCTCTGAAAACTTCCATGAAGTTCTCTGAGAAATTTCTCACGAGTTCTCTGAAGATTTTTCATGAAGGTCTCTGCAAAACTTCCCCGAAGTTCTCTGCAGAAAATCCATGAAGTTCTCTGAAGAACTTCCCGTAAGTTCTCTGAAAAACTTCCCTAAAGTTCTCTGAAAAACTTATCTAAAGCGTTCCGAAGAACTTCCCTTAAGTTCTCTGAAGAACTCCCCAAAGTTCTCTGAAGGACTTTCATGAAGTTCTCAGCAAAACTTCTCTGAGGTTCTCTGCAGAACAAAACTGAAGTTCTCTGAAAAACTTCCCCAAGGTTCTCTGAAGAACTTCCCTGAAGTTCTCTGAAGAACTTCTCGTAAGTTTTCTGAAGAACTTCCCGTAAGTTCTCTGAAAAACTTCCCTAGAGTTCTTTGAAAAACTTCTCCCTTAAGTTCTCTGAAGAATTTCTCTAAGTTCTCTGAAGGACACTCAACGGAAACGCGACGCGAGTACGGACACAACACTTATAGTTCTTACAAACGAAAAAGGACTTCAAAATTTACCTTTTTATCCGACCGGTTTCAAGCATGATGCAACTCATCGGCGGGGAGATGTCCAACAGGTTGGACATCTCCCCGTCGATGAGCTGCATCATGTTTGAAACCGGTCGGATAAAAAGGTAAATTTTGAAGTCCTTTTTCGTTTGTAAGAACTATAAGTGTTGTGTCCGTACTCGCGTCGCGTTTCCGTTGAGTGTAATGCTGTTCTTACGTTAGCACAAAAATCATAAATATGAGTTCTCTGAAGGACTTTCATGAAGTTCTCTGCAAAACTTCTCTGAGGTTCTCTGTAGAACATAAATGAAGTTCTCTGAAAAACTTCCCCAAAGTTCTCTGAAGAACTTCCCTGAAGTTCTTTGTATAACTTCCCTGAAGCTCTGTCCTTTTATGTATCTATTATCTATCTTTATTGAAGTCATACCATACTCAAGTAACATACCGCGTTCTTACTAAAAACATACGACGTATATTATTTTGAAATACTAATTCGATCTGAAGTAAGAGGCTTCACAACTTTTCACTACAAAGTACTCCAAAGTACTCCATATTCAAAAGACCTGCTTCCAAATTTATTCCCAACACATCTTTTCTTTGCCGTTGAACATAACGACCTTCTAGATTCTCCCACTTCTTCTGGAACTATTCTAGGAATATTATCACCCATATTGAAAGGGTACAATGCAAATAACTTTATGACCGATATCCGGTATTTCCGAAGACGGATAATGTTCATCGGTCATATGTATTAGATAATTTTGAGAAAGTGGTTGAGTTCTTGAATCCAAAACTGCTCAAAGATTCCAAGTCGGTTGAATATTCCCATAGTAATGGTTATTTTGGTTCGTGGGTAAAAACAAGTCCTGTCGGCCTCTTAAAGGTGTTTTTGTTTTTGTTGAACACAGAACTCTCAGAAAAAATAATGAATTTTAACAAACTCATAAAATTTCCCCCCGTTCACTTGTAAGCCAAAGCAAGGTTAAACAACAAAATCGCTTGCAATCCTCCATAAAACCAACTAGATTTAGGTGCTATGTGACTTAAATTTAGTAGGAATATTTCAAGAAGTATGCCAACTATACACCCAAAATAAAAAAGCAAAATTGTAACGCAATTTCGCATGATTTTGATTCATTTCTCGTAATGAATCGTAACTTGGAGATAAAAATACAACATTGGTCGTGGGCAAAAGAGCAACACATCAATTAGCTTTGAAAAACTCAATATGTAAGTGAGATACACTGTACTATTAGTGTTGAGTATAAGATGGAGTTCAGAAGTTCAATGGCTCACAAAAAAAAACAAAACGATTACGTCACGCAATCGAGATTCGAACCTAGGCCACCTGCGTCATGGCCTGTGATTGTAACCATTCAGTCACTTTGATAAAAAAAAGAAAAAAGAATAAGAATAAAAGCGCAACAGTTGCTTCGATTGTCGAGGCACTCGCCGAGACAGCAATGAAGCAAATTTCTCTCACACACACTTGCATGCCTTCGTTTATTTCATTAAGAAGGGCAAACTTGAATTGAAGGATATCGGAGTGTGATGACGAGTGAAAATAAAAATAGAACACTTGACAGCAGAATTCTAACAGTGGCAAATAGCGTTGCGACATTCTGTGTTATTGTCTCACCCATATTGAAAAGATGTTGATGGTTTAACAAAGACCCAACGGTTGCTTCGACTGTCGAGGCACTAAGCACACAGAGGGATTCCATCCAGAATGTGCCGGAAATCCCAAAAATCATACCCGATCATCATTGATTTGGATGAAACTTGGCACATGAGTTCGGTACGTTGGAAAAAAAAATTCCACTGGTGTTAAGATAATTTGGGTTCAAGAGTAACTTTTGAGATGGGCGTATGTGTTTTTTCCAACATTTTACTTGAAAAATCGTAGTTCAAAAACCATTACATTTAGAGAAAAACTTTATATAAGGAATTGTAGGGAACTGAAAAGCCTTTCTTAAAAAAATATACACAGAAAAAATTTTTTTTTCCTCAAGAAAAAATCAAAAATAATTACTAAAAATAAAATATCTAAAAAACATATTTTTAATATTTTTTAATTTGTTGTATGGAAATTTGAGGAAAAAGACACGTTTTAAAAAAACTCTAGGATGGACGCTCTTATAATAAAAAAGTTTTTCAAATAGCGAACTTTGGTGTATATTTCAAATTTTGGTTATTCATTCTTATAAATAAATTTTGATGTTACAATATGGTTTTGGAGATCATTACAAACAATAATGATGATAATGATAAACCACGTTATTGAAAGAAAATCGAAAAATCTCGAAAACAGTTGCGTTCAGGTGATTTATCATTATAATCATTATTGTTTTTAATGATCTCAAAATCATATTGTATAATTAATTTTCATTTATAATAATGAATAATGAAAATTTGAAATATGTACCTAATTCGCTCTTCGGAAAACTTATTATTGTAAGAGCGTCCATCCTAGAGTTTTTCAAAACGTGTCCTTTTTTCTCAAATTTCCACAAAACAAATTTGAAAAATATTAAAAATATGTTTTTTTGTTATATTTGATTTTTAGTATTTATTTTCGAATTTTTCTATTATGAAAAAAATGTTTTCAGTGTACATTTTTTACAATACCTATTTAGTTCTACAACTCCCCCATATAAAGTTTTTCATAAATGTAATGGTTTTTGAACTACGATTTTTCAAGTAAAATGTTGGAAAAAACATACACCCATCTCAAAAGTTACTCCTGAACCCAAATAATCTTAACACCAGTGGATTTTTTTTTTTCAACATACCGAAGACGTGTACCAAGTTTCATCAAAATCGAAGATAGTTGAGTTTGGTGACCGACCGATTTGGCGTGGAATCAGTCCACAGCGATACATTTGTTTCGAGAAATCTGTGTGCTACCAACCGCTTGCACACACTTGCATGGCTTCGTTTATACCATAAACACTCTATGGTCCGTGATGGGCAAAATTGTCTTTGGGAAGATGCCATTAATTATGTCACGCTGTAAGTGAGAGAGGTATTGAAACGTGACGATCCATGCAAAGAAATTTGAAGGTCCATACAAAAAGACAGTGGCAGAGGGGGTTGTAAAAGTCAATTTTTTGCGTGACGTCAATTAATAGAATCAGTTCCCTTTCTGAATCATACGGATTTTTCAGGTATAATTGCAAAAATTACAATTGCATTTTTGCCACCTTTTCAATCTTTTGAGTGTACACAGATAAAAAGATACATTGAATTTTCTGCGTTATCTAATGCACATAAACAGAATGCTAGATTTGGCACAAAATAATGGGATTTTTCAAGACTATTTTAGACTGATAACGCCTGAATCTAGCCTGTTGTATGAAACATTCCAAATATTGTTGTATGGCGCATGAAATGTTGCAAACAATTTTGTTGTTTACGCCTCCTTTAGCATGGATATAAACGAGGGGATATTTAACGTGCTTGTTAAAATCAATTATTTTTTTCTGTGTAGTATTCAATTTGTGCGCTTCAACGCAGAAAATAACATGTTTCTTTCAAACTGCAAAAAGCTACAGAGAAATTCCAAAGCACAGTTTGAAAGAAACATTTTCTTTCAGCGTTATCCGATGCACATAAATGGAATGCTAGACTTTGCATAAAATTAATGGGATGTTTCTACTAAATTTAAGCCACATAGAGCCTGAACCTAATCTGTTGTATGAAAGATTGCAAGCGACTTCGTTGTTTACGCTTGCTTTGGCTTGCAATTTAGCAAGGGAAACTTTTACGCGTCTGTTAAAATTTCAACTATTTTTCCTGTGAAACTTTCATGTAGAGATGAAAATGTTTGTATAGTTTAGCTTCTCTGTTTTTAGTGTTCTAGGAGAAATACAAATCTAGTTGAGACTTCAAACCATCAACACTCTAAATGGTGAGCTCATACCGAACATATCCAAACATTCCCTGTCTTGAAAATCTAGCTTTCGCGTCATACACAGAAAAAAATAATTAATTTTAAGAAGCGCGTAAAATTTCGCTTCGTTTAATTTCAAGCCAAAGGAGGCGTAAACAATGTTTGCATACAACAATGTTTGGAATCTTTCATACAACAGGCTAGTTTTAGGCGTTATCTGGCTAACCTTAACATGAAATATCCAATCATTTTCTGCCAAATCTAGCATTCCCTTTAAGTGCATTAGATAACGCAGAAAATGCAATGTTTCTTTTTATCTGGGTATATAAAATGTCAAATGCCTGCCTTGCTACAGAATCGCAATTCAACGATAGAATATGTTACGCGTCTGTTAAAATTCATTATTCTTCACATTGTTATCAAGGTACAAAAAAAAGCATTTCTCACTCGAGCAAAATAAAATACATCCTAATTCAGGAGGAAAATCTCGCTTAAACAAACCATCTATTCAGGGTGGCAGAATGACGAATCGATGCTCCACGACCCGGGTAAACCTTAAATTAATGATCTTTCAGCCGAAACCCTCTTAACGCTGCTGATTAGATTTCCATTTCGCATCTACTCACTCACCGCCTCAGCCGAATGTAGAAAATAGGGGGTTTGGGTGTCAACAGCTTGCGACTGTTCATCGCTCCGACGATCTACGAGATGTTTTTCGGCACTTTATAACTGTTTACACTCTATGCTCTATGTAAGCACCGGGAGTGGCATTATCGAACAAGTATCTGTGCCCATTACAAGTCATTAATGTGTAGTGCGAAGCGTACCCGACAAGAACCTCGAACGATAAGAATGTAGGATGTATCGAGCTATACAGGAGCAACTTCGGCGACAGGTTTCTCGTTCCGATTTAATCCTCTCACTATGTAGGATGTAAAAGTCAAACGCAATTTCCCGCGGAAAGTCAACCGCACGAGTGACACAGTCTGGTTTGATATGCGATGGCAGCATGACGACCACCCACTATCACATAATCGACGATGTGCTTGAAGATGAATTTTGGCAGGGAAAACCATTCAAACTGAATTTGTATTCAAATACATTAATGCATACCACTGGAATTTTTCCCGTAACACTTGCTTTTTAGAAGACATTTTCCCAACATGCTCCCGTTCTAAACCACCGTTTCCTCATTGCTTAATGCCCTCTCCGATGTATATGCAAATGTCTCATGTGACAACGACGACGGTGCGGACGATGTCGCACAACGCAAAAGTCGCACAAGCGAAGGTCAACGGAACACCCCAGACCTAGCGCACATGCACACGCACATCCCTGTTTGAACAAACATCCATCCAGGGCACCCAATTGGGTGTGTTAACCAGGCAGCCAGCGTCGAGGGCGTTTCCCGTTTCTCGTTGCACACGTGGGACGACCGTTATTCATTGGCATTGTAGACAAACACCCCCCAGGCGAATGATAACGTTTCCAGCAATACCCAACGAGACTTTCCGTGACCGGTGACCTAACTTCGGCACCATTCTCGACTCTTCTCGACTCGAGAATGGATGTGGTTTACTGTTTGCCCAAAATTTCTTTCAAGGTTAATTATAAACATTTGCCATAAACTCACCAGAAAGTCGTTCCGCTCGCACTCTATCACAGCCTGACTCAGGTGGTTGTTCTTGCTGTTGCTGTTGGGCATCGAACCTTGGTCGGAGGCTACCTCGATGCGGTTCCGTGTTGTGAATGCCAGCTGCTGGGTTGGCGTTGAGGCCGATGTTGGAACTGTCCCTCCGCCGCCACCGGAAGCCTGTTGCTGCCCGGTGCCAGCCGGAGTGGTCGTCGTCGAGAGGCTAGGGGTGGTTGCCACACTGCTAAAGCTGCCCACCGTCGATGGGTTGAAATTTTGGTAAATGGTGTTGCTCCCGAACGGAGTCGTACTGATCGTGGAGGGCCCATTGCAGAGGGCCGGTGCGCGATGGGTGGTGTTGTACAGTGGTCGCTGCACGCGGTTGAAGTGATAGATGCTGGAAATGGGAAGGACAAAATCATTTATTGAGATGGTTTGTTATTTTGTGGAAGGTGCTTTGCAAAGCGGAACTTTTATCGTGAAGGTTTAACTTTCTTGATTTCTTAGCTCAGGGAATCAGGAGGCACTTCAATAGACTTTTAAATACTAGTTTTGAAAAATTCAATTTGTTGATTGCACATGGTAACCATATGTCGAACCTGAAAGACTTAAGTAGCTTTGAATTATGAGAAGAAATTCGTGATGGAAAGTCAATCCAGGTGTACTGGTTAACGGTCTGGTGACAATTCCAATCTGCGTTGTTGGGATTTTCTGAGACGACAAATCTCTGACAAATCCTTAGGAAAAGAAGTAAGGCAGTAGGTCCCGGCCCATGTGTCGATGAGTTCGACATCTAGGGTCCAGGTCGTCTTCCTAGCTAGACGAACCAGCTTCATTCTGAAAGTCATGTAATAACGAAACAATAACAATAGAAATGTAGAAGTAACATCCATGACTTGAAAGCTCACGACCTTAAATATAACCTCTGTCCCAGTCACTATGATCACTGATCAGTCGTTGATCACTCACTACTAGATTCAGTCATTAGGGAACGTCCATTAATTACGTCACGCAAAAATTGACTTTTTACAAACCCCCCTCCCCCCTGTATGGATCGTCACGTTTTCCCAAACCCCCCCTCCCCCCTTACTGTGTGACATAATTAATTGACCTTCCCTTATGGTCCTTTTTGACTCAGAGTATTCAAATATAAAACTAATAACTCGAGCAACTCGACTCCACACTTGTCACAGTCGAGTCGAGTAAAATTGCGCATCACAGAAGCCGACTGAATCTGACCGAGTCGGCAACCGAACTTGACAGTTGACTGTTGTGTTCAAAAATTTCAAAATGTCATTGAAATATTACACCATAGAATAATTCAGGACCTCCATCAATTAAACTTTCATTATTGACAGTCAAAGAATAAGTATTTACATTTTCACTTTTGTTTTGAAAATTACATCAACGTTTTTGCTATCTGAAAATTTCATTGGAACGATGATTCAAAGTTGCTATTTGAAGTTTTTTTCGAGTAAATTATTAATCAATGTGTGTACAAGTGTCGATTTCACATTCAAAGATGATTCAGAAGAAAAGTGATTATCTAGTTATCACTACATCTTTATTTCGTTAAATATTTTACAATCAAAAGGTCGCTGTATGGATATGCAGTGATCGATCTAACTTCAACGATTGTATCTCCAAGTTCGCTGACGTTCTGATAAAGTATTTCAATATTTTCCTTTGCTTTTAAGTACTTTTAGTGGAAAATTCTTCAGAATCGTGGATCAAATCTCTCAAACGAGATGAGGTGGAAACTAAGGAATAGTAATTCCTACAAAAATTTTTGTGTCCTTGTTAGTAGTACGAAGCGAACAATTTGGAAAATGGTGTTCACCACATTTTACTACGTCACGAGCAATGAATATCATTATGGTCATATGAAAGATTTTTGTATAGACTGCTTTTCGTCAGTGATTATCTCTTATATTTCAGGGAAGCTCTCTCCTGATCTTCTACCAAGCTCTTTGCTAAAATTCTGGAAAGTATCCTCATGAACTTCTTGACAGTCACTCCTTATGTTATCGAAATTTACATTTAAATTCCCTTCCAGAAACTTTTGGTTAGTTTTTTCCTTAACTTTATTACGTTCTCAACCTTTGATCCATCCTTATTTGCGCGAAAATTTTTCCAAAACTTTGGGAAAGTTTGCTCCAGAATTTCTAGGAAAATCTTCTTTGTTGGAACTTACTTCTAAAACTTTTGAGAAGTCCTCTTCTGAAATTCAGAGAAATTTATTTCTGATGTTCTGAGAAACTCAGAAGTACCCTCTTTATTTCCGGAAAGTTTCTTCCTATATTTCTCAAAGGTATCTACCTGAACTTCTGAGAGTTCCTAAGCTTCGAGAAAGCCTCATTCTGTAATTTTGGTATGTTCAATTCTGAACTTCAAGGAAGCAACCTAATACTTCTGACACTGGGTAGTTCCAAACTGTTGCGAAATTTCCTTCTAAAATTCTGGACTCTCCTAAGTTTCTGAAATTTTTGAGAAATTATTTTTAGATTTTATAAGGAATGCCCTCTCTGGTAAGATTCTTCCCATAATTTGGACAATTTTTATCCTTAGCTTGTTATAACCTAAGCTTCTGATAAGTTCCATCCATTATCCGGGGGAAATTTCACCGAAATTTAACGAAATTTAAATTTCGGAAAAACTCTCAGCAGAATTTCTAGGAAAATACCTTTACATTTGTTGGAAGTCTCTTTCTGAACTTCTGAGAACGCTGCTTCTGAACTTTTGGGAAGTTTTCTCCAAAAGATGGATGGAGGGGGGAGGGGTTGTGTCAGAATTTCTGAGAAATTACTGCCTAAACTGCTTAATAGAATTCCGTATATTTCTAGAAATAAAATGATGTTGCTAGAAGAGGTTTATCCCTAAAGTTAGAGAAATCCTGATTCTGAAAGTCTGAAATATTCTTTTCTGAACTTTGGGAAAACTCTCTAGCACTCCCCTGGATTTGGGCAAAAATAAGGCAAAGTTTGAATTTTTTTTTGTGACAGAATGAAAAGGCGTACGAACTTCCGGTTTTAACGATTAAACTTGATTATTATTCAAGATTTCAAAGAAATAAAAAAAAATTGAAAATTCAAAATGGCGTCTACAAAATGCCAATTTCCGTAAGCTTCGACGCGCAAAGCATGGAGCGACAACTACAGCCTCTTGTAGTGGACAGAAATCAAATCTCGTTATCATTTCTGAGAGATAATTAAATTTTCTACGGCTTTTCAGACAATTTATACTTAAACTCATTGCATCATTTGAACTGAAAAGTTTAATTTTTCGCTACTTTTTTTCATTTAAACCGTGTTCAAAAATTATCAATAATTAATGATTAATGCCAATTTTTAGTTCAAGCCGTACAAAAACTTACAACCTTTCAAACAATTATTTTATGGAGTGAATCGGATTAATAGTTCAAGCCCGAGGCTTGAAGTAAGATTGAAAAACATGGTTTTGAGAAAAACGCGTTCAAAGTTTTTAGCGCAAAGAGCAGCGCACGTGAGACAGGTGTGTTTGAGACGCTGCCATTCAATTAATATTCATTGTATCAAAATATCCTTCTACACATATATTTTATGAATATGTGGCTTTCATTTTTTGCTGAAAAAAAAGAATTTTTTTGGTTCAAATTCAGGGGAGGGTTCCCTTAACTTTGGGGAAGTTTATTCCTAAGCTTCTGAGAAATTCCCCTGTATAAACTTCTTCCTGATGCTCTGAGAGTGAAGAAGTCTTCTGCAGATTTTCGAGAAAATTTTCTCCTGAATGTTTGGGAAGTATGATCATGAATTTCGGGGATGTTTGGTGATTTTTTTTGAGTTATTTCTAGTTGAGCTACTAACAAGTTCTCCCTATACTTCTGAGAAGTTCCTGCCTGATCTTCGGAGAAGGTTTTTTTTTTCGAGGATGTCTGTTCCTGAACTTCTAGAAAGTAGGACTAATTTCATACACCACTTAACTCGAGCGCAAATGTACTGAAATGATGCGTTTAGACGTACTTTAGAAACAAAAATCAGAGTTCTAAGATTAATTTCAATAGCTCATCACTTTAACTGTTGTTTTGAGCCTCCGACTTGGTTTGATAGCCAACGCTAGGATAACAAAAGTAATAATATTTAAACGAAAAATACAATTTAATTTTTGTTATTTCGACCTAAGGTGCATTTCTGGTCCAAAAATGAATGGCAGCACTGATCAATTTTCTACCACTTCTGGTTGACATTAGTTTTGCTGGCTCAACGCCACAAAACCTCTGACGATGTCCACATCAATTTTAATCAGCTCGATGAGCCATTCGAACTCAATTTGTTTTGTTTTTAATTGTCTGTTTTGATCGGATTTGCTTCTACTAGGTTGAGACATTGTTTTGCTAGAAGTAAATTGTTGTTTTCTCAATTTACCACTAATTAGGCTAAGTGGCCTTGAACGCACGCACACTACAGCGGCCATTTAAAACAAAGGAGAGCAAGTAAGTAGGAAAATCTTTTGGAGGAAATCAAATCATCATTCCTCTGCATGTGCTGAGAAAGGGAAAGGTGATTAAACGTCAAAAGCCTAATTGATGAAAAAACGCGTATCAAAACAAACTCTTGCTCGAGGCAGAGTGGTGACAAATCAGCCACTTGTTTCCGATTTAATTGATTGAATCGACCAGCTCCACAAAATTTCGTCGATCTCGACATGTTTAATAGCAAAATAGATCTGTCGATCAAAGTGGCGGTAGACTCGACTTCTACGATTGGCCCCTATGTAAGTAAATTTGTAACGGTTTTGTCCTGAGATGGGGAGAGAAGACAGCTTGCTTTGATTGTGATAACCTACATGTCAGAGAGAACCGGACAAGAACTATCACTGTAAACCGGCAACTTTGACTGTTTTATATCGAAGAATTCTCGAGTCCTTTTTCAAACAGACGTATCTGATTTTGTAAACAAAGAAGGAAAGTAAGATTCAAACGTTAAATTCTTGGAAACCCTTTGCATTTTCATGCAAACTAGGGACACCAACACAAGGAATAACTTTTCCCTATCATAATTCTACTTTCCTTTACGGCGTTGAATGTGTTGAGTAATTTACGTTTGAATCGTACTTCCTCTCTTTGTTTACAAAATCTGATACGTCAGTTTGAAAAAGCATGCGAGAATTATTGAAATACGGAATTAATTTAGATTTTACATTTTTTCTCAACGTATGTTTTTCAAAAGTAATGTACCAAGGAAATTATTACTGGTCATTTTTTTTCTCTGTTCGGGACATAAACCACTGCGACCAGTAATTTGACCTACTGTAGTATATCCCGTATCCTTTGTTTAGTGCATGTCGAGTCTACATCACTATTGAGAAATGATGAAGTATTCGGTGTTGTTACAGTTATTATTGTTTGTTTTGCTGACAATGGCTATTTAAAACCTTTGTGAGTGACAGCCCTCTTCAAAGGCACGCCCCTTTATCAGTCAAAACCGGATTCATTACAAACAAAACAAACAATGACTCCGATACCGACCATGCATCAGTAAATTTATTACCACTCCGACTAAAGTTCTGTCCAGAGTCCGGAATCATGTATTATGTTGCAGCGGCACGGAAAGTGATCGCTGCAAGAATTATTTTATAGCGGTTTGTTGACCTAGGCGCCCACTTCCTGTGGTATAAATTTCACAGTGTTTCATGCAGTGAGTCAAAATTTATTCCAGATGGAAGCCGCGAGGAGAGAAAAAAATCTGCACACCTACGCAATAAAAATCGCAAAAACGTTGGAAATCGTCAAATCAACCGTGTATGATGTGCTCAAACGTTTCAGGGAGCGAAAGAAAGTGGGTCGAGTGCCTCAAGGTAAGCGTCGTAGTGGAACATATGACCGCAAGCTGAACCAGAAGGTGTTGAGAACCGTCAGAGCAAACCCTGGACTATCAGTTAATGAAATCGCACAAAAATACGCTGCTACTCTCAGTACCGTTCGAAGAATTCGTTTGCGCGCAGTTGAAGAAAATTTTCGTCACCAAAACTCGAGCTCGGAAATTGTACCAGCAGGTTTTGACGAAAAACCAAGGATGCCTGATCATCGATGATGAAACCTACGTCAAAATGGATTTCGGACAGCATCCTGGTCAAAAATTCTACATGGTTAAGTTTGCTTTTATGGACAAATATTTGCCAAAAAAGTGACGATTTGGCAAGGGATATGCAGCTGCGGAGCAAAGACGCAAGTTGTTCGTGACGAATAAGACGATGAACTCGAAACTGTACAAGTAAGAGAGCCTCAAAAACCCCCTAACTACATTGCATTAAAGCCCATAAAGGTCTCGTGAAGTTTTGGACAGATTTGGCGAGTTGCCACTACTGCCGGGAAGCCATCCAGCGGAACCGCGATAATAACGTAGATTTCATCGATAAAAACATAAATCCACCCAACTGGCCGCAGCCGGCCCATCGAGAAGATTTTGGGCAATAATAAAGCGGTCATCCAGCGACATCGGAAATAACTCAGGGTAGCCATCTTGGACCGTTGTTCTTCGTGCTCTGCATCAACGATGTTATCCTTGACATTGTGGGACCTCGATTATCATATGCTGATGATCTCAAACTCTACCTTCGTATCTGTTCCATTGCCGATTGTCACACTCTTCAGCGTCAGCTACATGCCTCACTGACTGGTGCATCGTTAACCGAATGGAAGTGAATTCCACGAAATGCTCAGTTATCTCCTTTTTTCGATAAAAAAAAAGGACCCCATCATCTTCAACTATAATCCGTCAGGCGTAATTTTGGACTCGCGACTCACATACGCATATTTCATACGTGGTCGATAAAGCATCTAGAACGTTAGGTTTTATCTTCCGAATCACCAAACACTTTTCCAATGTTTATTGCCTGAAGTCATTATACTCCTCGTTGGTCCGATCAGTCCTTGAATATTGCTCTGCAGTTTGGAATCCAAGCTACAACAATGGGGTTGGAAGAGTCGAATCCGTTCAACGCCGATTCCTCCATTTCGTGCTCCGGTTACTGCCTTGGAGAGATCCTTTCCGTCTGCCTAGCTACGAGGATCGATGCCTACTGATTCATCTGGAACCTCTTTCGACCCGAAGAGACACTACCAGATTTTTATTTATCGCCGATACCTTGCAAGGAATAGTGGATTGCCCAACCATACTCGAGCAAATCAACCTGAATGTACGACCGCGTGCATTAAGGAGTAATTCGAGGCTGAGTCTACCTTTTCGTCGCACAAACCACGGAATTATTGGAGCAATCAACGGACTTCAAAGAGTCTTCAACAGGGATGCCTCAGTATTCGATTTCAATGTACCACGTCAGACACTTCGACGCAGATTTAGTCAGATTTTCTCCGGCACAGTTAATCGTGAATAACAGTTTTATGTGTTTAAGTTTTAATAGTTGACTAGTATTTTAGATTTGATATAAGCAGAACACCATTGGGGCTGATTGAAGAAAAAGGAGGCTGTGCCTATGCGTGGACCTGACGGTTGTTTTTCCACTGCAACTGAAAATTATTAAAAATAATAATGTAATAACTAGTGTAGTATTCGAAATACGTTTTTCGCATCTTGTTAAGTGGGTTTTGGAAGTCAACCAAACCGGTCGCGTTTTCTGATAGGTGAAAAATAGTCGCGATCGTTGAATTCTGTAATTTGAATTGTACATAAGTATTTATGAATGAATGAGAGAATGAGCGTGATTCAATTTCGGCCCGCTATTGGTAAGTAATATTTCCAATAATTCAATACATAACCATTCCACAAATAATATATTAAAACTCGCCACATTTTTATCATTTAAACGTTAATGAAGGTTGTTTGGTTCCCAGCACTTTTGGCAATGGATGTCAGGATAATTATCAATTTTTGCACAGCTGCAAGGACGTGATACGCAGAGAGAAGCGATTCTACGACACTCAACATGTTTGGCGAAAAGTTAAGTGGAATTGGATAGGTGTGTTCGTGCGTCCTTCTTCTCTTTTCAGAAAGCAAGTAATGGCAGTATAACCATAAGCCTTTTTTAGTTAGTGCTCATGTCCCAACCGACAAACAAGCCCTCACGCAAGAAGTAGGAAACGTTTGTGTTCCAGCCCAGAAAAGCGGACCGCAAAGGAATGCATTAACTTTCTTACTCTCTCCCAACGACATATTGACATATAATATATACATATGCTTTCTCGCCAAGGAAAACCTCCCACACAATCCCATCCAACTCCCAATTCCAGACATCTATGAAGGTAGCAAGAGTTCTCAGCATCTTCGTAAGTAGACATCTAATCAACACTTCCCTCCCATCCCTTACTGATCACAAGGACCTGACCATATTGTGCAAAGATATCGATGGATGAAGAGCTTGTCATACCCAAGGGGCTGTTCATAAACCACGAAGACAATTAAGGGAGGGAGAGGTTTCGTAAAAGTCTACGTTTATCTACGATGGGGGAGGGGGGATATACCAAAAGTCTACGTAGACATTTTTTTTCTCTCTATAAAACGGATATTCATACTTGCTTCTTTCTAACATATTCTATATTTAAAACCAACCCTAGTAGCACACTTGTTGCCATTCGGTTGAGATATCATAAATAAGACTTGCTAAGTCATAGTCAAGTTACTACAACTAATAAAGGTCGTAGTGTGCTACATGGGAAGTGACATCGATGTTTGAAATTAAAATCATATTATGTTTATTTTCAACATATTAATGATACGAATAAACGTACAAATTTGGGATTCTACTGGTTGCGTTCTAAATTTAATTTATCTATTCTATGAATCTTGGTTATCTTAGTCCTGGATTGAGCTTAAATGCTAACATGTTTCAATTTCAAGAAGTTTGCTCAGAAATGCACACAGTTTCGAGCGCTGAACTTTGTAAACATTGCATAGCATCCAGTTCACACTACAACCTATATAACGTGATATAGACTATCTTCATACTAGCAGCTATACATCTAAAGACTGTCTACGTTAAATTTCGGACACCAAAAAGCAAAACAAAATTTACACACTATTCAAAAATACCGATTGCTTATTTCACTGTAATAGATTTATATCTACATTTAGAACAGTTGATTAAGATGTTAATCCTTCCTCCTGTTAAATTCTAGAACTTTCTGTGGTACACCCGCGATCAGGTTCCGTACGGTATCCTCGGAAGGAAAAGCCCACCGTGACGATTCTCCATCTTCTCTTGCAATCGTCGGTGCCATTTGCTTTCTTCTTAGTTTCGAAAAGTTTCTGCTTAACTAGAGTCCAGTAATTCTCTATTGGGCGAAGTTCTGGGCAGTTTGGTGGATTGGCTGTTTGTGGCACGCATTTGACCTTTTGTACCGTATACCATTCCAGCACGGATTTCGCATAGTGACAAAACAGAACTGGAGAGTCGTGGTTACTGATAAACAAAAGCAACCGCTTTTGCAGACATTCTTTCTCGTACACATTCTTATTGATAGTGTCGGTAGAGAGGAAACGTTTAGATTTTCAACCACAACTACATATGGCCTGCCACATCAAATACTTCTTCGAAAATTTGAACACCTTCTTTGTCCGGAAATACTTGGCAGCAGCGTTTTTTTTTTGCATTGAGGTATAAAAAGCCAGACCCTGAAGCTATTTAAAGTCTTCGAGTACTTATGTTTCATCGTCCATTTTGATACAAGAAAATGTTTGCAAAGATTGGGATTTTTCTCAGTAATGGCTATCGCCTTCTTGTCCATTTATCGGGAGCATACTTTTCGATTTGTTCCACTTTCAACATTCCGATCCACAGTCAAGAGCTGGCCAAATGATTTGCAAACACATAACACGGTACTTTTGGGAATTTTAGTTTCTTGGCAGGATCGCGTTCCGATAAACTCGTATTTCGGTGCAGTTCGCAAAAAAATCCGTGTCCACTTGATTCGACGCCATTTTACTGAATGTAACAAGAATGTAAACATGTTGTTCCACAAAATAAAGTGGAGAGTTTTAACTGTCACATGAATGAAACGTTTCAGCTAACCGTGAAATAATTCAAAATCTACACAGAAATAAATGTGTCCAATATAACGGTGACAGGCTTAAGTTTTCACCAAAAATAATTTGCGTGGCATTTGATATCAAGATCGTAATGTAGGTTGCAATGTCAACGAGGACTAATGCTACACGCTAAAATTACTGTCTCTTATTATCTTTTCGAAAGGAAAAAAGGGATAACGAAAGACAGTAATTTGAGCGTGTTGGTTGTGTTTCTCTATTCGTCTTTTTAAAACATCGATAGATCGAATGCATAGTATCAACACAATAGTAAGTGTATGATGTCAACCACCCAAGCAACCCATCTTTTTTTATCCTTTATTATCGAGAGTTTCTGCTCTGGGCTGGTTCATCATGGCGTAAGAGGTATGGATGTTAACCACTAAGCCGGGGTCGCCGCCACAACACATCTCTCATAATTCACATGTCAGTTACATTGACTTATTTGCAACAAGTGTGCTACTAGGGCATTGAGTATTATCATCTATACGTGAATGAGATGATATTTGATAGTTAATTTGCTCCCATTTGACAAACATTTAGTAGAGGGTTTTAGCGCATGTGGGATAAAGTAGAAAATACATTAAGAGGTCTGGAAAGGCGTCAACTTGCTTTGGAAAACTTTCAAAGAAGATAAACTGAACTTCATATCTAAAGTAAAACAAAAAGAGCCGCATATGCTTTTATTGTGGACTGCATTTCGCGACAAAAGTGAACGCAGATCAACGCAAAAGCAAGGCATATGTTTCATCGATGAAAATAAGGCCACTCAAGATTCTGTAGCAACGCCAGGAAGAAATTCTTTGTGAGATCGACGAGAACGCAGCTACGGAAGTTCTACGGATAGAATCACGTTTTGCCTGTTGAAGTGGCGGACTTCTTCCGTGCTACAACCTACCCCGCAGTGGGATGTTAGGCAAAGATTGACGTCCATGGTTCGAGTACCACTGGACACATGCCCTTTCGCTCAACTTTCAAACATCTGTTTGATTTCCTACCTGCCGTACACTGACGAAACTTGCAATACTTTTTCATCATATCGATCATTCTAGCAAAAAATATTAATGTGCACTCTTGGTGCCTCATGGTGATGAGCGAACATCTCCTTCTACATGATTGTTTGAGTTTTATTTCATAAACCGTTCCTCAAACCGCTACAGCCACAGAATGTAGAACATTGTCTATAAATTTAAAAAAAATGAATTTGACAATGCCTACGTAGCCTTTAGGAGGGGGGGTGAGAAAGTCTACGATGGAGGAGGGGGGGTTCAAAACTGTCAAATTTTGGTCTACGTGGTTCATGAACAGTCCCCAAGGCGCTCTTCTGACGCTTCCATCATCATCACCAACCTAAATAGCATTGTGTATGCTATGCTATGCTAAGTCCTGATGCTCGTATAATGAACCACAAATTATGGTTCGACTTAAGATCCCTTATGAAATTTGTTTGATACAAGTTGTGAAGATGACTGATTGAATAATTATATATAAATGCTGTTGCAGCAATCCAAGAAATCAGACAATTTTTCTTTCATGACCCGTTCTTATACTTTTAGACAAGCCTCTCTTATCAAAGAGCGAGTAATGGCGCTATAACCAGATAGGACTAAAAATGATGCTAATGTCTCAACTGTTTGAAGAGAAAGGTAGCATCACTTAACCTTCTAGACTAGATGCTGTCAACGACCATTTTTGAATTCATTTTTGTTCCAAGCAGGGCATTCTGTTCAACTATTCTCTCCAATTATTCATTTCCTTTTTCCATTGATATCTACTCAAGACAACGTGGGTTCCCCGTGTCTTTTTAAGGTAGATACCAAAGCTTCCCTATGACCAACGGTTGCATGGACTTGGCCAGGTGAGCGATCGAGGAGTGTCTTCGTGGAGATAACAGGTTTCGTTTCATGGCGGCATGCAATGTCTTTAACGAATTTTTCCTCATCGTTGCTCCATCCACGAGGGGTGCAAACGTCAATGCTTATGCTAAACCTAAGTCTGTTGGTTGGTTCAATTAAATAAATAAATAAATAAAAAAAGGCGAATGTTGCATCTGTTAACAATGGCTACTATCTATGATTTTTCAGCTACATGAAAACTCAGCTACATAAATCTGCAAGACCATTGTGTGGGAGAATTTTTCCTCTACCTGGAGGCTATGTTGGATTGCGAGGGTGTGCCTTGAATGTTTCGTAATTTTCGAAAAAAGCATCTTTTCAAACGTGACTTGCGACCTTACTCTAGCTATGTTTAAATGTAAAAGTTAACATTCATTAACAGTAGAGTTACAATAGCAAGCAATGGGAGGTTTGAACCTGTCAGCCTAAATGACCCATTGCACGTGCACTAGGGCTTCTTCGCCCAACTTCGCTTTTGAAACGAGTGCTAGAAATAGAACGCATTACGTCACATTAGTCCATTCTGCTGACTACAATGGAAATTTTTTGCACGTGTTGCTACTTTTTTTCAGCAGCAGTAGCAGCCGCAGAAAATGTTATTGTGTAATGTTCGAGTCGTCAGTATAGAAAATAATGATAAAATTAATACAGAAAATCAAGATGACTGTAAGTTACTGTAGTTTCTTCAATTATTGTTTTAGTGAAAGTACATAAAAATAACAGATGTGTAAATTCCCATCCGTTAACTGCCGGAATGCTTATGAGAGAGTTCTTTCCCCACATACTATTTAAAAACTTCTGTTCTCAATTCGCCCTCATAAAATGTGCAAGGTATGGATACATCACGGTAATCACTAATCACAAACAAGAGGAAACGTGTTTTGTTAGCATAAAAAATACTGCTCGTATAATGAATTTTCGGATGCTCAGAAATATAGACATTTCGACATTAAACTCCGAACTCAATTTCGGAATCTGCAAAATATTTATTCTCTTTATAATCGCTCTTCGCATAAAGTTCTCTCAAAATGTCTCATGTTCATGGGATGGAATAGAATTTCGTTTTGCGTCTGTTGGAAACATGGAAATCACACGAAATGAAATACCGCCCAAGTAGCACACTACGGTCATAATTAGTTGTAGTAACTTGATTATGACTTAGCAAGTCATATTTATAATATCTCAACCGAATGACAACAAGTGCGCCACTAGAGCGGTTGCGATCAAGAACATTTGTGATGACTTAAGGGCCTTTAAATTTCAGTTGCCTCTTGTAATGGAACAACATCAATTTCACCTGACCTGATTCCAGCGATATCTGGCAAAAAAATTACAAGAAATATCCCATTAATTTATGCCAAGCCTAACATTCCCTTAACTAACGGGTGTCCACTAAATAATGAGAACGAAAAGAATGGGTCAGGAAAAAAATACCAGTGAAGTTTTGTTCAAACTGATTTATTTTATTAAAAGGGTCAACTTAAATCTTCAAACTAAGTTTAGTGAATATTGTCATATGGTCCGTGGTCCGCCGTGCGGCGCAGCTTAGTCGTTATGCTGGAACATGACCGTTGGACGGCAGCCACATCGATTTTTCGGATGCAGCTTTTGATCCTGTTGGTAAGTTGCTTGGTGTTCTTGGCCTTCCAATTATCCTTGTATACCATGGAGCTCAAAAGACCGAAGAAATCCTCGATAGGACGGCACTGTGGCAAATTTGTCGGATTCCGGTCTTTTGGGACATATGGTATATTTTGGCTCTCCAAAAACGTTAGCGTTTTTTTTGCGTAGTGCGATGATGCCTTGTCCGGTCAAAACACGTATTTGCCATCCGAGTGATGTTGTTTAAGAAATGGGATGAGTATTTTCTGCAAACACTCTCTTTGGTACACCTCCTGGTTGATGGCCAAACCGCTTGGTATGAACCACGGCTTCGAAATACCCTTATCGGATATTACGATGTATAACATAACCTTCGATTCAAATTTGTGCTTGAACTTATACATTACTTTTGGAGGAGTAGTAGATTTGTCCTTAGTGTAGAATCGGTCGTTTCCCGGTATCTGAGACTTCGAAAGAGGAAAGTAGCTTTCGTCGTCCAGAACGAAAGATTTTCCGCCGTAATTCCGAGTCATCCAGCGGCATTGGGATTTCACGGTTTGAATCTGCTCATCTGTGTACTCTGGGGATCTGGTTTTCTTTCTACACACTATTCCTTCTTTCTTTAGCGTCTTGCAGATGAGTGACTTCGAACAATGGAACTTTCGGGCTGCTTCCCGTTGACTTACCGAATCCTTGTTGTTGAACATGCTGCGCAGCGAGCGGAGCGTTTTCTCATTCATTATTTTCGCTGGACGGCCGCAACCTTTCTTCCGGGTTACTCTCATGAATGCCAGGATACGGTATACGGTGGATACCGGAACTTTTTCACGACAAAAATGGTCCACCGTGTATTTTTTTCCACGATCTTCGTTCGCTTGAAAGAATTGTACAACGCGCGCGCGCAGTTCTTCCTGTTTCGACGGCATGCTGAACACGACTGAACATGTTAGAGTGAAATAAGAGTGTATGAAAATTTTCTGGAGAGTGCAACGATTCATTCATCTAAAGTGACATTTCTATGCGGCCGTTTTTGTTCTGATGGAAGAGTATTGAAATCATTCTCATTTTTTAGTGGACACCCGTTAATGTGCATTAAGGCTTGCTTCATTAAGAATTGGAACAAACTTTTGCTCATATTGTGGCGCTCCTTGTGGACGGATTTGGAAGTTCTTGGCGCCCACGTGTCGGTAATTTTGTCAGCTTCACGTATGTATTTTTGACATTCCGCAAATCGACTGTACTTTGTAAACAATCAACATGGAAGCCGAAAGAAGGGAAAAAAATGTGCACAGTTATTTGGAAAATCCATTGTGGTCTGCATCTAGGCTAGCTAAACAGCTGAAATTGCCCAGAAATATCGTATGGCGCGTTGTCAAACGGTATAAGGAAACATTGACGACGATTCGGAAGCCTCAAGCCAATCGTCGGAGTGAAACTGTCGACCGGAAACTGCGTGGTAAGATTTTGAAGACGATTAAGAGGAATCCCAATCTGTCGGACCGTGATTTGGCCAGAAAATTCGGTGCTGCCCATAGTACCGTGAGGAGAACTCGACTCCGGGAAGGAATCAAGTCGTATCAAGCTAGCAAACAGCCAAATCGGACCATAAAACAGAATAGTGTGGCCAAAATCCGTGCTCGGAAGCTATACGACCAGGTGCTGACCAAGTTCGACGGGTGTCTTCTGATGGACGATGAAACCTATGTCAAGGCTGACTTCGGGCAAATCCCAGGTCAAAAATTTTACTTGGCAACGGCTCGGGGGGATGTTCCAGCCAAATTTAAATTTGTTTTTGCCGACAAATTTGCATGAAAATTCATGATTTGGCAGGGCATTTGCAGCTGTGGCAAAAAAACGAAAGTTTTCGTTACAAATACGACAATGACGTCGGAACTATACCAAAAAGAGTGTCTCCAAAAACGAATTTTGCCGTTCATTCGATCCCACGACCATTCCGTAATGTTTTGGCCAGATTTGGCAAGCTGTCATTACAGCAAAGTCGTTCAAGAATTGTATGCAGAGAAAGGGGTCCAGGTTGTTCCGAAAAACCTTAACCCACCCAACTGCCCCCAGTTCCGCCCTATTGAGAAATACTGGGCAATCATGAAGAGGAGACTCAACGCAAATGGAAAGGTTGTCAAAGACATCAATCAGATGAAGACCTGGTGGAATAAGATAGCTAAAACGATGGACGAAGAAGGTGTGCGCCGCCTTATGAGCCGTGTTACAGGAAAAATTCGAGAATTCCTTCGAAACCGTGACAAATAATTTTATCCGTATTTTATCTAAAAAGTATGAAGAAAACGCTACATTTGTATGAAAAAAGATCTTGAATTAAATAATAAATAACTGAAATACAGGCAATTGTTTTTGTTCCCATTCTATCTGAAGCAAGCTTTAGATAAGGCAAAAAATTCAATGTTTCTTTCAAACTGTTTGTAACAAGCTGGACTCCGTTGTCATTGTACCATTGTTGTTCTTTCTAATTGTAGTGACAACTCGCAAGATCAGGTCAAAATTTCATCGGACCATCAGGTTTTATGGAGACATTCGGTTCTATAATCCTCCTAGTTCATCATTTTCTAAGTCACGAAAACCTTCCCTAGTAGCACACTTGTTGCCATTCGGTTGAGATAACATAAATATGACTTGCTAAGGTATAATCAAGTTACTACAACTAATTATGACCGTAGTGTGCTACTTGGGTTTGTCTTCTGGCCACAGCGACAAATTCCCTGCCACATCATATATTTACGTGTGAAAATAGCCGCAAAAACAAATTTGAATCGCACAGGAAATTTTGGTCCAAGAAGTTGTCCGAAGTCGGTATGCATCCTCCGGACTTGGTTGACAGGTTGTCATACAGCTTTCGAGCACGGGTTCTACATACGATATTCTGTTTGAGTGATCGATTGGGTTGCCTACTGACGCAGTATGCCTTTTTCGATATCATACGTTCTACTCAAACCGCAATTGGACATACTTGGGTTGCTTCTGATAGACGGCACGACGTTTCCATGAAGCTGACGGTTCAACACCGGTGAATATTTTGAGGCTTCCAAGTCGTCATAAAAATTCCCTGTACGTTTTGAGCACGCGCCATACGGCGTTCCTACGAAAATTCAACACTTCTGACAGCTTGGACGCTGACCACGATGGACTTTCCAGGTGACTATGCACGATTTTTTTTCACGCGTCTTTTGCATGGTGACTGTCTTCAAAACAAGAGCGTTTTATGCACTCTCGCTTCATTTTACTCAATTTTTGAGTACAATTGTATGCTATCTTTTTTTCTCTCACGGAAATGTTACTCAATTTTCGTTAAAAAGTGGATCAACTCAATTTTTGAGTAGATCCACTTTTTACGAAAATTGAGTAACATTTGCGTGAGAGAAACAGAGATAGCATACAATTGTACTCAAAAATTCAGTAAAGTGAAGCGAGAATCTGAACTAAAATGATGAGTTTGCCTGGAAATGTCACAGCGATGTCGCGCTACACGATAAAAGCCCACATGCAACCACCATGCAACTCATCAGGCATTACGGTGAGCTGTTGAGTTGTGTAGTGGAGCAAAAGGAAGAAGGCAAATGTGTGTTTTGACAGTTCTAGATCAAAATCAAGCTGGTGGAGAAAAAAGTGATTTCCTTGAATCTGTGCGCTTTTGCAGTTGTAAGTAATTTTTATTTATTACATTACGTTACGTTTTTATTTATTATATTGCTCAAAATGGTTTATGTTAGCCCTTTATGTAGAAAATCAAAGAGCAAGTTAAAAGAGAAGGATAGTGTATGCGGCCAGATGGATTTTCTTCGACGAATGTACCATTGGGTGGTGGTTAGCAAAATACCGGTGAAGTAGAGTGGAGTAAATTGTGCAGCTCTCAGTAAAAATGATGTTTTATGCTATGCGTTGATGTTATCGTTGTTATTTTTGCTGTGCAATGATTATACTTATCAAGGTTAGTTGTTTTTATTAGTTAATTATTCAATTGGTTGTGAGAATCATAACTATCATATTTTACAGGTTCATACGAACGAAGAGTTACAAGATGTGTAAAACCAATGGAGGAATGAACACAAAGTCACTGCGATGAAACCTGTCATGGTTATTGTGATTTGTGAAAATATAGACTATAAGAAAGATTAGAACCAGTGCCAACAGCTGAATTAAAGTATTCTTCTTCAATGAGATAGAAGTTCAGTTGCAGCACTGATTTGGTATGTTACTCGAGAGGACGCAAGAGAAGTCCCTTGCAAATTAATGTGTAATGTCTTCATGACAAATTATGCAATAATTGTAGTAGTAACTGTGGAAATAAACTGAGAAACATTGATGTTTCTTTTAACTAATCATGTTTTGTGTTGTTGCATGAAGCACGCTATCAATTATAATGTTTGAAAATTGGAAATATCCTTGTTATCAACATGCAACCCTAGGAAAGGACAGTAATTTCTGCTAGAACCAAAGATGAGAAGAGAAAGTGTCGATATCTCCGATAGAGGTTTTGAAAATCGAATAGAAGTCGTTTTGAAATTGAGCGTAGGGCTTTTGTTAGGCAGTATTTTGAAGCAAACGTAAACATTTATGTCACATATCTCCATGCGGGGTAGGTCAAGGCAGAAACAAATTCGCCACATTGTTATTAGTATTTTTACTGGAATGGCTTTAAATATTCCAAAGTGAGCTGCCTCCTATTCGTTCCGCAAATATTATATAAATTTTTATCGGACTCCGCCATTTAATGTTGATCATCTATGCATCTATGTTTGTACAAAAAAATCATACATCTTTTTACTTTGCCTGTGAAATTTCTTACGCTTAAAATTTGTAACCAATTAAAAAATCTACTTAAAGCAATTGCCAATTCTGTATGCTTGGCTTACATTAAACAAAAATGTCACTCTTGGATTAACTCCATATGTACCGTTTCCCAAAAAAACATTTACTCCGAAAAAATAATAAACTTGTGATTATACATATATTACAAAAAATATAATTCAATATAACTCATAAAATAATACAGCATAAATAAACCAAATCTAACAAATTAATCAAATAAATTTAATCAATATTATTATTATTAGTTATTTTATATAAATGATCATGTATCAACAAATCATTTATTATAGTCACCGTAAATATTTTATAAATGTAGCAAGAGCTTAAGATTTTTAAAATACTAACCCAACTTAATTAAGAGGTTATGTATAGTGAGACACATTCCATTTATTCCAAGATTTTACCTACGCACTACAGTTTGAAAAATAATTTAAGTCCAAACAAAACTTTATCAGCTCATGAAAATATATTTAAATATGTTTTAAAATCTAAATGTACTGCATAGAATTCAGAAAAAAAAACTTAAATAAACTCAAATATGATTGGAGCAAAGCATACCGAGAAATATACTCCAAATTGATTTCAAATTTAGTTTATTTTGATTTTGTATTTAGTTCCCACTATCATGTGTGAGTGTGAGCGAAAGCAATGAATTTATTACAGCACACACACACCCTCAAATATATGTGCAACTAAAACCAAAGGCAATTGGTGAATTCAACAACACAGCTACTGTTATTGTTATTATTGTTGTCAACAAATCGACGTCAAAAGCTTCCGCAAACGGCCATTACGAGCGCTATACACAGGAAAAAATAATTAATCGTTTAATTCCAGTCCAAAGGAGGCGTAAACAACGCAATTGGTTGTAGTCTTCGCTGAGCCATACAACAACTTTTACAATCTTTCCTACAACAGACGACGCTGGCGTCATTTGCAGGTCATCATAAAATATCCCATTAATTTTTGCCAAATCTAGCATTCCCTTTTGTGCATTAGATAACCCAGAAAATTCAATGTTTCTTTCTATCTGTGTAATAAGCAAAAGAGCTTGCTGCAATGCTTTATGATGAACATGCAACAATATGGGTACACAGATAAAAAGACATTAAATTTTTTGCGTTATCTGATGCACATAAACGAAATGCTAGATTTGGCAAAAAATAATCGGGCATTCCATGTAAATTTAAGCCAGAGAACGCCTGGATCCAGCATGTTGTTTGAAAGATTGCAATCTTTGTTGTATGGCGCATGAAAGATTGCAATCAATTTCGTTGTTTACGCCTTCTTTGGGAAAATTTTACGCACTTGTTAAAGTTAATTTTTTTTTGTCTGTGTAGTTTTGGAATGAAGATGGTGTATAGATGCCAATAATTAATATTTAACGCCATTTTGGATAAGAAAATTCTGGATAATGGTTCTAAAATCTCGATCAAGTTCTTCAAACTAAGGCCAAATATTTTCAGCACTATGACTATTACTGTGACTATGATAAGAAGCTGACATTTGTAGTTTATCACCATTTTAAAATCCATCCAAGATGAGAGCCATCGGCGTAGGAAAAATATGTTGAATATGCTCATATACAATCGGGTTAGTGTGACGATGTTAATGATCTATATCCGATGACATTTTTAAATTCAATATTACTGCCATTGGCCCTATAAAGTCAATCAAGTGAGGCGATTTCCAGCAGAAGAAAGCTGCATAGAAGCTGAAATATTTTGTTTGGCAGTTTTCTTCAATCCTAGATGCGGTTAATTTCCATTTATGACTCAGGAAAAATTGTCAGTTTTGGGTTTTGACCAAAACTCAGCGTGTGACACCTAAAAATTGCATCATCAAGAATTTTAATTACATCAAGTGAGAAAAAGCAAGTTGTACAAAATTCTAAAAATCGACACATTAAATAACGAATTTATTGGATCCTTGTAACACATCCCATCTATAGACAAATTTTCAGAACTCTCCAAAATGTGGTTAACTACCGTAAATCATATCATGAATTGAATTTTGTCAGTCAAGGTGGTGCATTCGTTCCTGCCTTGACCTACTCCGTATGGGGATGCTTGGCAAAAGATTGTGTGCCTGTTTCGAAATACTACCTCACAATGCCCTCCGCTCAATTTCAAACTACTTCTATTCAATTTTCACAGCCCGCCGTGTGCTAACGGAACTATCAATACTTTCTCTTCACAACTTTGTTCTAGCAAAAAAGGGCTGTCTACTACTAGTGCCTCATGGTGATGAGAAATTATTTCCTTCTCAAAACAACATCATCACAAAGTGCAAACAAGTTTTTTTTATAAGTAAGAAATGATCCATAAATCATACGTTTATTAAGCTTTCTAAAATATGCTCCGCTGCTTTCTAAGCCATGACCAATGAAAAGATGAATGTTGGCAGTGTTTTACAGCTCTTTTTTTGCTTTAACGATCAGCTGCTCCTCCGTTTTGGCCACAAAATTATTGAAGTAGATCGACCGTTGAAGGTTATCCAAGCATAACATCTTTGCGATGATACTTCTGGATGGAGGTGCCTTCTCGCTGATCGTCGGAATCTTCTTCTGGAACTTGGTGTGCGAGTTATCTTTGACCCCGTTCTGAATGATTTACTGCTGCTCAGACACGGCCGGCTTCGACTTCGACATAACAATGTCCATCTTGCTCACCAACTTCGTCGGCCTCACGATTTCCAACTTCTTTCCTCCAGGGTGAAGCTCGTTGTACGAACAAGCCATCGAGTGTAGTTGCTTGACTGTCTTCACCGTGGCTGCTGCAAATCAACTAAAAACGCTGTCAATTTTCTTCTGTACACAACAGGGTTGCTACGATTAGTGATGAATAGGTGGATTCACCACCAAGTGGCAGGGTAACCGCCCAAACACAAAGATAACGGAAACGGAACGGAAAACGGCAATTTTGACAGTTGCTGCAAATGACTTCGATATGTTCAATTAGAATCGGCTTGGATCTAGCCTGTTTTCTTTCCGACAGGTAGACATACTCAAATCGGGCTTTGCCTTTGCCGTTATCATTGTGTTTAAGCCATTAGTCTTTTCTTTTAATCCATAGTTGCATAGCTCAATGCAATAGTTTTAAAACTCACAGCATATTCGGTAGACAGAATTTTAATAATTGTTCAAAAATTGTTCTATGATGAAATACGGAATTTGCACTTGATTGCATTCGGATCAAACCCGAAAGACATTGCTACTTTGAACAAGGAAGGAAAGGCATTTGCAGCTGATTAAATGTGAAAAAGAAGTAAATCGTTCAAAACAGTGCAATCTCGTCAAAATTTTCAGCAGAATTGGCCATCAGAGTGTATTCT
This sequence comes from Aedes japonicus, assembly GCA_034211315.2. NCBI lineage: Eukaryota > Metazoa > Arthropoda > Insecta > Diptera > Culicidae > Aedes > Aedes japonicus. The sequence goes on from JASCZW010004431.1 coordinate 124,895, forward strand.
CTGGGCTTTTCGTTAAGAATTCGGCTCTTTTCTTATGACATGTTAAAGTCATTTTTCACAAAACAATAGCTTGCAATGTTCCAAAAATAACTCCAACCCAAAAATGAAATGAGAAAACTTGAGAACAAGCAAACAATCAATGTTATGGATGTGGTGTAAGATATGTGGTGGCCCTATGAAGCCATCGAAGCTGTAAAGGTCTCGTTTACTCTATTAAGTTTCAACTTGTTCTGCTTTGCTGCCTACGTATTTATTTTTAGATAAAATTTTAAATCGTATCAAAAGCAAGACTTTGATGGAAAAGCAAAATAATTAAAGAAGGGCACTGATTCAGTCGATCGACATTCGCCTTAAGCAACATTATAAACATGGATTACAGTCTATCATTTTTTCAGTCCTCACAGGTATGCATGAATTTGCAACCTTTCAGTTCCTACTCCCGATAGCTTTATTTACATTCAGCGATGTTTTCAATCAATTTCCACCCACAACGCCACCTACGATGGACTTGTTGTGTTTTTTGAGGGCATGCCTAGAGCCAGCAAAACTCACCTTGGTGAATCGAAATCATTTCGACTGGTCTGATGACGCTGAGAGATGGATGACATTGCCCGGTCACCTCGGGCCGCTGCCATCATGTAGGTCCACATATCGAATCATTTCATCAATCACTTCCAGAGATTAGAAAAAGCACATCTCACTAACGAATGATGCCTCCACCATAGCGCCCACAATTCCATTTACACCCACATCCGAACTAGTGATCCGCTATATCTAACAAACGTGCAAAAAGTTGCCTATGTATTTTCCAAGTCACCCAGCAAAAAAAACACACTTTTCACTAGGAATCACTCAACTCAACAACAACAGCTCAACAAATCTGAACACCGGCCTAGAACTTTTTTTTCACAATTTCCACCCAACAGAGCACCCAAGTGATTCACTCTAAACGATCACGGGAAAACTTTTTCCCAACTAGATTTTCGCAATCTCACTTTGTACGCACATTCCGATTGGCACCACGGTTTGATCAGTACTGATCTACTTTTTTTTTTGTTAAACAACGTTTGCGTAACACTCAACTGATAACAACCCCTTTTGGCCTCTTCAAAGCAGCAGCCTCATTGTCGATGGTTTAAATTTCTATGCCATTTTCACCCACATTTCGTTTTTTCGTTTTTTCGTTTTTTGGCACAGTGGTGAAATTGACGGCAGTCAAGTGCGGAGGAGAGCAGAAGGAAAACCTATTTCGAACTGTCTTTTGCAGCCCTCCGATGTTCCGTCGGTTGAACTCCGTAAACCACTAACACGCTTCAACGTCGGTATGAATCCGGGTCAAGGTCTCTATCTCTACAACTCTGTCTGATGCGGGCTCCCGGCTGTCTATGTGGCCCTCTGCTCTGCACGCTGAAGAGTAGAATGTTCGTTAGCGGATGGTAGCCCAGCGACTCCTCCCGGCCGGTGGTTTTTGGGTTTGTTAATCTGAAAGCACGGATGGAGAGATAAATGGATTAGATTGCATCCGGTCAGAAAAGTTGATTCAGGGTGTTGCTGGCAGAAAGATTACAAATGCGATTTGATGGTTTCGCTAAGTTGTGAAGAAAATGTGACACGAAATATACTGTTACAATTTTTACAATTCTGAAACATATTAGTAATGAACACATGCAGAAAATTTTAACATTCAACGTCATTCGTTTACTGGTGCAAACTGGACGTCATCGATAAAATTTCAAAATAATAGTAAATAGATGCCTTAAAAAGAAAGCTTGACGGACAGAAAAGAATTGGAGCAAAAAGTCTCAGACGAAACTTCGCTTGAAAATGAAAAATGGACTTGCGTAGCTAACGTTTACATAAAAAGAAATGGACAAAAATTGCCGATTTTTCATTGGCTTCTCTTCACCCGCACTAACAAAACTACCCATGCAACATCAATCATAGTATCCCATGAGTCAGCAGACAAAATTTGACAGCTCTATCAGTCGAAGGCAAAAACAGTGACGCAACTCCGTTCAGAAGTGTACGCGTTCAAAGAACGACACGCCACCGCGTCGAAAACGGACATCGTGCGGCACTTTGTGGACGCCGGATACGCCCGTTCCGGCATCTCCAACATTTTGGCACTATTAGACAACAATCAGAGCATCGAAAAAAAGCCCGGTTCCTGACGGCCGACGACTCTGAGTAACAAGAAGCTCCAAAGGATGCTGATGAGGAAGACCGAGGGAAAAGTGGCTACATCGCTGCGTGCGCTTGGCCGGGAGGTCGTTTCAACCGGCCAAATAGTGAAAAAGTACATGACAAACATGAACATATATGTCAGAAAGTGGAAGTCGCTGCAGTGAGCTGGCAATGACGCAGCGGCCGCGGCTGAATAAGATGGACAACTAGATTTTCCCGGCGAATCGCGACGTGGCGGAGGTGATGGACGACGAGACCTACCTTACCCTGAGTGGCAACGACTGGCAGGGCACTTCGTATTTTACTTCCCTCACGAAGAAAGTGAGCTCCGAGGTGAAGTTCATTTCACACACCAAGTTCCCTAAGAAGTTGCTGATGTGGCTGACAATCCGCGAGGAGGGGATTTCAAAGCCGCTCTTCTTTCGCTCCGGGCTGCCCAAGCAACACTAAACCGGCATAATTAGTTGCAGCAACTTGATTGTGACTCAATTTAGTCACTTTGAAGTTACTTTAACCAATTTGCAACAAGTGTTGCAGCCGGAAGTTGCGTCGTTCATCTAGAAATACCATAAGGGCGCGTCGATCTACTCGAAGCAATCGTTGGAGGAGATGGAGCACCTTCTTCGTTTGCTAATTTTCTTAGTGACAATCCCTTTTCAGTGCAGCACTTGGTCACATTCGATTTTCACATTTCTTCTGTAGGACCTCGCATTGTTCCGCTTGAATTTAAACTTTAACTTTTAATGAAGGTTTTCGTTTGTTTACAAGGCAAGCAACACATTGACACTAAACAGCAGTCAAAATAAGTCATAGTCTTTTACAGAACCTCAAAAGTGTACTCATAGGTAACGATGCAGTCCTTAAATAAGTGTCAACAGAAGCGTCTACTTACTATGTTGAGGCAACCCGAGGACCCTACGATCTTCTGGCCGGATCTAGCTTCGTGCCACTATTTAAATGTTGTCCTGGAGTGATACAAACATGACATGAACCCCGAAACGCACCGGAGCTAAAGCTAAGGTTCATCAAAAAATACTGGGCTATTATGAAGCAGGCACTACGGAAACATCCCAAGAAAGTCAAATCTGAGGAAGACATGAAGAAAAAGTGGGTTTCTGTACTGAAGAAGCTGCAGCCAGATGTTGTACAGAACCTTATGAGTGGAGTTAAGCGCAAGGTGCGAGCGCACAGTTGTGGTTTTGTATTTGAATGAAATAAATATGTCAAAAGCTTAGTAATGGGCTGTATTTTATTCTCTGAAAGTTTGAAAAGGATCGGTCAACTAGGTAATTTTCTACAGCATTTCTGATGTGGGACCATGATTTGATATGGGACACCCATGATTTATGGCCTACAAGCTTAAACAAGTAATAAAAGCCAGTAAAAAGATAATATGTTGTGAACCAATGTTTTTATTTCTAAGATGTTCAAAACCTTCCAAGCAATCCTTGAGATCAGATCTTGATGTTCTACTTGATCAATGAGGAGATTTATAAAGTCTCGACAGTGCTTATTAGTTGAGAAAGCTCCACAAAACTTCATGACTCTGTAAAAGACATTCACAGTATTTCTAAAATACCTACGGTACTCCAAACTATACTTGAAAACAGGTCTTAACGTTCTACATGATCAACAAAGATGTTTACAAGGTCTTCACCGTACTTATGAGTTTAAATAGCTCAACGGGACAGCAAAACACTGTAACAGACTTATAAAAGTATTTCTAGAATACCTACGACACTCCGAACTATCCTTGAAAACAGATCTTGATGTTATGCATAATCAACAAAGTAAATAATGAAGTCTCCACCGTACTTTTGATTTGCAATAGCCCCGCGGGACATCAAAACACTGTGATGTACATTTTACAGTAATTCATGATTATCTAAGGTACTCCAAACTATCCTTGAGATTAGATCTTAATATTCCCCAGAATCAACAAGGCTATATACGATGTCTCCACCGTACTTAAAAGATGAAATAGCTTCACGGGACATCATAATACCAACGATAAAGGGTTACATACTCGTGAGTTTTTCACAAACCGCAATAGTAATTTGTGATCCACTTTTTCAAGCTCTTTGAATTTATATCACAATTTTTGAACCGATCTTGAATTGTCATTATAATTGGGCACGCTAAGATGAGAACACCTAAAAATCGTTAAAAAGTACCGACAATCGCTTGAAAGTGCACTTACCCAAACTGTGCGTAAACACAGATTACCTAATATTGGGAATTGAAGGCAGATAAACGTTAAACATAATCGTTTTTTATCGTTACTTTTTACTGAAAATTGGGAATGTTTTATATTTTTATTTATTGGAATGTTAAAAAAAACACGCAATTTTACAATTAATTCATTCGAATAAGTATTCTTAATTCTAAAGAAGAAACAATTGTTCAAAAGTATTACAGAAATACACCAAAATCCATTTACGAATGTTCAAATTGAACAAATTGCAAATTGGCTAATTGCACCTCGAAATTTGCGTTGGTCCTTTAAGATCCGTCCGTGCAAATAAATTTAACTCAAATATAAAAAATGTTTAAGTGATTGCGTTAGATATTGAGACATGAATAAACTATTTATCAATAATAATATCTTATAACAAAAATAATTACGTTGTCGCTTAGAAAAATATGTCGACCGCGTTGCTTTTGTCCTCGATCAGTGACGAAAAATGTATTCAATTTTACCCAAATGTCAGTAAAAATCACTGTTTATTATAGTTTTACCGACATTTTGGGTATTGTCAACAATACCTAATTTAAGGTAAAATGAAAAATCTGATTTTAGGTATTCTCATCTTGGCATGCGGCTGATTAAGCAAACAACATGAGCATGAAAAGCATGGGGAGTTGCTCATTCGAAAAGGCCCATTTTTATCTGTTGGCCTATTTCTTTACATGGTGACAACCACCGATGCCAGGAAGACGACTCTTCCGCCTGGACCCTACGTATCGATTCATGAATATGAGCCGGGACCCACGACTTTACTTGGCTTCCGAAGGAAGACGTGATCAGATTTTTTTGCCTCAGAAAAACCACTGACGTCGACTGGGATTGAACCCATATCCACTGGGGTGTCAAGTAGCAGCCACGCTTACCACTATACCACCGACATCGGCTGTAAAGGACCCGTTATTAATTTTTGCACACTGCAGCACACTGAAATAAAAAAAATTGAGCCAATTGTTCTATCTTAGCATTTTTCTAATAGACATGTTAGAGTATTTCTAGAATACCTAAGGTATGAAAGTATTATCAGAGCACTACGGTATTCCAAACTATTCTAGAGCTCAGATCAATAGTTTGTTTGTTTGAATAGAATATAATATGTTGGAGGGCCGTAGATATTCTAAAAATACTGTAATATGATTAAAATTGTGCAACGATGTCCTATGGAGCTTTACCAACTGATAAGAATGATGGAAACCACATCAATCGTTTTTTTTTTATCATACAAAATATCAAGATCTATACTCAAGAATAGTTTGGAGTACCATAGATATTCCGCAAATACTGTAATATGACAATTATTGTGCAACGATGTCCAGTTCATACGTAAGATGGAATCCTCTAAATCGCCTTGTTCGTCATTCAAAACTCCAAGACCTGATCTGAAGAATAGTTTGGAATTCTGGAGATATTCTGGGAGTATTGTTATATGTCTGCAACGATGTTAGGATTTTCCTTGTAGCTTTTACAGCTAAGAAGTATGGTCAAAGCACTCTAAACCTTCTTGTCGATCGTGTACAACATCAAAATCTGGAGGCAGGGACAGTTTGGTTGATCTAGATCATATTGTGTCCGTAACCTTACCTGTTAAATATATGTTCTAGTTAAAAGAGTCATTTTTGAAAAAAAAAATCCGAACAATGTTTCTCTGTAACTCTAAAAGCCGAATTCCGACAGCAAATTGCAGTCTTGAGTCACATTCAGCACTGTGAAAATTTGTCATATTATCCAGCAACTATGAATGATAAAATTTTGATTGAACGAAAATTACAATTACATTTGTATTTTTGAAATAAGGATTGATTTAAGCTTTGTGCGTGATATTTTCAACAACAAAAAAGGTTTATTGGCCACCTTGTGCCTCAATAACAGCTTGCAGGCGTCGTGGCATATTTTCAATGAGATTTGGGGTGTGTTGAGGATTTAAATTCATCCAGGCCATCTCCAGAGCCTCGAATAGTTTGTCACGGTTGGTCACGCCCCCTTTGCCAACGTTTTCATCCAGAATAGACCCCAACTTTACCAATTTTACGTGCCGACTCCTTCAGAGGTCTTTTTAGAATGATAATGTTAGAGTCGGCAGTAATTATGGCAAGATTTCCAAACCCTGACCACGCAAAGCACCCCCACACCATGTCACCTCTGTGCTTAGCTGTTTTATGAACATTTTTATCTGCAAGTTTCTCTCCAGGTTTTGTCCAGACTCGTGCCCTCTGTTGACGACCCAAGAGCTCAAACTTGCTCTCATCACTCCAGAAAGCCTGTTTCCAGAAGTCTGATGGCTTGTTCATATACGTTTTGGCAAAGTTGATGCTAACAGCAAAACAAACACACCTGTAGAAGGACATGTTCGCTCATCACCATGAGGCAGGCACCAATCGTGCACATTAATATTTTTGCTAAAATGATAGATATGAAGAGAAAGTGTTGAAAGTTCCGTCAGTTTGCGACAGGTAGGAAATTGAACAGATGTTTTGAAAAGTTTGAGCGAAAGGGCATGTGCCCAGTAGTACTCGAACCATGGACGTCATCCTTTGCCTATCATCCCACTGCGGGGTAGGTCGTGGCACGAACAAGTCCGCCACCTCAACAGGCAAAAGATGACGTATGGAAAGTGCTCATGTACCACTGATGGCTAGTGATAGTTATTCTAGCGATAAATTGGGTGCACTCTGTTTTGATGCTCACATGGGAGAGGAACTTTCTCCTTTTTTTTTTGGGGTTTGTTTTGATTCGCAACGTCTGAGATCGCTCAAGTTACTCCACGCACGGAGAATACATAACATAACAGTTCATGTAGTTTTCTGCGCACAGTTCGATCGGATATGTTCAAGTTTACATTTTGCTTGATTACACGGCTGGTGATCGACAGGTTTTTAGTCACTTCGTGGTCAATTCGGCGATCATCATTGTTTGTTGTCTTCCGTTTCCTTCCTCTACCTGCTATGTCTGCCACACTTTCGTGGTCCTCGTGCTATTTTTCACATTCCTGCCTCACCTAATTCATATTTCCAAGCGAATTCTCTCTTTGAAAGGCACTCTTGGCGGTTTTTTAAGGACTATGTGGATATCTAAAGAAGTTTGTTTTTTTTTTCATCGTATCTTATTGAAACGCACTTGATATGATACATTGCAAACAAGTTTTTTTTTTGACGTTTCAATGCAGTTCGAGGGGTAGGAAAGCATTCGCACGCTGTACGCCAAGATGCACAGTTGTGGTTGTAGTAGTGCGTACTTTATTTTGTCCAGAAATTGAAAATACTACATTTTATCAATATGAATTGTATTGAAATATTGAATGCCGAAAAAGTTAAAGCGATTTGAATTTAATTACATCTGGTGCGTGCTTTATTTTGTCCAGTACTGTATAACTAACCGTATTGAATCTGTTAAGTTTCCTTGGATGTACACAGAAAAGCAGTGGATAGACATTAATTCGCGTCTGTTCTTAATTTTACAAACCAATGAAAACTCTAAATAATGATAACGTGACAAGTTGAGGAACACAAAATGATAAAAAAAATCAAGATTTGGTAATAAAATTTAATAAAAAAAAAAGAAATTCAAGTCCAGAGATTATAATGGTATCAACTAGCTAAATAACACCAAAGACAATGATCGGCAATCGTAATCAGCAAAATGCGGTGGCCAATCCATAACTATTACAATGTTAACCTTAAACCACTTGATGACTTTGACAGTATGTTTGGGGTCGTTATTTTGTTAAAATATCCATTGTATTGGCATATTCCACTCTGCAGAATGCCATTGTACTTGAAACGATTCATAATACCATCAATTCGATCAATCGGAGCCAAACGGTTCGCAGAAAAACCCAGACCATAATATTTTCTGCGCCATGAATCACCGTCTTCTGGCAGTATTGTAATTCCAAGCGATCGGTCAGCCTACATGACATACTCCGTCGCTGTGTCTAAATTTAGGATCACAAATTTTAAAACTTTGAGGATACATTTTAGTCCCAAGTATCAACTATTGGTTCACTGTGTAATTACAGCTGATCTAGCAATAACGGAATAGCAACCTCGTGCTGTCAATCATGCTCATGCTTATGTTGAAATGCAATCTATAAAGCATTTGTTCATAACCATTTTAAAACTTTTTTTCTTTTTCATCTAACCATTTAACCTTTTAACAGCATCGACAAACGTGAACTCAAGCGAATCAACGTTGTTTGCTGGCATGTTTCGCCGCTACGTTGAATGAGAATGAAATTACTTCCACTTTGATAACAATTTCTTGTGCGTAATTCCGTCCTGTTCCGGTTTTAAAATTACTTATAACTAAGAAAACTGCAGTCAAGATGCAAAAGGCTTTCTCCAACTTTCTGAACGACAGTGAGTGTGTCTGTGTGTGTGTGTTTGTGCCGCTTGGCTACTTGTGACTTTGGTTGGCCTGGGCGCAATCGTTTTAGCAAGCAGGTTGGATACTCGTCATGGTGGTTGAAGTTGGAATGGGTTCAAACCCATTTTATTTCTGCGCCACCACCAGAGAGTAGGTGCCATTTGGAATTTCGGAGAGCATAACATAGAACGGAGAAGGCATGCGATGAGAATTAAATTCTGCACTTTCACATTACTGGCGACGGCCATTGGGGGAGGAAATAGCAAAATAGTGAACGAACTAAGCTAGCCAGCTGAGGAGAACGGTGACGCCGCCAAGTCTTATCGGAGATGATTTCAGAAAGATATAGAAAAAGCTACGTTGTGGTGGAATTTGGTGCCAACTCATTGAATGTAGAATTTATTGAAGCGGTCGTTTGGAGGGCGGCTTGGTTAACAAAAACAAATAATGTTTTTGAAATGGTTTTTATGTTGCTGGCAATTGAGCAAACAGAACTGGTGCACAAAAACAAATCTGACATGAGGTAACTGTTCCTATAATAATCTCATTGTTCTTATATGCATCCTTTGCTGAATTAAGAGAGTTGGAGTTCAAATAGATCTTAGAGTTATAAAATTTGCTCACGTTTAGTAACAAATATAAAAATGACAACCGAACTAATTGTGCGTCAATCTTTTGTTTTCGAGTAGGATGAATTGCGAAGCGATGAGATTATTAAAACTGGCTTAGACGTTCTTTTCAACGAGTTTTCGCCTGAATACTAACTTAAGGTGTTCTGAATGCAAATCCACATTAATAAATTGATAGCTTTCTATGTCAATACCAATGCATGAATTTGTATAATGTGTGCCAAGCCCAATGACTACGCCCAGGAAAGTCGATAAAATTTCCTTTCCAAAAAAAATCCTTCGAACCAACCGGGAATTAAACATGGCACCTACGGCTTGATAAACTGTGCTCTTACTGTCTGAGCCATCTGAGGCCCCAAAGTTCTCTTAACTAATCTGAATGTTTGGCGATGTTACGGATTCTCCCAAAAAACGTTATTGCTTGCCGAGCTACTCACCAACGGTTTAACGCCGCCACAGTAGGCTCTCTCATCATCCCAGCACGGCCGCAAACTGAACTCAACATGAGAGTCCACTTTACCCAGTCGCATAGGAACTATGACTCAGTTTCGCAACAAGAGGAGTCACTCACATTAAGTTCAGTTTGCAGCCACGTGCGTAAGCATTAGTGCTCAGAGACTGACTCATTCTACAGTTTTTACTTTATCGTTTGCGATCACTCATTCGCATGAATATGACTTCGATGTATTCGTCAGCACTTCGATTCAGGGATGGTTTACATTGGCCACGTAGTAAAGGAATGATAAAAAGCGATGCGATCGAAGCGAAGCAATCGAAACGATACGTACCATGCGACGTGCGTCTTTTGTAGAAAGATTCTTGTTGACCTAATAAATGTTTCTCGCTTTCAAAATACAGTCGAGATTCCAACACTGAAAAAATATTCCACGTAGCTACTACTGAGCGCACATGTAGATATTTTCCAATACATAAAAAAAGTAATTTTTGAATGAAAATCACATAGAAAAAGAAATTCTAATTGACAAATCAGTAACATTTCATTAGACGCATAAGACTGTCTTGATTTTGAGAAACATTTTCCACCTCCTGAATCACATGAAAGTTAAATGAATTTCTGGTGGATATTTTCCACTGAGTTTTTAATTTTTTTTTTTTGTGTATAGCGTGCTCTAGGAATCGACATTTACGAATTTGGGACAATTTTTTCCAGTTGATAATTGATCATATTCTGGTCCAATAAGACTTCTACTTAAGCACCAGGTGGGACTTTGGAAGACCTGAAAAAGCTTAGACTGTTCAGTTGCTGAAATGAGTCTGGGAACTCAGCAAAACTTTTGTAAGCATTGCTCCTGATTACCCAAATGATGTGTAAACGTGGTCAATTTATGATATTTTTTTAAAGTTTCCAGTTTTATTTTCTGATGTACTTTCAAGGCGTTTTGAAACCAGAAACCGCATTGTTTCAGAACATCATTGTGAAAATCGTTTCGGGAGATAATGGATTACTATCTGTGGACTCATACCGCAGCTGGTTTTTTTTAAACGTAAGAAAGGAAATAACGAAGAACTGTGGAAATGTATTAAAGAACACTAAATCGAGCAGTAGGTTCCAAAGTAATAATTTAAGTTTTATTCCTACCGTATAGCACTCCTTCCGGCTTTGTTGATTCAATTATATTCAAAACTGTTTTGTCCACCAACACCTCCTCTATGTAACTTTAAAGCCGAAATGTGTACAGCGTGGCCACTCTAAAGACGGTTGTGAAAAAAAAATGATAAAACCTTTACAAGACCATAGAGATTTTGAAAATATTCTAGTGAAAAATGTTATGACCACTTGAAAACCTTCATGAAACGTATTGGCTGCCATCAAAACCAGCATACAGCCAAATGGCCACAGCTGTCAAACTTCACGGTGAAATTGTGGTTGTTTTTTGTTATTCTGCTTTGTTCAATTCTCTGCTCTTCTGATTCATTTAACAGTAAATAATATCGAAAAGAATGGCAGGTTCTAGTGTTGCGGAAAAAAATTGTTTGATAGCAAAATATCCAAAACCAATTGAGTTTTTTTATAGCGTACCATGCTTCAAATCATATGCCCATTTAATTGTATTGTGAATATTGGCACGATAATAGCCGGAAATAAATGCGCCGCGGAGATTATGCGAATCAACAAACAAAATTCAACAAAAACAAAATTGATATAAATATATTCGATAAATAAATCATGAATTTCCAGACAATTTATGGAATTCAATAAGGTTATCTAAGAGAATGCCAAAATTGGTCTCTGATCTGCAGTTCATTTGCATTGCATTTCAAATTTGGGGTATTTATTTTTCCACGTTTCAATTATTGCATATATTTCAATATGGCGATTGAATGAAATCACAGTTGTGCCAAATAGTCAAATTATCCTCACAATGGCTACTATAAAACTATTTGGTCAACTTTTTGCAATGCCAATTTGCCGTTCAATGTATTTACTGGAGGCAAAATGGTTTTAAAATGCTTCTTCGACTGATCATAATAAGATAATTCGAATCAGTCCAAAAATGGCATTTCAAAACAGCATTTCACGAGTTCATAAAGTCAACATAAAACCTTTGATAGAAGTAAGAGGATCTTTAGAAGATAAGGTTTTAAAGTCGTTGTAAAGAACCTGTGTAAGTTTTCATAAATCTGAATAAAATATTAAACCTTTTGGCACCTTTTACTGCCATAATAAAATCAATTTGATATCTAGTGGCTTTCATAAAAAATCAATAAAACTTAATAAAGCTGGATGGTTTTGGAACTGATACTTTTGCAGCACACCGGTCAGAAGTTCGTGTTTTCTGATGAGAAACCGTTGTCTTGCAACAGCCAAACAATGCCCAAAATGATCGGCTGTGGGCGCCGACGTTAGCCAGTATTCTCCCGTCCTACATATACACCCCGAGGTTCCAAAGCACCACGTCGGTGATGGTTTGAGGGGCCGTATTCATGCTTGGGAAGCTCCTGGGGTTTTATCGAGAAAAACGTGAAAATCAACGCCGCGTACTATAAGACCGAGGTTCTGAAAAAGGTAGAGGCCCCGGTACATCGAGACCTCTACGGAAAGAATCGTCATTACGTCTTTCAATAGGACGGTGCACCGCCCACACGGCGAATATTGTCCAAGCGTGGTGTCGGGAGAATTTGACTGATTATTTTTTGTTTTTTTATTTATTTATTTTCCGTCGGCCTATTTCCTCACATAGGGACAATCACCGACGCCAGGAAGACGACTTCACCACCTGGATCCTACCTATCGACTCATGAATATGAGCCGGGACCGAAGGATTTACTTCCCTTCCGAAGGAAGACGTGACCAGATTTTTTCGCCTCAGAAAAACCACCGACATCGATTGAGATTGAACCCAGACCCACTGGGGTGCCAAGTAACAGTCACGCTTACTACTACACCACCGACGCCAGCAAATTTGACTGATATTTGAAGACTTTGTGGCCTCCCAGCTCCCCAGACCTTAATTGCCTGGACTTTTATGTATGTTCGTACGGATCGAACATCAAGTGAGCATTATGGACCAAACTAATCGAGTTCCCTGAAATCTGAATGTTCGGCAATGCTACTGATTCGCCCAATATTAACATTATCGCCTGCCGAGTTGCTCACCGACGATTCAAAGTCTGCTTTATTTCGACGCATATTCATAGTAACCCAAAGACTGAGTAACTTACTTTTTTTCTAAACTAATGTCGTTTTCGGTTATTGCCCTAGGTTCGCCCTAGGTCCGCCCTAACAGCTGTCAACACGTTTTTTTATTCAATCGGGTCGGATCTGGATCCGCACTGGATCCGACTCAACATCGATGAGGTTCGCTCTCAACTTTTTGCGAGGTCCAACCTGGGTTCACCAATACACAAACATAAACTGTCAAAATAAAAGGTTTATGTTTGTTTATGTTTATTATGTTTTGCACTAATACCATCATACTGACTCAACTATGAATTCGTTTTCGTTCGGTAATTGCGAGTCAGAGTCAGACCTGACCCAGGTTTAAAACCGAAAACGACATAAGTCGTAGGAACTGAGTAAAGTGGGCTCTCACGTTGAGTTCAGTTTGCGACCGTGTTCTATATATTGTTTTTCCTTTCTCTTCTGCGACTACCCGAGCAGGAGACAACAACATATGAATACCTAATTTTGATCTTGATAAATGGCCTTGGTATTAGTGCGCTCAGATTAAGAGGTAAAATACCTAAGCAAAATACATAAGAATTGCAAGCAAAACGTCTCTCGAATACCAAAACTTGTTATTTTGGATACCTGGGAATACCTGAGCGGTACTGTTTTGGTATTGTCTTACCTAAATTTGGTATTCACATAACATTGTGGGAACAATTTAATGGTATTATCCTCAGGTATTTTACCTTTTAATCTGAGCTCATAAATACCAAGACCAGTTATCGAGTTATTCGGTCCTGCTCGGGTACTCATTCTAATAAATATGATTTCGATGTATTCGACAGCCCTTCGATTCAGGGATGATTCACATTCGCCACGAAGCAACCGAATAATGAATCCTGAAAAGTGTGAGCTGTTTAGTGAAATACCTGTAACTAGAAAATGAGAAGAAAGATTCGTATTTTCCTTTTAATTCCAACTACCTTTATTGCTTATCTTGACAGAAACGTGTATTTCGTCTACAATGTGCGGACTTCTTCAGTGTCGTGTACTATTCGAGTATTAGTAAAAAACGGCAACGATCAGTGTTGGTGACGGCCGAAAAAATTGGCGAAAATAATATATTGTTATTCGTGCTTGAAACAACCACATCGATAAATGTATTGGTAAAGGCATCATCCGCTCGAACTCAGTGAGTGAACTAAATTAAACCTTGTTTTTCCTCTGTTCGTAACATAAACCACTGCGACCAGTAATTTGATCTAACTATTGTAGTATATCCCGTATCCTTTGTTCAGTGCATGTCGAGTTACCTCTTCACTATTGAGAAATTATGAAGTATTCAGTGTCGTTACAGTTGTCATTGTTTGTTTTGTTGACAATGAATCGAATTTTATTGGAAGTTTTCGCTTTTAAACTCTTTGAGGAGTGAGAGCACTCTTCAAATGCGCGCCCTTTTATCAGTCAAAATCAGATTCATTGCAAAGAAAACACACGCAGACAACAGCGCTGCAAACCTGTGATTCACTCTTCATTGATTGAGTGGTTGTGTAAAATCTTCTGAGTCGATTTTGAGCTAGCCAGATGATAATTTTCGGAGACGAGAGATGATAGCATTCATTTGCACAGAATTATTCATTGTCTTTTCGTTGGACTGACAGTGTTGAAAGTTTTGTTAAGTATGTACCGTAAGGGAAAAATCAGCCTACACAATTTGATTTATTTTTATTGTCCTGTCACACGTATCCGATAAGTGGTGACTTTTTTTTCAGGACTATTCACACAATGTGTGATGCACACCTTATGATTTTTTTTCTCAAATAACCTGCGAGAATCGTTACCGAGATTTCAATTGCAAAGGGTAAAAAATCCATTACGTCGATTACCATTCGTTAAACAAGCATTCGCTTGTTTAGTATTTCAACAAGAATGCATAAACTTTTGTTGTGTCATACACTGGCAACACTGTGTTTTTCGGCTTCCGATTAATTTTTGCTTTGAACTCGGCACCATGTAATCACCAAGTAATCCAATCGGAAGCTTCAAGCACTGACACTCAATCAGGAAACGAAAATGAATAACCAAAAGAAGCCAACGAACGAATCAACCAATTGTACAAGCAAGCCGTGAGAAACACGATTGACAGGCGACGAATTTCATGCTATGTTCATGCAATGTTTACATTTCCCCATCAGTTTTCTGTTTGAGAAGTGCAGCAGAACCACAGAGAACAGACATCCAGGCTCGAACTTTTTTTCTAATTTACTGTGTAAATTCTTAAAAGCAACCCGTTGGAAAACAACGCCGCCTAGTCTAGGTTTAACCAAACAAAAAGTGACAGACTATCGACCGTCCACCAAATCATCACCTGTTATTCGACAAGTATTGGTACTACTCGGATCACTCCAGTTACAGTAAATAACGAAATACTAAACGGCCCTTTTTGGGGCCATTTCAAGAGTTAACTTCCATGATTTTCGTGTAAGTAAAGCCACACACTCTCTGCTTGGTACTTTATACTGAATAAAATATAGTAGAAATTTATTAATTCGATGACATCAATATCTTCACATCAAACAGGAATCCTACGTCAACTTTCTAGTTATTTCATTGACATAACTCAACCTTTAGTTTTTTTTATTCGTCAAATGCCCATCCTTCACCAAAAATTCTTATAAACCGACAATTAAAATGTGATTGAACCCCTTCTCATGCTCAACCTAGAGAAGAAAAAGGAAAGCACTATGATATATCGCCTCAAAACTTGTAGATTAAAACGATAAATCATCACCACCGATGTAGCAATTTTCAGAACGTAAAATCATCGTTAAAACAAAGATAACGGTTCGTGCCCTGGCCGAGAGCAACCCAAGCAAAAACTTTGAAATTATTACACCGGATCATCGTTCCCTAGGTTGAA
>JASCZW010004432.1:0-44922 GCA_034211315.2 Aedes japonicus
CGCAGACAGACGTTCGACTTCATCTCATTAACCTGCGTAAAACATGGCTTCCCTCAAGATATCAAGTGGCAGCAAGCTAACAGATGGCGCCACAGATTTGTTTTGATTGGTAGGGGAAAAATGGGTTGCCAGACAAACTTTCAGATTTAATGTAGCAATTAGATTGGATAGGCGGCGCCACTGTGCAAGATGGAATTTTTACACGATCAAATTTGTTTTTTTTGTTCGAGCTTGACCGTCTGTCTGCGGTTCTTCCTTTGCCAAGTCTCTTGTGATATGCCACGGAAAAGTACCTTGTCCAATGTCCCGAAGCAACAGAATAAAATTGCAACCAGCCAGTGAGTAAAACTACTCTGTGCAGACCACAAAGTGCACAAAACAGTCACTAACTCATCGGCAATCAAGTTATAGGAAAAAAACATCTACAAACGATCCTCGTGTGGTATATACAGGATCTGGTGCACCATTTGAAATGCCCAGTCTGGTGAGTATTAACGGAGTATTAAATCGATGAATTTGATAATACATGAAATATACAATCTTAGACTGTGCAGTGCACGAGGTGCACATATGGACAGGACGCCACTGCGTATTATGATGGTGTGGGGTGGATGCGTATTCACCGTACCGCACGTAACCATCCGTTCTACAGCTTTTAATACTAAAACTATAGTTTAGAAATTTAAATTTTTCATCTGGCAAAAGCCCAAGTTTCTTGAAGAAAGAAAATGTGAATATTTTTCGTTTTAAAGGTAAGTTTTGATCGATCTCTCTTTTATGAAGAGGTCTTAAAACTGTGGATGTTTAGTTGGGATATGTTCAAATCTCCTAAAATGGGTCTGATCCATAATTTCACAAAGAAAAAATTGTTATGTTTTATATTGTTCTTTTGAATCACCTAATAAGTTTTGTATCACTGTTCCAATCTCAATCAAAATTAAGTCAATTTCGGGTTTGTTGTATGTTTTTTTTGTCTGTTATTTTCGAAAAGATGTTTTGAAATTGGGTTGTAAGATTTTGTTTTTGTTCTGTTTGTAGTTTTTCAGTTTGTGTGGCTTCACGGAGAAAAAACAGTCCCGTTTGAAACAACAAACTTGTTGGTTGACATCCAAACTAAAAAACTGGTTGTTTTAAAAGCCCGTTTTGTTGTTTCAAACCAACGATTTCGTTTTGAAACAAACAGGTAGGTTGGTTGTTTCTACCTAAAGATATTACCACAAAACAACACAAATTATGGTTGTTCTAAGCTAATATTTTTGTTGTTTACACCTTGAGAGGGATTTATTATTACCAAAACACAGGTTGCGTTGACCCAGGGAAACAAATTAAAATTTTAGATTGATTCAACCAGAGCGGCGGTAAAATCAAACTGATATTTTGTTAGGAGAAAAAACAATTAAAAATTGAGTTTGAAACAGACTTTTTTATTGGTTTATTTCATATTCCATCATCCGGTCCTGCTGCATGCTCTGACGCTATCACTAAACAATAGGTAAAAATTTAATATTTTAATTTAAAAACAACCCTGAAAATAGTAGAAAAGCTGGCATTAACATTTGTAGATTTCTCTCAAAGAGAAGTCTATTGTAAATGTGCACTTATCTAATGTTTCTAATTAGTATTTTATTTAAATAAATATTCTTGAAATAACAGTAGAAATGTAGGTGAATGTAAACGGAAATGTTTGTTGATTCAACCGTTTTCATTTGCTGTTTCAAACAGCAATGCACTTTGAATCATACTAAAATTTGTTTGAAACAAACCATAAGCGTTGGTAGAATCAACCAACAAATCTGTTTGTTTTTGTAGCTGTCATAATAAAACAACCAACATAATGGTTAATTCAACCGGATGTCAGTTGAACTTAACTGCATAATTCCCAAAACAATTACTCAAAATTTTGGTTTGTTTTAACCACCGTAGGTAGTCAAATCAAACTAATGTGATGTTTGTGCCCAATTCAACGTAAAATTCCGGTTAAATGAAACTAGAATATGTTTGTGTTTACCAATCTTTTTCTCAGTGGTTATATGGGTTATTTTCAATAGTTCTTACTTTTGTTCCGGGGATAATTTCAACTGTTGGGTAAGTGTTTTCTGTGTTACTGGTTTAGGTTTGTTTGTCTGATTTGTGGAGCATTAATGTTTGTCAGTCTTTGTACGATGTATTTGTAATCCATATTCGGCTTGTTCGTTCTGTTCACCTGTCTAAACTCTCTGTTTATCGTACTTGGTTGTTCCATTTCTGGGAATTCAACGGTAGACTCCAGGAGCGCATATCTGTTTTTACTGCCTAATGTCAGGTTTCGGGTATAGCTGTTCTTGCTTCTTGATATGTCATTTTGTTAACCGTCATTGCAACATTTAGATGTTCCATTCTTATGCAGTTCGAACGGCAATCCTACTTGTCGGTAAATGATCGCCACCACAGTTTCTACATTTTACGTCTGTTTGTTTTTTGACATTCCGTGTGATCGTCTGTTCGATGTTGTCCACATTTTATGCAGGTTGCTTTACTTTTGCAAGCTAAGCTTTTATGCCCTAGTCTCCAACATTTTGTACAGCGACTCTTACTGAGATAAATGTAAATTTCTGGTTTCGCGTATACTCCATATATTTGTATTGTCCTGGGTAATTGTGAGTCAACGTCCACCGTAATTTTTCGCACTGATCGTGTGCCAATTAGTTCCTGATCTCGCGTCTTTTCGGATCTTTATGTCTTTTAATTCTTTCGACTCCAATGATTTTCTTGCCAGATATCAACGCTTTGAAAAAATTTCTCGTTCCGTAATTGACGTTGGTATATTAGTAATGATGCCCGTCGTTTCAAGTAACATTTTAGGAAATGAATGCTTTGTACCCGAATAGAAATGGTGATGTAAAAAATATTAGCAGACATCTTCAAACATAAGAATTTGAATGTGGGTTGTCAAGTATTCTAAATGTATTCAGAGTTCAAAGTAATCGCCCCAGTACATATAAATACAACATATTTAAACTTCATTAAAAACAAACGATATTGATGATGTTAAATTAACATCAGAACGCGTCTTATAAAACTAGAATCTAAAATTACATGACAATCAAACGTTATGTATGTGTGAAATGTTGTGTACCTAAGACATCTAAACACATCTGATGATATTATAATTGGCCGCTACCTTAGAAATAAACTTCATTCTACTGTAAAAGACTACAGGTCTACAGCATTAGAAAACATTTTACGAACATGTAGAGCGAAACGTTACAACAGAGTCAAGGTCTTTGTGAAGGCAAAATGTTGTATTCATAATAAGCCAGAATACATCTTGTGTCGCGACAATCACACGTTGCGTTGAAGTCCATGTTCTTATAGACGTAAATTTTGTACTCATAAAATATCGAGTAAATATCCGATGCGATTAGAATTAAGTGTGAATCGTATATGTTTTGGCGATATTGGTGCATATTTACTTTATGTACTTTACTCAACACCCGAAAAAAAATTTGCCTTAGCCTAACATGTGATTTTGATGCTTTCAGATTATTTGGTTTTAATGTTAATATCTACAACTGAAAACATCCGGAAACGATACACCGTCACGTTTTTCTGCACATCTGAGATGCATCATACATCATCTCTTTTATTGGATAGAATCGACAAAAAAAAAAAAACTTGAAAACATATGTAAGATGTTTATTCATAACCTTTAATACATCTAGAAAAACATCAAAATCCTTTGACTGTGCTGTTTTATTCAAATACATTTGAAAACATCAATATGCTTTGATATCTTAAAACATAAGAAAAACATTTTATTTGAATGCTCGTGAACTCGCGACGTTAAAGGGACATTGGATTAGAAAAAATTGATTGAAAATGTCTTGATGTTAACATCATGTTACCTTTGCCTAAATACAGCAGCGAAAACGATCTGATCTCTAATGTTCAACGTAAAGATGCACATTTGAATGTCATAAGTTGATGTAGACATTTGAAATCAGAGCATCAGCCTGATGTAAATTTTATTCAGGTAGTTGTTGTTGTTAAGTGTTTAAAGGAATTGCCATGTTTTCTGTGTCTTTGGTCTTTTGTAGGTTAGCTTGTATCTGTATTGTCCTGCCCGTTTGAGTTCTGTGAATTGGTCCAGTTTCGTTTCGTGTAAAAATTCACCCACTTCCATGGGTTCTAGGAGTATTTCACCTCCTTTGATTGAGATTGGTTCAATAAATACTATATTGTGTTGATCGTTGATAACCCAGTGTTGTTGGTAGTTGTTGTTGTTTTGGTTGATGTTGTTACTGTTGTTTTCGTTGTTTGTTTTACTTGCAGTCTGGCGTTAGTGAGTTGTTAGTGTTGGTCTTTGCGTTGGGCTGTGTCGATGTTTGATGTTGCTTTAGCATTTACTTCAGTTTTATGTCGTAATTGTTTTTTCATTTGACTTGTCGGTTGTTTTTTTATTGTTTTCAGTTTTTTTCTTCTTTTTCTTGATTGTTGTTCGTCCTGTGTCTGTTTCACTGTTCGTCGAAACCTGCAGTCTTCCACCATTGTTCGATTTGGGTAATGACGATTCCTAACCATTCTCACTTATGTCGGGTGGCAAGCTTGACCCATCCTCGCCTAATCCTCCATACTGGTTTTACCTAGCATGAATTCCTAACTCAACCTAACTCTACAGATTACCTACTTTTTCTCTTTTTTACTATTTACACCTTAAGACTAGCAACAACCTACGAAATAACGTCTCTCATTTGCTATGAGATTTTAGATTATGAAAAACTGATATTGGATCGATTTTTTTAAGTTGAATAAAGAAATTTTATATCAAATTCACTTCCGCACGCGGTTTTTTTTGTTTTGTTTCACTTCACTTGCGCGCGAGATGGCTTGTTCGTGTGGTCCGCTCGAACAGGCGGGGTTGAGGAGGAGTGTAGCCACGGGATTTGGTTCGGAAAATTTTCCAGTTGACGTTTCTCCGCATTTCTCCACATTCAATGACAAGTTCGTTTGACGTATCAGGTTTTGCATGTGTTTTGCATTTGTGCAATTTTTTCTCTCAGAAAGCATCTCAAAAATTCATAATATTTATTTAACTTTTACTTCTTAAACTTATATCGGCTTTTTACCCGGCTGGATTCCTCAAAAACATCCCAGTACAGCCTGGCACCTGAAACGATGAAACTCAAACTTACTGGCTTGGCTGCCAAACTTTCTAGCTATCTTGATGGAATACTCCTTGCTTTTTCTTTGGTACGAGCAAGGTTGTTTCGAAATTTCTTCGTAAAACGCAAGTCATTTAATGTCAATATCCTCGTTCCGTTTTGTCGTTTTGGCTATGGTTTACTTTTCTTTTTCTGTTTTTTCGAGAAAATTTCCCGAGCGAAATCCCATTTCTAAATCCCGTGACCCTTTTCCCGAACTGTAAACCAGCCTTTACACTTCAGGAAAACTGTATTTTTTTATGTAGACCTAATACCCGCTACGGGAAATCAAAGCCCGGACTTCATTTAAGACACACAGGCGCCCAAACTCCTGTTAAGTTTTTCCCGAACTGCAGGCTAGACTTTAAATTCCATTATTCCAACCGTTTCGTCGAGATCGTGTCGAAAGCAATTTATGTAGGTGCGGAACCGGTTATGATGACATCGCTCACGCAGTTTGGCAGTGCCCAGACCCAGAAATTAGAAGAAAATTAGCATTCTCCATACGCTCAAAAGTTTTTTTAAAAATAGTGTTTAAAAAAAGTGAAAGTGATTCTCCATTTAACTCCAACTACCTTGCTTATCTTCGACAGATACACGTATTTCGTCTACAACGTGCAGACGTCTTCAGTGTCTCGGTACTTATAACTCGACTTGTAGACGAAATACGCGTATCTGTCGAAGATAAGCAAAGGTAGTTGGAATTAAATGGAGAATACTAATTTTTCTTCTAATTTCTAGTTACAGGCATTCTACTAAACAGCTCAAACCTCAAGGATTGCCCGAATGATGATGTCTCCAGAGCACGACTATTGGATACTCCTAGTGGCCTGAGGGAGACAACCGTTTCGCGGGGTAAGAGATGTTGTGGGGATGCGTGATCTTCCCTACATGCAAGCGATTTGCGAATTCCTCTGTGATATATTTTTCTTCTATTGAATAAACATAGTACCGCAGACAGACGTTCGACGTCATCTTCGGCGAATCAGTGTAAAACATGGCTTCCTCAAGATATCACAGTAGCAATAAGCCAACAGATGGCGCCACAGATTTGTTTTTGATTGGTAGGGGAAAAATGGGTTGCCGTGGGACAACCTCAGGATCGAATGTAGCAATTAGTTGGAGCAGGCGGCGCGGCGCTACCGGGCAAAGATGGAATTTTACACGACAAATTTGAATTCTTTGTTCGAGCTGAACGTTCATGTCTGCGAGTAGTACCTTGCTATAAGTTGACTCAAAAGACTGCCATGCTCAGCAGCTGTATTCAATCTTTTAGTCATTGTAGATTTACAACAGTAATCATTTGCACGTGTTTATACAACAGAGAACAAACATCCAGGCTCGAACATTACTGTGTAAATTTTGTAAATAAAACAAAGCTCATACACGGGAAATAATCCACACATATTTACACACATGTTTTATTTTAGGTTTAACTTTACCTTTACTGTTCGTTACCTTCATGGTAATATCAATAAAAATTGATGGATCTATAGGTACCCGAAGAAATCAGCTCATACTATATCGCAGATTGTGAATATAAGCAAATAACAAATAACATTGTTATCTTGAATGCATTAAATAATATTTACATGTCCGAAGAAGTTGCCCTCAGCCTTATTTTTGTTTATTTATTTATTTTAATTTAATATGTTTCAGTAAAAATTGCGCTGACATTTCAGCAGTGCCAATAACATGCTGATAAAGCAGCAAATTACGGGGATTGTGGGTTTGCTGATCGTGCAGCAAATCGCTACAAGTTTGTTGAAGGTGCCAGATCTGCGGTACAGAGAAGTGTTGGCTGCTCTATGAAATTTATTTTTGCTGAATTAATAGTAACATTTATTTTGTTGAATAGATTGCTGGTTTTACAGCTCGGCAAAGTCCAGCAAAAAGAAAATGAGTGTGTACCTGTACAATTACTCCTCCAAGGCCATAATTACAAGCGTCTGAAACTACGACGATTGAATCCCTAGAAAGTGTGAGCTGTTTAGTGGAATACGTTTAACACAGAGAACAGACATCCAGGCTCGAACATTTTTTCCCCAATTTACTGTGTAAACTTAGCAGGTACAAATTCAAGGCGGCAGGCCATCAACCTCAAGGCGGGCTGGTGACCTGAATGGCGAGCTGCACAGGTGAGTGTGAGGTGATTGAAATGTTACAGCGAACAAAAGTGGGCACGGTAATAAATCTAGGAACACCCGCAGAAGATTATTGGACTTCGACCCCAACCCTTCAGGAAGTTGGGAGGAAAATGTTTGGTTGAAAACAAAGCCGTTGGTGTTGACCAACTCCCAAGCGAGCTATTGAAATACGGTGGTGAAGCACTGCCAGAGCGCTGCACTGATAATTACCAAGATTTGGAGGAGGAATGTTTACCGGAGGACTGATGGTTACTGGGAATAAGCTTGATGGAGGTCTCATCTGATCAAACAGTGGCCCATGCGACAAGCTAAAACACCGATGTTTTGGATTGCTGCGATCTATCGTGCGATCACGCTACTGAGCGCTACCTACAAGTTGGTCTCCAAATGTTCACGCCGCCGCCCGTTACCACTTCCGTAAGGAGTTCGTGGGCAATACCAAGCGGGATTCACGGTGCCCGCGCTACTACGGGACCTAATTTTTGCGATTCGGCAAGCGCTGCAGGAATGTCGCGAATACAACGTGCCTGGAACATTATCTTTCATCGATTTCAAATCAGCGTATGATATAATCGATCGAGACCAGCTATGGCAAATCATGCACGAATATGGATTTCCGGAAAAACTGACGCGGTTGGATCAAAGCAACGATGGATCGAGTGATGTGTGTCGTCCGAGTATCAGGGACGCCTCGAGTCCTTCGAATCTCGGAGAGGGTTACGGCAAGGTGATGGATTGTCGTGTTTATTGTTTAACATTGCACTGGAGGGTGTGGAATCGAAAGAGCTGGGATAGACACGAGTGTCACGATCTTCAGAGAAGTCTGTCCAACTATTTGGCTTCGCCGACGACGTTGATATCGTAGCACATAACTTTCAGACGATAGCGGAAACGTACATCAGACTTAAGGCTGAAGCTGGTAGGATTGGGCTTGTGATTAATGCATCGGAAACAAAATACATGAAGGGAAGAGGCTCACGAGAAGACAATGTTAGCCTTCTAGCACGAAGTCAGATCGACGGTGATGAAATCGAGGTAGTAGACGTAACCCGTGTATCTGAGCTCATTGGTGACAGCCGATAACGACACAAGCAGAGAAATACAAAGGCGCATTATGGCTGGCAATCGCGTCTACTTTGGACTCGAAAGACGCTAAGATCGAGCAAAGTTCGCCGAACCACAAATTTGACCATCTACAAGACATTAATTAGACCGGTAGTGCTGTACGGCCACGAAACATGGACATTTTAGTGGAGGACCAACGCGCCCTGTAGTCTTTGAACGGAAGGTGCTGCGTACCATCTACGGTGGAGGCATGATGGAAGACGGAACATGGAGGAAGCGAATGAGCCACGAATTGCACCAGTTGCTGGAGAACCTCCCATCGTACACATCGCAAAAATCAGTCGACTACGATGGACTGGGCATATCGTAAGAATGTCGGACGACAGCTCCTGTGAAAATGGTTCTCGGAAAACGAACCAACAGGTACAAGAAAAAGAGGCGCGCAACGAGCAAGGTGGATCGATCAAGTAGAAGGCGACCTGCGGACCTTCCGCAGACAGCAAGGCTGGCGAGGTATAGCCATGGACCGATTAGCAGATGCCACGCCGGCCTTAAACCGATTGGTAAGGTAACGGAACGAGCTGTAATTTTAAAATGGTTGTTATAGAAATTTACACACGGTGGGCACTCCAGCTGTGATGTCTGTTCTCTGTGCCTTTAACAAGAAACGAGAAGAAAACAGTATTTTCCATCAAATTTCATCTGCCTTTATTGCTTATCTTGACAGATACGCGCACTACGTCTACAACGTGCAGACTTCTTCAGTGACGTGTACTAATAACTCTGCTACTCTGAAGTAGTCTGCACATCTTAGACGAAATACGCGTATCTGTCAAGATAAGCAACAAAGGTATTGTGACCGAAATGGAAAATACTTAATTTTCTTCTCATTTCTTCTTCTTTTCGGACAATTATCTGCCTTCCCGGGCTTTCCCAGCCTGCTTCGAAAACTGAGCTGCGGAACGGTTGGGGCTCGAGGCATTGTTGCGCACCATTTTGATATACGGGCATAGCAGTTAGCTGCTTCGTAGTTTCCGATTGGCGGTTGTCTCGGTGGGCGCGAGAGCGATTGCGTAATAGGGTGGATCCCACCGGACCGGCTGATGATGCGGGAGCAAACCGGCAGACAAAGGCAAGTGGTATGAGAGGATTTTGATGTAGTGTGGTGTTTTAACCCATTCTTTTTGGGTGAATCTCAAGCTTCTACTTTGAGCGTATTTATAAGTTTCCAGCTCACCTAACTTACGCTGTATGGAAACCATGTTGTTGCTGATTGTTGCTGAGTTCGGGTTTTTTAACCAATATCATTATAATACCTAGCTGGAAGCTACTCGATTTATAGTCTTTCATCGTGAACTATCATGCTCATATGATTATTTAACGAAGTATTTTTTTGAATTTCCCATCATGTTTTAATAATATATTATTGCATTTAAATTTATCTTTATCAATTGAAGTCACTTTAGAACACATGAGATCCACTACAAATGGTTATTGTACGGTAAGGAAACGGAACAGCACATCGAAAATTTAGATATACTTTTCCTATATGTCATTCAATGTTCAACGATATTTCATCCTTTTTTCTTCTCTACGTTATTAGGGAGTGTCTGGCGCTTTTACTACAAGAAGCTTGCAACTGAATCTGCGTTACACTTTTTGCACTTATTACTGAATTAATTTTTAATTTTTAGCTACGCAAATAGGCTTTCACGAAATATGAGCTACCCTGACTCATGCAGCGCAATACTTAATCAGTCACTGTGGTTATCATTTGGTTTGTTATTATTATCGTACTAAATTCACTTGATAATTTATATAATCTTGAATGTCCAATTATCCTTTGATTCTTCTTAATGTTTTTATTTAGATGGATATAGTGCCTTCAAAATATGAGGTCCAACGAAATTCATGGCAAACATTCGTATTTATTACTGAAATTTCGATTAGGTTTACTTGTTGCTTTATTATTATTCTTCACAGCTTCGACAGTGAAAGTTACATTTTTAAATATTTTTAGCAAAACAGCATTGACCAGCAACTTGATAGTAACTATTAACACAGATTGCTTCTGATTGTGTTATGCTTGAAGTTTCTTGACAGCAACTGTTATATGTTATTGCTCCCTTAGAACCAGCAGAAAGGGAACTAAGACACGCAAGGTACACGATTTCAAATTCATTAGATCCAGAACAGGCTACCCATTTTTCCGTATCAAACTACATGCCAACTTTTATATATACTTATTTCTTTACATATTCCATATTTGATATATTTAATTCACCGAATTATATTTCATTGATTTTGGAAACATTTAAATACTGGGGTTGAGGGCATCAGGGGCACTCACTGAAGCTTGGCAATTGGACAATGGAGTGAAGGAGGGGATGTGTCTATCATTTATGATTGGTACATTCCACTCCAACAATTGTAATGAATTTGACGCGCCTTTTCTCAAACAAACCATCTAGTGGAAAGCTTAACTGAATTGCGTATTTTGTTATTTGTTTTATTGGATCATGCTGCTGTTGAAGGAGATTCTCTTATTCCCGCAGGTATCACGCGCAAGCGTTCATGCCTACGGCCCCGCCCGCCCAACCCGTTGCCCTTCAGCACGGCAGTTTGTTGAATTCAGAAACGGTAACAAAGCACAGATCTTTCTGCATAAGTGGAACTGCGTGCATGGGCAAAGACCCATGCCACGATGGTGGGCTTCCTACATACATACATACATACATTATCTGTTTTCCTGGTTTTCCCATATTTTGATCGCGAGCTCTTTTAAATGTTAAGTGAGAATTGCACAAACAAATTCTTGGTCAGAATTGATGAACCCTCGAGTGTGGTTTTCGATAATGACAGATCTGAATGTAAATATTGCATTATCTTGTTGCGTATGCAAAAGTGGTTCGTAAGTGCATTATTTTTCCAATATTTCTCGCCCCAAATATCGATTTATGTGCAAAGGAAAACTATGTGACCGAACATTGTTAAGGTGCCGAATCTGCCAACGATACAATGGAGAAACAACCGGATCTGGAAGCGGTGGTCAACTCACAGAAAGAACAACTCTTGCGCTACGAGAAACGCCTCAAAGGTATTTTAGCGTTTCATCACACATTTGGTTCATGAACTCAAACAAATTTAATTACCATTTACGTAATTTACTGACTTCTTTGTAGATGTTGTCACTGCTTACAAGGGTCTTTTGAAGGAAAAAACAGCCCTCGAATCGAGTTTATCTGCTTTCAATAGCAATGGTTCTGCGGAAAAGCACCAACAGCAGCAACAATCCTCGGCGCCTCCAAATGATGGAGACAGCGAAAGTCTGCGCGAGCAGGTGGCAACGTTGATGAATTCCCTGGCGACACTGACCGCGGAGAAGGGTCGGATGGAAACATCATTCAAGAGCGATCGAAAGCAATTGAGAGAGGTAATCGCCGATAAGGAGGCTGCAATTCGCGATCTGGAGGATCAAGTAAAAGCCCTGAACTATACCATCAAAACAGATCTGGAGAATTGTAAGACAAAGCTAAAGCACGATCGCGATGAGGAGTGTAATGGCCAGCTGGTGATGATTTGTGAACTACAGAAACAACTGATGGACGAAAGACACCTGAATGAGACGCTGGAAATGCAATTGAGGGATCTAAAGATTCAATTCAATCAGAAACATTCCGATAAACGTGTAAGTGATATGCCACAGGCTTCTGAGTTGACTAAGCAAAGTTCGGATCAGCTGGAGAGTTCCAAAAAGGAAAACGCTGCACTGTCAACTTTGCTCCAGCAGTTTCAGGGGGAGATAGACAATTTAAAGCGCCAGCATGCTGCTGCTATTCGCAACGAACAACGGCGGGTGATGATTGCTGAAGACCGGAGCAAAAAGTTAGAGGAAGTGCACGAAGAACGTGTTGCAAATCTGGAGGCCCGATTAGCGGAACTAAGCGAAGTGGTTGGAACATACGATCGATTGCGGCAACACGATCAAGAAAGTATTTCAAAACTTAAGGATAAGCTATCAAAACTGAGCTTGGATAATGTTTCTACGCGGCGCATTAGTCAGGAAAGTAATGTGGAAAAGATTGTAGAGGAGATAAGCTATTTGAAGAATTTGTTCCTGTGGAAAATAGTAAGCTGGAGAAGCCACTGGATTTGTCTTCTCTTTTTTCGATTCAGCCCATGGTTGAGGAGATTGTCAGCTATCCTGACAGTGAGCTGGCCAACTATCGCGACCTACAACGTAACCTTGAGCAGGCGATGAAAGAGAATGAAGTTTTGAAAGCTAATATCCAAATTCATAAAAACAATACAAAAACACTGCAGGAAAAGATCAAGGTGTTGAATCGAAATATCGACGATTTAGAAGTGGAATATAAGAATAAGCTGATTGAGCACAACCATGTACTGAAGGGGGAGAAAATCCGTACACAAGAGCTGATCAGCGCTCTGGAGTCTGATTTCAAATCAAAACTTTCCCAGTTAGAATTGCAACTTAAGAAGCAGCGAGAGCGATCCCTTCAGCTGCTTGAAGAAAAGGAGGAAGAAATAAAGTCCCTCCGTACGTCGTTCGACATTTTGATGCATGATACCAGCGGTGGCCAGCAACAATCCAGCTCAGATCCGAACAATCCCGATTCCATCGATAACCTTCCAATGGCGCTGTCGAAGAAAATCAATGCCCTAAACTCGGTGTTTAAAACGGAACCTAACTCGAATCCGGAGACGCACCACATTTTGCACTATGCTCACGAGCTTGCCCGCAAAGAGATCGAAATAACGGCTCTACGAACAGCGAAAAACAACGCGGAGACCGCATTGCGACAAGCTTTACATGATAAGGTCTCCTCGCAGGAGGAACTCCACGATAAGATTGCCTACCTGGAGGAGCAAACTGATCGGTGGGAACGTTGCAAATCGCGCGAAGGTGCCAATCTGGAGTATCTGAAAAATGTGGTTCTTAGCTTCCTCATCTCGCAGGACGCTGACGGTAAGAAGCACATGATCAATGCAATCGCGGCTGTTCTGAAGTTTAGCGCGGCGGAGATGGCCTCGATCCAGGGCTTCGATGGTGGTCCAAAGCGATGATTTCGCCGGTAATAGGCGTTCATCTGTTGTTCTGTATTTTAGATGAGTGTAAACTGCTTAATCTATTACTATATGTTGTCTTGTGACAGTGTATTATCAAAATAAAGAAAATAGTATATTTTTATCATTCTAAAATAGATTTGATTAGAAGCAAATATCAATCCTGGAGAGTGTGAACTTCTTAGTGTAATACCTGTAACCGAATGGGAATGACTAAAGCTTGATCCACTTAGTATTTGGTCGCACAAAATGAGGCATATTTTCGCCAAAAAAGAACATAAAAAAGCGGTTTCTTGGAATTTTATTGAACTTTAAAGGATAAAACATTGAAAAATTACTCATCACATTTTTGCATCGTAGAGCGGCCAACGTGATCTGCATTTTTCTTTCTTCTTTTTAGCACCACTTCAGATGGTTTTGTGATTGTTTTGTCACATTACTTCAGTTTGTTTTTGATAATTGCCCAATATTTTTCGACGGGACGAAAATTTGGACAATTTGCTGGGATGAGTTTTTTTTTAAACGTCAATATTATTCTGCTTATCCTATTCCATGACATGCCGGCTCTAATGGCAGTTGTTTTGCAGAGTAATAAATATACAACCGGTTAGGTGGACTGACTAACGACTAATGAAAATTTATTTCGTACCAACAACCTACGTTGCCGTGGTTGCTATGCGTTGCTAAGCTACTACAATACATAACAGAGTACATAACAACTGCATTGGTTGGTTACTTATGCTCTATGGTTACTTCGATTACAACACTCCTTCCTAAGCAACGAATTCAATTAACTTTTTATTCTCTTCCAGCTTCTGATTCGCCTGGGCTTTTGTGAACCCATCTGCAGGTTGCTGCTTCGTGTTCACGTATCCCAGCTCGACTACTCCTTGTTCTATCACATCTCGGATGAAGTGATACCTGATGTCTAAATGCTTCGTTCGGGGGTTATATCCTTGGTTCCGTGCGATACAGATGGCTGATTGGTTGTCGCACCGGATGGGAATCCCTTGCACACCAAAAATCTGTGACTGGAAATAGTGGCACCAAAGTGCTTCCTGGATTGTGCGAGGAAGCACGATGTATTCCGCTTCGCACGAGGACAACGCAACTGTTGGTTGCCGTTTGACATTCCATGACACAGCTCCTCCCATGAATGTGAAGACGTATCCTGTAGTGGATTTCCTGGAATCCGGCTCTCCTCCCCAATCGGCATCTGTGTAGCCAACCAAATCCGAACAACGTTCGTTTGAATATGTTAGCCGACTTGAACTTATACCTCACAGGTACCGCATGATACGCTTGATAGCGTTCCAGTGGCTACGTCCAGGATTCTTGTTGAATTGGCTGACTTGATTGACCACAAAACTGATATCCGGTCGCGTTGCCTGCGCCAGATAGGTAAGACAGCCAACAGCCTCCTGGTAAGGAACCTCCTTCATTTCACGGATCTCATCTTGCGTCGTCGGTGCCATAGATTTATCCAGTTTGACACTAGCCTCCGCTGGTGTGGAGACTGGATTACAGTTCGCCATGTTGAACCGTCGCAATATGCTGTCGATGTAGTGCTTTTGATCTACCCACAGCTTCCCGTTCTTCCTATCTCGCGTGATCCTCAGTGCCAGGCAAAAAGTCGCTTCGCCAAGGTCCTTCATTTTGAAGCGGTTGTGAAGGAAAGATTTAACTTCCGCTTTAACTTGGCGTTGTTGGTGAAAATCATGAAATCGTCCACGTAAATTGTGACGAAAATCATTTTCCCACCGTCGACCCGGAAATACAGGCACGGGTCAACCTTTGATCGCTGCAGTCCGAACTCCTTGAGCGTTTTGTCCAGCTGGTTGTTCCATACACGGCTCGACTGTTTGAGCCCGTAGAGTGCCTTCTGTAACAGACAGACTTGCTTCGAGGTGCCAGCAAACCCTCTCGGTAGCTCCATGTAGATGACTTCGTCCGTCAGCTTGCCCTGAAGGAACGCAGTAACAGCATCCATCTGCTCTACATCAAGGTCATGCTTAACCGCCAGCGCCAGAAGGTATCGGTAATCCATTCCTGGCCGCTGTGAACATCCCTTTACGACCAGACGTGCCTTGTACCGCTCGATGTCGCCAGTTGGTCCTCGTTTCGTCTTGAAGACCCACTTTTTTCGTATGGCCTTCCTGACGCTTGGAAGGATGGCCATCTCCCACGTTTCATTCTCCTCCAGAGCTTCGATCTCCTCACGTATGGCAGCGATCCGGTCCGTTGAGCGCCTCGTCGTAGCTTTGAGGATCATCAAACATCGTCTTGGAACACATCGGAGAAGGCTGAGGGGAAACAACTTCGCAAGAAAACGAACTATACGTAACGTAAGCGGAATACTTGCATGGAATTCGGCGCTCCCGGTCGCTGCGCCTAAAGCTTTGCTGATCATCAGCTGGTCTATCAAGTTGCGACGGGAGCGCAGGCTCGTTACTGTCATCCAGAAATTCGGGATCACTTGAGTCACTGTCGCATGTTGAAAATTCATCATCTTTATTGTCAGAACCATCACCGTCACTGGCAATCGGTTCTACAACCGGTGGTAGTCCGCTACTTGCATTCGATTCATCGATTGAGTACATCTCCATGATCTGTATCTGCTGCGCATCCTCGCTGAGCTCGATCCAAAGTTTGGTTCGGTTCTCCCTCCTATCACGCTTGATTGGATCGTACACTCGATACCCCTTGGTGCCTTCGGCATATCCCACGAAAATTGCTTTCTGAGATTTAGCGTCGAACTTCTTTCTTCTTTCTTTCGGAACGTGGACAAGAGCTAGCGACCCGAAAACCCTCAGATGTCGGGTTTCTTACCGGTCCAAGCTTCATCCGGTGTCGTCTCAAGTGATCTTGTCGGGCTTCTGTTGACGAGGTACGCTGCCGTTGAAACCGCCTAGGCTCAAAATTCCTTCGGCAGGCGTGAATCATTCAGCATGCTTCTGGCCTTTTCAATGAGTGTCCGGTTCATCCTTTCCGCTACACCGTTTTGTTCAGGGGTTTACGGACATGTCTTTTCGTGGCGCACTCCATCTTTCACCATGCTGCTTTTAAGGGATGCATTGACGTATTCGGTGCCGTTGTCCGTTCTCAGAATCTTCAGCTTCCTTTCTGTTTGCCGTTCGGCCATGGACTTGAACTTAGTGTATGCTTCAAATGCTTCATTTTTCCGTTCCAGGAAATAGAGGAACACCTTCCGACTCGCATCGTCGATAAACGTCATCACGTAACGGCTGCCACCGAGAGAAGGAACTTCGATGGGTCCAACCAGGTCCGAGTTGACTAAATCCAGTAGCGATCGCGTTAATCCGTCCGCTCGGTCCATTTCCAGCAGCCGGCACTCCAGATCCGCTTCCATTGCCGCCTCCGCCGGTACTCATCGTGGGTTTCGCCTATCTTCGCTTGAAAAAATCTTCTATCTTCCGGTTATGACCAATCCTGGACCCATAACCTTTTGCAGAGTAATAAATATACAACCGGTTAGGTGGACTGACTAACGACTAATGAAAATTTATTTCGTACCAACAACCTACGTTGCCGTGGTTGCTAGGTGTTGCTAAGCTACTACAATACATAACAGAGTACATAACAACTGCATTGGTTGGTTGCTTATGCTCTATGGTTACTTCGATTACAACAAGTTGGCTCACCGGACCGTCGTGTGATTGAATGAATAGCAAAATTCGCTTCTGAAGACACTCTCCAATGTACACTCAGAAAATTAGTTGTTAAATCTGAAGCTTTTATTAAATACCGATTGACCGAATAATTGCATACACTTTGGTCGAGCGGATTATGCTCCGGTATGTTTGTGGAGATTTTTCGCGTTGAAAATCTGGAACTTAGGCCTGTAAAAATGTTTAGCATATATGCAAATATTATAAATTGTCAATATATATTTCATTTCTCAATTTCATGCCAGAAAAACACGAGCGCCGAGGTGTCAAAAAGGTTAACTAGTACACTACAAATGCTGCGTCACTTTAATTGGCAGTCCTGGTTCTACGGCCATCTTTTTAGAGCGGTTTAATTTACGTCGGCCAAAAACAAAACAAAACAATTAGTGGAAAAATGCATTTCGAATTGAAAGTTTCTATTTCAGCCATATTCTGCCATAATGTATCAACACGATGGGTAGATCGGTATGCTTGTCCCTCTCGAAGCTCATGGTTGTCGTCTTGTCGTAGGTGAGAGTGCTAATCCCATGCAAAAGGCCAACATGGTACACCAAGAACATGATCAGCAGTGATAGTACCACACTCTGCTTTCTTTAAATTGCCACGTCGTAGTACATTACTTATATTTATACTGAAAAAGATGTGATACTGGCGGGTTCAGCCGCAATTCACTCTTAGACGAACCTACGTAAAATATACAAAAACTCTAGGACCTAGGACCTGCCAGCTGTTAGTGCAAAAACAAGACCATTTAGCCAGGCCTATGACAAGGACCACTTTTTCACGTAGACAACATCTCAGCAAGGTCAGCTGTCAAAATAATGTCAACATTGTAAGTTGTGTTTGTTGTAGCTCGTTTACGTTTTGTCTGTTGTTGCTCGTTTTCGTTTTGCACGTCATACAAAGCAGAAAGATCGCTTTCTGTGGTGTATTACATCAAAACAAACAACCAAAACAAATTATTAGACTTCTATTTGACAGCTGACAGCGGGTCCAAATCAATTTGGGCCCAGGACATATACTGTCAATCACTGCTATTGATATAGGCTTGTCAAAGGCCTGCATTTAGCAGTCAAAAAAGACCGTTTTTTATTGGTCGCTGTGACAACCGCCTCTACCGCCTCCGTTGAGTTACGTTACAAGCAGTCAGTTTGTTGTTGCTAGTCACTGCTTTTTCACTTTTTTCGTTTGTGACAACTGAACAAATGCGAAAATAAAAGTTCACTTTCGCAGTGGTTTATTTTAAATCAGTTCGAAATGAAGTGTAAAGCGATAAATTGTGGTCGCAGTGACGTGTCACATCCGGGTCTCAGTTTTCATCGCTTCCCGAGAGATCAAAACGTACGCCAAGAGTGGATGAAGGCCTGCATTGGGAACGCAACCGAGGAAGACATTCTTTTGCTCAAGTTTTCTCCTCACAGCAGAATTTGCAGCGTAAGCATCAATGAAATTCAATGAAACCTCATAAATTAACGTTTAGTTTCATGCAGCTTCATTTCCCGAACGGCAAAAAAAATACCAATGGAACTTGGAATATTCCAATTGCCGTCACTCCGCCGGATGAAGAGTGGCAGCAAAGGGAGGCGGTTCAAAACATTTATGGTGATGAGAATAGTGGAACAGGCTATGCTGCATCAAATGGAGAATTTACGGAACATGAAATAGTGGAAAACATTGAACAGGTACCTATGCTAGGAGGAGATACTATGTCACAATCTCGACTACGAGGTGAAATTTTTCGTTTGAGAGAGCAAGTTACCAAGCTTAAGAGGTAATTTGCTAAATATTCGATTGGATGGAATGTTTTCAGCTTCATTGAATCGCATCTTCTACTTTAGATCGATTCGTCGTTGGAGAAGTCGCTACGGCAATCTGGTTGCGCGAAAGAAAACAAATGATTCGGATGTCGTAGATTCGAACTCGTTGGAGATTGCCTGTAAACAAATTTTCAACGACGATCAATTGAAGCTTCTCTCCGGAAAAATTCGTCAAGTGAAGCAGTGGTCGAAAGCAACGCTAATGGATTCGCTGCAAATCCGATTTGCATGTCAGGGTGGCTACGACAAGCTAATAAAAAGAGGCTTTCCGCTCCCATCGACTAGAACACTGCTGCGTCGAATTGCAGACGTTCACTTTCCTCCTGGTATAATTAAATCATTCTAATGTTCTGTAAACGTTTTAGTTGATGGTTTCGCTTTTTTAGGTATAAGGTCCAAGCAACGTCGACCTACGCCGCGGAATTTTGGTAGAAACTTAAAGACAGTAACATTATCGCAGTATATGGCTACTGTTCCGAATTCGTCATACTCATTTGACGACCAGGAACATCTGGTAGGAATGGCAGATTTTCTTTTCCAGCGTCGCAAGCAATCCAACGAGCAAAATACAACAGCATCAGATCGACAGATGACAGTTGTCGACAACAGTGATGCAGTAGATATGGATTACGAAATGCTGCAGAAAGTTTCCGGTGAGGTGCTGGACCGAGGAGAGCTGAATGCGCTCTTCTACGTTACGGGCTACGTGTTGAAAAGTCTAGCGAATAAGGGTACTGTTTGCAAGCAATGTGTCAAAATGACGGAGAGTCCAAAGGGTGCTCACTCCGACTATCAAAGCTTCACTTTCTATCGAGCGAACACCATTAAGAGAAACATCCACCTTCCATCCATCGATACCTTCAATTTTTTCAAAGCCATGGAAATCGTGTATCGCAATTCCATAAACTTTATCATTTCGAACGAGGATAAAAACAATGTTGAACAGAAGGTAGTGAATGAATTGGCACTCCTTCCGAACATTTTTCACTGCTCATCTTTCAAGATGACATTGGTGCGACGTTACGTATCATTCCGGCTAAAGTCAGGGCAGAAGCGTAAGCAACGGAAGAAAAAGTTTGATAGCAGAAGTATGCTATCGTAGAAGCTGGAATGGTGAAGGGAGAATGCTTTATGGTTTGTTATATGTTCCAGAACATATTTGAAATAATAAATGAGAAATAGTAATTTGTTTAAACATTTAAACATTTTCTTGGATGTGCAGACGGGCCGTGTCACGATCAGCAGAGACGCAAAATTTCTGGAATTGTGCAGCGTGAAGGAAACCGTTCGTACGTTTCCAGCTGCAGGGCCTCCACCCGCAGGAGGAGTTTTTCACGTGCCGCTGGCGATACCTTCGGATTTACTGGACCAGGAAAATGATTCTGAAGAAGATTTGGAGTCCAATAGTGACTTGGATTCGACAATGTATGGTAGTGCTTCTAGTGAAGTTTCGCCGCTTCGATGTTTTCCGTTGGACGAAATTTCAAGGCGTTCAACGCGATCAACGAAGGGTGTTTCTCCAAACAGGCTGATCGAGGAGATTTTTTCAGCTGAAACTGTAACCGGGGATGAAATGGAACCGAAGAACTTTAAAGAAGCACTGAGCTGTGAAAGAAAAGAAGAATGGAAAGCAGCTATGAAGGATGAGCTCAAATCTCATTCGGAAAATGGAACGTGGGAACTGGTTAATTTACCTGAGGGACGCAAACCTGTCGGTTGCCGCTGGGTTTTTAAGTTGAAGCGGAACGCAGCTGATGAGACAACCAAATACAAAGCTCTTCTGGTAGCACAGGGATTCTCCCAGAAGTACGACGAAGACTACGATAAGGTTTTCGCACCGGTTACCACGCACACAACGCTTCGACTTCTGTTGGCAACGGCGAGTAGGAGAAGAATGAAGTTGAAACACTTTGACGTGAAAACCGCCTACTTGCATGGCCAACTTGATCAAGAGTTGTACATGGTGCAACCACCTGGACACGTGGTAAATGGTAAGGAGAACATGGTGACAGTGCTGGTGGTGGTGACATGGTCGGATTTTCTGATGCTGATTGGCCTGGTGATATTCGTACCCGGAAGTCTACCACTGGTTTTGTGTACATGTTCGCTGGTGCCGCCGTTTCGTGGTGCAGTCGAAAGCAAACGAGTGTTACTTTGTCTTCGATGGAATCGGAGTATGTGGCGCTTAGCGAGGCAAGTCAGGAGTTGGTAGGGCTTGTAAATCTGCTCGATGAATTGGGAGAACCATGCCAAGGGCCTGCAACTGTGCTAGAGGACAATCAGAGCTGTATTGCATTTGCGAGCTCCGAACGGACAAGTCGTCGTTCGAAGCATATTGAGATCAGAGCCCATAACGTTAGACAGTTGTGCAACGACAGAGTATTGTGCCTCAAGTATTGTCCGACGGAGCATATGGTAGCAGATGTGCTTACAAAACCACTTGGTGCGGTTAAGTAGAAGAGGTTTGCCGAAATGATGGGATTGTTTTCAAGTGGTAGCAGCATTGGTTGAGGAGGAGTATTGGAGCAGCAAAGAATAGTGCCACCAATAGTGCATACGCGCGGAGCGTGTGCGTCATTATCTATACGTCAGCTATTCAACACAAGGTGGTAGAGTGTGGTGTGCAAAAGCACCTCTTCTGTTATTCGTAAATGTGCTCTCGATGTGCTAGCGTCTTAAGTTAATAAAGTATACTTTTACCTATTGAATAACTAAACTTGGCGTTTTCTATTTCACTGTAATCTTATTTCCAATAGCAAGTCCTGTCCTAGCAAAAACCTGATATCAAATAATTTAGGGAGACGACAAAAAGTGCCCTTTTCATTTGCTTGACAGTTTTTTCATTGTTGCTTATTCTCTAATTGTCATTGATTGAACATCAAATGTACCTATACAGTTGGAATCATTTATAATCTAATTGTTCGCTTCATTATCGAATTGGGGGAGTGTTTTGATCATGATTGTGAGCATCTAATAATAAGTCCTGATGTTTCAGGTGAAGACAATTCAAATATATATTGTAATTTAAATGTGGGATCTATTCGACAGCCGTGATCAAAGCACAAATTCTATCAGAGCATTATTTAGCTACGGATCAGATCTTTCGAAACAAACAAAAGTGTTACGTAGGACAGATGCTGACAAACAATTAAAAGGCTAAAGCTTTATGAAAAGAGTAGGACGCGGAGGGTCCGCTTAGGAAGTAGCATTGAGGTCATAGAACAATTCTTCTTTAGTCATCCCTTTTGTGCTATAAACATGCATGTTAGACCAAGAATTTGATCAGTAGCTAAAATATCATAAATTCGTAGAACGTTTATATAAAGGCACATAAGTCGTAATACTGGCGGGCTATGCCGCAATCCACTCTTAGACTTCTTGCTTTCAGTCGAAGGGAAAATACTTAAAGTACACTGTTCACTTTCGTGGCTTTTATTTTGTTATTCATCCATTTGTTTTATGGATGAATAACCAAAATACCTGGCTTCCTCTTTTTCTAATAACTGAATGTAATTGCACTATTTTCGAAAGGGGTGAATGTTATGATCAGGGTATCAGATCGATGATGACAAGCATGTATTAAAAGCAAAAGAATAAACCTATCCATGTGGCTCTTATCAGTAGCTGTGTTAGATATGTAATATACAACAGCATAGGTCGTTGTTTTCCTATTACCTCCTTGTTTGTAAAGTTCAAAAACGGCAAATCGGTTGTAATCGGTTGTGCTGCGAGGCAATGAGATTTTATTTCATGCCACACTTAAAATAAATAGAAAAGATAAACAAATAAAAAATAAACCCGCTAGATAGGAGGTAGAACAATTCTTTTCAAAGTTACAAATTAGTTCTTATATGAAATATATTTAAATTTGGAATAGCAACTAGATCACAAGCAGTAGAGTAGACTATAATTTAGGGTTTAGCCAAGCAATTACATTTTTTTTGCCTCGTGGTTAGTTTAGATTTCCTCAAAATTTTCAGTCAAAATAACAAAGAGTCGTTGTGAGAATATCACCTATAATCTCCATACACCAAGTACTAAAATCTTCTTTTCTTCACCTTTCATACTAACCTTGGTCTGCATGCGGTTTTGCAATGATGGTTGCATGGACGCGAGCGGTTGTGGAATTCAAGCAGCCGTTCAGCCAGCGTCACACGCGGTTTCAAATTCAATTGTTAGTTGATTGTTAGTAGAACTGACGGCACACTGAAAGGCATATATTCAGGAAACCTATTCCATGAGATGAACTGCAGTGAGACTGTTGCGGTCTCTTTTCTGAACTATCATTTAACAGGATACATAAGTTGCATGATAGGATTTGGTAAGTTTAGTAACGTATGTCCATAGCAGATATCATAGATATAATGAGGATTTGTGCTTTGTTAACGTAGGACCAACAATCAATATGCAACTAGCAATTTGAAATTGGTTCACTGTTGTAGAACCCCTTGGTCCGAAGTACACCTTGAAGCCAGCACCTTGTTATACATATTTGCGCCTTTGTTTTGATTTGCTGTGTTATTTTGACAGAATATTTGAGTGTGTTCGTGTGAGTTTATTATTGGGGGCGCATTATTGAGCTTGAGAACGATGTGCTAGTACTGACTATGCCAAGAAAAAAATCGTATTTGTATGGGACTTACTGGTCTTAGAGTTAGTCTATGGTTCTACCAACAATCAATATGCAACTAGCGATTTGAAATTGGTTCACTGTTGTAGAACCCCTTGGTCTGAATTACACCTTGAAGCCAGCACCTTGCTGTACATATTTGCGCCTTTGTTTTGATTTGCTGTGTTATTTTGACAGAGTATTTGAGAGTGTGTTCATGTGAGTTCATTATAAGGGGTGCATTATTGAGCTTGGGACCGAGCTTGGGACGATGTTCTAGTACTGACTGAGCCAAGAAAAAAATCGTTTTTGTATGGGACCTACTGGTCTTAGAGTTAGTCTATGGCTCTACCTCGTCTATCGACTTAACTACTACCTCTTTTATAAGTAAAATCCGAATTACCTTTAAACGATTAAATTCCAGACATAACAGCAACTTCTTCTGCCCAGAAGTATAGGGTGAAACGATTTGAAAACTGTCTGCCACCAAATTACATAGCTCCTTTGGCTGACGATAATCTCTAAGGTAACCGCGCTTTACCGAGTTCGAAAAATTCTTGTTGACCTCCATAACCCGAATGTAGCACGGTTCGGAATGAAAAACTCTAGGCTTTTCTTCTTTTGACTATTTGGAAAACGATTGGAAATTGTTGAAAGTTTTTGTGATAGACACCATTGATTATGAGATAATGAGACGCTTCCCAGTTATGCATTTTCAGAGTAAACTTTTCTTGGCGTTCTTGATAGCAAAATTTCACATTGAGGGAACTTCTCGTACGCCAAAGTGTATCACGTCATTGCACTGCACAAATTTTCATGACATAAGGAGTACATACATTTGCGTTGTACGCATGTATTTGTGATGGTTTTTTATGCTCTGAGCACTGCATGCTGTGCGTTTGACTGTCAGCTTTCTTTTGTTTACTTGTTTGTGCGGTTCAAATTCTGCGTTTTCAAAATGTCGCGTATTGAAAAGGATGTGAAAATTAAGGTTCTGGACACATGGCTAAGTGAGAGGGGTATTACTATGCGAAAATTGGCGAAGCGGTTCCGAATTCATCAGGCGAGTGTTAAAACCATCATTAATAAGTTTGGGGAACACTATTCTTTGGATGAGCTACCAGGAAGAGGCAGAAAACCCGGTTCTTTCAACCCGAAACTGGAGCAGAAAGTGGTATCTCTAATCATAAAGAACAAATCAATGTCAATACGTGATTTGGCCAAAAAAGCAGGAACGAGTGTCGGAATGATCCAG
The DNA here is from genome assembly GCA_034211315.2 of Aedes japonicus. Classification (NCBI taxonomy): domain Eukaryota; kingdom Metazoa; phylum Arthropoda; class Insecta; order Diptera; family Culicidae; genus Aedes; species Aedes japonicus. Next base: position 24,848 of record JASCZW010004432.1, read on the forward strand.
CGTATCAAGAGGCGAAACCACCTGAAGACCTACAAAAAGCAGAAAATCTCGAAACAAAGCGAGCAGCCACAAGGGCCCGGGAATTGTATTCGCGTCTTTTGCTGCGTCCGGATGCATGCGTTTTGATGGACGATGAGACCTACGTAAAGGAGGACTCAAAAACCCTTCCAGGTCCACAATACTTTACTGCCGTCGTTGGGGAGGATGTGAGGACAGGTCGATTCAAGTGAAGAAATTCGGTCGAAAGGTACTGGTATGTTCCTGTGGTTTGAAGTCAACCATTTTTTACACTACCGGAACTATAAATGCGGAAATCTATCGATCTGAGTGTCTCCAGAAGAGATTATTGCCTTTATATAAGAAGCATAGTACACCTCCACTGTTTTGGCCGGATTTAGCGTCGGCTCACTATGCCAAAACCACTCTCAATTGGCTTGCGGAAAAGGGTATAGATTTCGTTGAGAAAAATATCAATCCACCAAATTGCCCTCAGCTTCGACCCATCGAACGTTACTGGGCAATCGTGAAGAGGGTCTTCAAGAAGACTGGTAAGGCAGCTGGGAACATGCAGGAGTTCAAAAAAATTTGGGCTCAAGCGTCCAAAAAATGCGATGCAACACTTGTCCGGAACTTGATGAAGAGCATTCGATCCATCGTTCGAAAATTCGTGAAGGAATAACTTAAATTTCATCCGGTCTTCATTGTGTGCAAGTTTAACCTCGTACAATAAAGGATCAATTTTTTGTAGGAATAAAATATCGGTTTTCAACATAATTTGAAAGAAAGTTTATGGATAGCTTATTTTCGATACACTCCTTAGGCAGTAGATCTTATTAGGCGGTAATAATCTGAAAATCTTCCTTTATCGGGTAAATCCATGATATCTTCATTTTTATAAACTTGATGTAAAACGGATTCCTCGTTAGTTTTCAAATCTAGATGATAATTAACAGATTCTTCCGGAGACACGTACGCATTCCTGGTTTGGCCACTCATTTTGACGATATCGTAAAAACTCCGGACCACGTAACCAATCAGTCATGTTTGCGAACTTAGATGACTTTGTGGCTACATCGGCAACATTCAAAGCAGAAGGTATCCATTTCCACATCCCAGAACTATGTCCATTTTCTTTTATTTTGGAAACACGGGATCCAACCTACGCAGTCAGATTTTCTATGGTACATAGCCAAGCCAAACATATTTTAGAGTCCGTCCAAAAATAAGTAGATGTCACTTCTACTTCAAGTTCTGTTTGTACCATCTTCATAATTTGGCTAGAAAATACACAACCTTGTAATTCGAGCCTTGGGACAGTTTGCGATTTCACGGGTGCCACACGTGATTTAGCTAATACTAGAGCCACGTGTGATCTGTCCGAGTTTCGATACACCATGTAAATAACGCTAGCAAAGGCTTTATCACACGCATCGAAATACGCATGTAATTCCACATTTTGAAACGACGGAACATCCGGAAAATAGTACCTTGTGTTAACATGTTTTATATTTCCGTTCTTTTGTCTTGTGTACTTATTTTAACATTTTAAGTGTTTTAGCCGATTGGGCTCTTCAGCTTTGTTTAATTTTGTGTGTTGGTTGTGTTGATAATGTTTATGTTTTCACATGAATTTTCCGTTCAGCCCTTGTGGGCATTGTTAGCTTTAAAATTTGATAACCTACCTAATCTACAACTAAACTACAATTGGAAAACCTAGGGGTGGGGAAGCAGATTCCGGATGATCTGGTGATCCGATGTCAGGCAGCGTGCCCTGTACCGATTGATAGACTCACTAAAGCGATCGTCGAGCGTTTTTATCTCGGCCAGTTTGAAACCACCAAGTCCGTGTGCATTAATAACCTTTTCCACTAAATCAATAGCTTCTAATTCAGTGTCTGTTGCATCAAAATAATCATCGACATAGTGTTGCTTAACTATAGGACGTAGTACTCCTGGAAGACGCTCTTCAAGTTTTTTTGCGTTAAAATTCTTTATAAACTGCAAAGAAACGGCACCAAAAATCATGGATTTCATCACGTAAACGTCGGGAAAATCAGTACGGTTCATGCCACGCCAGAAGAAACGCTGAGAGTTCTGATCCTGTTCTCTGATTACCACCTGGTGGAACATTTCTTTAATGTCCACCATGAATGCCACTTTTTTCTGCCTCCCTCTCATCAGTACAGCTATCAAAGACGGAACGAAATCCGGGCCTTTCAAAAGGAGGTCGTTTCAAGAGAATCCGTTTGATTTAGCTTTAGCGTCCATTACTAAACGAAACTTATTTGCACTCGTAACACTAAAATGCGTCAAATACCATATATTTGGTGTTTCAATTCTCTCCGCGGGTTGCAGCTTTCTTGCATAGCCTTTAGCAACGTAATCTTCAATTTTTCTGGCAATACTGCTTAGCAAATTCCGCATCAGCATCCATTTTCTTTTCCATAACAGATAAGCGGCGGAGTGCTTGAGGCTTGCTGTCAGGAATGGTAAAATTGTTGTATCTATAAATTTGTTCGACTTCGTAGCGATCATTGTAATGCTTTAGTGTTCGATTCATGATATCCAGGGCTCTCTCATCTTCTTCAGATAGTGTAGGACCTTGCTGTCTGATTCCAAAATTTTCGATTTTGTACATTTCTTTGATTAGCTCAGACAGTTCCGGATCTTGATCGTTACAGCAGAGGAACACGTGGAATTGATTAGCATCTTCTACGGTTGATGGTTCGATTTCTCCATGTATAGTCCAACCAAGATGGCAGCGAGTCAATTGTAAACCTCTAATCGAGTATTGCACCGTTTTCAATGGAACAATGAGGCCTGCGTTGTTTGATCCAATTAAAATCCTTGGAGTGGAGTTTTGGATTGTAATCAGGTTTTCATCGTCAAGAAGAGGATACAAACTTCTAATGTTTGGAATGTCAAGGTTCACAGTAGGAAGATTCATATTCTTGATTGTCCGCGCGTTCTTCATTTCGTATCATCTAGCTTGATCGCTTGGTCCAGATATTTGAAAGGATAGCATCTTCGACTCCGAATCTTTGTGATATTCCATTTGTCCAACGGTAAGTTACCGGGCACACTGTACCGCCTGGTCTGTATCAATCATTGATAGAGATGATTCCTCGTCGAACAGTGCAAATACTTCATGAGTGTTGTCTTGATTGCGAATTTTAACTTTTCCAACACGAAGAAGAGTCTTACCGTCCCTTCCATTAACGTGGCAGACATCTTCATTGTCAGTTCTCCTGGACTTACGACTCGGTTTCTTGTATTCAGCATCCGAATGTACCAGCTCATGATGGTTCTTGTTACATACCGTACAGGTTTTATCGGATCGGCAATCACGTCGGGAATGATCTTGCTTCAAACATACATAGCATACATGACTGGATCTTGCTACGGAGCGGCGTTGCTCTACGGAAAGTTTAGTGAACTGCTCACATTTAACCAGGCTCGCGTGATCGTTTGATTTACACAATGGACACTTTCCTTGTGAATCAACTTCATGTGTATTGACATTCAGGACAGTTGGTTTTGGTTTTGTCCTTTTAAATTCCTTTCGATTTTTCCGGTTGAGAAAAACTTGATACAGGCTCGCTAGCTGGTTCTCCATTTCATCCTCCAACCAGCAAGAAAAGGCATGAAAATCGATAACTTTGTCCTCTTTGAGCATGGAAGCCTTATGCCTTATCCACATTTGCTTGCTGAAAACAGGTAACTTCTCAGCCAGATGGGAGATAGGTTCAGGGTTCATCAAATACATCTCAGCTTTCACGTTTTTCAATGCCACCGCGGTTCCGATGACCGCATTGTAGAACGAACCGAAGGACTCTATGTTGCCGTCTTTCACATAATCCAAATTTCGTAGTAGCTCCAATCTGCTGGCCACTGCCCACTCAGTGCGTCCGAAATTGGATTTGAGCATCCGCATGATCATGTTAACGTTTTCAGGGGCAGACGATAAGCACTCTACAGTTTTTCGAGCCTTACCCTGCAAAGCGTTGTATAATCTTCTCAGATTATCTCTGTCCGTCAGCTTACATTCAAACGTAGACGCCTTGAACTCATTTTCGAATCTTGACCAATCCATTATGTTTCCTGAGAACTGCGGTAATTCTTTTACTTGTCGACTTTGAACGCATGACACAAAACCTCGTTCACACCATTTTCATCTACTTGATGTTCAGCTTTATCCATGTCTTTACCAGCGTCTGCATCGACTGCGTTTACCCATGCTTGAATGTGTTGCATTGAGCTTTGATTTGAAATGCCAGAACAGGAACGCAGCTCGCTGATATGAATGGCTCGTTCACGCTTTTTCTTGATAAACTCCGCTTGCTTCTGCTTCATCTTGAGTTCCATATCTTTCTGGATTCTGAGAGCTTCCATCTGCTGCTCCGTTAAAATTTTATCCTGTTCTAGAGAGTTCTGCAGTTCTTCTTCCTCCAGTTCATCGAAGAGTTCCAAGGCTCTGATTTGACTTTGCGTGTTGCTGGCTAACGAGTTTCTGCTTCTATGCGACCGATTACCACCAGCACTAACGGACGCGCAACTTCTTATCGACTTTGACATGGAATTATTACGAGCGACATTTACTTGTTCAACACCTGCACAAGCAGTTTCAGGCAGAACATTTCTCCTGATGGGAGTACGTTCCATTATGACTTTTCGTTGAAACTTTGGAGGGTTGAGTATATAATCAGCTAAATTTTTTGGGACTGTACCTGCGTTGCACCTCTTGGGTCTTTGCAGGCGACTCTCCATATAAACTGTAAACTGGTTGTCGAAGGGCCACCTATTCAGGATCAGGAGGCAACAATTAGTTTAACACTGGGCTTGACGTTCGTACCTACTGCTGAGAGTGAAGGACCAAAAATGTTCAGCATCAGAAGGAAAAAGGGATTTTTACACTGGGGTTTAATTGAAAATACATCCGAATATAACAACGGTTGTTGGGGTAATGAAAGTTTTTTTCACTTCGTTGGGTTCCATGGGTTACTTGATCTCAACATGCTGCAAGCACATTAATTGGTTTAAAATAATTTCGCACTGAACACAAAAAGATTTTTATTTCTACGAGAATTGTTGACATTATGAAATGACAACATGATCGCGCTAAGGGACAACAATACTATGTAGAGTTCTCCAAAACAACTTTTACTCAGCTTACACATTATTGGGCGTTAGCATAGTTTTTATACTAAGCTACATGTAAACGCCGTGAAGAGTTGTTGTTTTGTGATGCGGTATTTTGGATCAAATTGTATGTTTGAAGCAATTTTTAAATACTTCGTACCTAATTAAGCGACAACTTTTACCTTGATAGTTGTTATTTTTTGTGGAGAAAGTGCCTCACAGTGCACAGTGGGAAAAAAGTGCCCGAAACGCGAAAGAATTCTTTATCTCAGCTCGGAGTGGAACGATTTCTGTAAACGTAACCTTTACTTGAAGGAAAATTTCTAAGGAATCGAATGGACGTGGCCGCACGGAACTGCTTGGGAAGCAAATGAGCTTATTGTACCCTGATTCTCCTAATATATCCTTGTTGTTCAGAAATTATTTGCTCGGTGTGACTCATGATCAACAAAACGATGCTAGTCCTATGTAAAATTTCCAGGAGAATCGATTGAAGTAGGTTTCGTTCACCGCACGGCTCTGTGAATGAATATATGGCTGTTTTTACCCTGATTCCCTTAATACTTTTGAGTTTATCATAAATTTCTTTGGTCGGAGTCACTCAAGATCAACAAATTAAGGCTAGTCTTCTGTAAAATTGGCTGAGAAAACGATTGGAATTGGAAACAAAACATCAGTTTGATTAAACCAACGCTCATACTGGCTCACATGATTTCAATTCGAAGCAAAAATTGACCGATTTAAGTGCCAATTTTAGTAAAAAAATTATCGATTTATTTTCAGTGTGTGGAAACCGTGCAATGCACACAACCGATACCTTCGGTTTCTTGTCGCTCAGGGTCGTCAGCCGTCCGGAACCGGGCTTTCTTTTGATGCTCTAATTGTTGTCTAGTAGTGCCAAGATGTTGTAGATGCATGACCGGGCGTATCCGGCATCCACAAAGTGCCGCACGATGTCTGTCTTCAACGCGGCGGAGCGCCGTTCTTTGAACGCGTACACTTCTGAACGGAGTTGCTTCACTGTTTTTGCCATCACGGTAAGAGTTCAACTGATAGAGTTGTCAAATTTTGTCTGCCGGCTCATGGGTTACTATGATTGATGCTGCATGGGTAGTTTCGTCATTTTTTTTCCATTTTTTTTTAATGCAAATGTTAATCTCATCGCGGCGATTTTTTCGCCACGAATTCACTACCGCTGCGGTTTGAGAAGGCCTTTTTCTTTGTAACAATCAAATTAATACAGTCCGCTTTTCTTTGAATTAATTTGCCGCTTTTTATTCGATATTCCGATTCCCCAGTTTATTCAACGACCGCTTTGGTTAAATCAATATAAACTTTTTATTTTTTCCCCTGAGTTAACGCAACCTGTGTTGTAGTAATAATAAATCGCTTTATAGGTGGAAACAACAAACATATCAATTTAGAACACACCGTAATTTGTGTTGTATTGTGGTACATATCTTTAGGTAGAAACAACCAACCCTCGGTCAGTTTCTAAACAAACATCGTTGAATTAAAACAACGAAGCGAATTTTTTGAAACAACTAGTTTTTGAGTTTTGATGTCTACAAACAAGTTGTTGTTTAAACAGAACTGTTTTCCTCCGTGCAGTCGTGTGTTCACTTGTACGGTTGTTTTGTTCTGTGCTATCCCAGTAACGTTTCAACGCTATATTTACAGTCGATTTAGGAATTTAAGATACTTGCGATCCTTCCTACTGACCGCGTCGGATTTTCCAACACGAGTGTGCCAAATTTGTTCCCGCTTCTTGCGGTCCATCTTTGACAAATTTTGAACGCGAGTGTCATTACCTGATGAGACTTTCACCACTAAGTAAACAAATCTTCAGGAGAGGCGCCACAATAATTCAAAGAAGTGGCGAAATATTAATTGGATCAAGCGATTCACAATTACAGCAAGAAAATTTCATTGGAGAAACCCGAGACCTCATGGAAACTTAAAATCCTGTAGACATACTTTTTGTGGAAAGTTAGTGAGATACTTGACAAATGCATAGTGAAACAAAACATTTCCTCGCAATTTCTCTCAATAAACCCCAACATTATATTCCTAGCAATGGATGTTTTCGGATCACTGAATCGTTCTTTCTATTATTATTTTATGCCTTTTATTTCACCTATTTCATATCAGTTTTTAAAAAATAATAATAAATTCATATTATATTTTGTTATATACTCGGTATAATTCTATTGTGTTTTTGTTTGTTTTCTATGCAATTTTTCTTTCTTTCAGTATTTTTTTTCTTCTCTAACATAGCTTTACATTTTCATACAATGCTTGTTTGTCGTCGTTTCTCCTATCCTCTAGCAAAAAACATAACGTTGTTCCACTTGCTTACGATGAGTCACACATTTCAGTTTCATTTTACAAATACACAAAGTCATGTGTCTCCTCCTCCCACGCAAATAGCTACTAACATATATGCCTACACGTACGAGTGTGTTTGTTTGTTTGCTTGTATGTGTCTGTTCGATTACTTTCTCTACTTTTCTTTGATACAATGATACACCTGGTTTCGCCTGTTTGTAAGTCTGCGTAGGTGTTTTTTATTTTTGTTTGTCTGTGTGTGTGCTATAAAAATTCGAACTAAGAAATATAAAACCAATTAAAATTACATTCAAGATTGTTTATTTCTCGTGCATACCACGCGTTTGCTTGCATACGACTTACTTCAAGCGCTTGTTTTAAAGATTCTTTGTTGCATTTGCCCAACAATCGCACTCGCACGTCAAATCATCATTACCTTTAAATATGGCAGTAAAAGTCATAATAATTATCATCAGTGATTTACAGTTCTCTTTTCTTTTTCTGTTTTTTTTCAGCCCACTGTGGTTAAGAGCTTCAGTAGTTTCTATTTTTGTTTTGCTATGAGTTTTAGATGTAAAATCCATCCCATATTTTTCGTTCCGCTTCCATTACAACAGAGACAGACAGAACCGGTTACTTAACTTGGCGCGCTACACAATAAGTTTGTGGAGTAACTAGAGCTGTACAACAGAGTGGCTCGTTCGAACCATATTCGCCGTTTGGCCAGTGTTCTAACTTAAAAAAAAACAACAACCGAAAAGCCATAGCAAGTATGCACGGCGAAAAATTTCATCATCTTCTTTCTCTTAAGACAAAAAAAAAAACATTTATCCATGGCAATTTTGCGGTGTCCTTCTTTCCACCCTCGACAAGTGTGTAAATTTTTCTCACTGATTTGGTTTTACCTCGCCATGCTCCACCGTTCCTAAATAGTATTCTCAATATGAAAAAATAATTGGCCTTCTCGCCCGTTTTTCCTTTCTGTCCGACTTTGTCCAGAAATTTGATAACTTTTTGTTTTGTTTATCTAAAAAATAAAATTTTACTCTTTGTTGCTGCTTTTTTGCTTATTTGTTTCCTTCCGGTTGTGGCATTCTAAAATGAGATCTTAAAATTTCGATAATTTTTTTTTTGTTTGTTTAGGGTTTCTCTTTTTTCAATATTTTTGTTGGTTTTGAATTTGGAGTGTAGGGCAGCTTTTTCTCCGGCTGGCGCTAGCTACAGTAGCTGTGTGTTGTTTGGTAATTGGTAGTTTGGAGAACCACGTGCGTTCGTTTGTTTGCGCAGGAATAGTAGCTGTGTAACCAGTTATTTCGCTGTTGCCGAACAGTGTTTTGAGACTTAACGATGACTTTTTTTTAATTTTTTTTTTGTTTGTTTTTGGAAGCTTTTTATGCTAAACGGAAGGATTTCCGCCGTCGGGAAATTGAACTTCTAAATGCTGTTGTGGTTTATGTTTTTGTTTTGCGACGAACTTGCAACCAAATCGATGGAGATGTTTGTTTTTACGTGCTTTTGATGCCGAATAAATTGCGCCTGAAAGATAGGATGGAGCATCTTTCCTCGTCATTCGCTGCTATCACTCAGCCTCGTTCAATGTTAGTGACTTAATTTTTTGAATTTAACTAAATTATTATGAATAAAAATATATAGCCGAATAATTGCAGGAATTGGCGGAAATTCGTCCGCTGTCGAAGTAGTGCTCCACCTCATATGCACCCTAATTAGATCGACAAAGCGCTGTTTGTCGAAGCCTACACTCCTCACACAGACATCATGGACTCATTGAAACGAAGTGGACAGAATAAAAACGACCAGCATCAGAAAATATTGCATTTCTTATTTCGGAATCTTCATCTACAACTGGATGGAAACTGCCTTCATCTGGAAACTTCAAAGCGCCCCATCAAGGGCAGCACCGATAGTGTGAAGGTCAACACGACCGCTACTTTTCAACCGAGTGAGTCTAGATCCAATCCCATTCCAAAGCTAAATTCCGTAACCTTTTTTAGGTCGATACTGGCCTTTAAAGACGATTCATCTACCGCGAACAATACGTATGTTAGGTCATATTAGACCATAAGCAACGCCCCAAATTATGAGCCCCTCAGACCTGAATGAGAAAACCAAACAAAATAGAACTGATCGGAGCAAATTACCAGATCTGGAAGGGCCTCAGCACAAGTGCAATAGTATGTAGTGCCTTAGCAGTATATACAGTATTGGCGAAAACATTTGCAACCAGTCAATCCCAATCTTTTCATGTTTATTATAACTTTGCACTATAACAGCACTTTTATGTTTAAAAAAAAAAACAATAATCATACATAACAATTCATGAAAAAAAACAACAAGTCAATATTTTCTTCCTGGACAAAAGAAGTGCAACTTTGCGTGTTGTTAACCAAGTTCAATTCGGTTTTCAATACTTCGTACACATTCAGATTTTTTTACAGAAATCTGTAAAGTTTTACCGAATTCTCAACAGCTGAACGTTCGGTAATCCAATTTTACGTATTTCGGTAAAATTTTATCGAAATCCGGTAATTTTTTCACAGATATCTGTAAAATTTCACCGATATCCGTAAAATCGGATTACCGAACGTTCAGCTGTTGAGAATTTGGTAAAACTTTACAGATTTCTGTAAAAAAATCTAAGTGTGTAGCGAATCCTTTATTTTCAATCACGGCCTTGCATCTGCGAGACATAGACTCGATCAGGTGGTCAATGAAGTTTTGTGGAATTGCTGCCCAAGCCTTTTGGCTTTGTGCAAACAACTGATTCTTATTTCGAACACCTCCACGATCAATTCGCTGATTCACGATCTCCCACAGGTTCTCGATAGGGTTCAGATCCGGAGATTGGGGCGGCCAGTTCATAGCCATTATTTGGTTATCCTTAAACCACTGTTTGACCACTATGGCGGTGTGCTTGGGGTCGTTATTATTCCATTCAGCATAAGGCAGCATAACATCTTTCAGGATGTTATTGTACATGCGACCGTCCATGATTCCATCGATTCGATGAATTGGACCAAGGCCGTTCGCAGAAAAACATCCCCAGACCTTCACATTGCCTCAGCCATGCTACGGCATGACGTACACGGCAAATCCCGTCGCTTCCGAAGATGTTGAACTTCGACTGATCACTGAACAAAACCGTCCTCCATTTCTGCACACCCCAACCAATATGAGGCTGAGGAAACAGGAGTCTTTTCTTTTGGTTCCTAAGTGAAATCAGAGGTTTCTTCGCAGGGCGTCGAGAGAATAATCCGGCTTCAACGGCACGTCGTCTGATTGTCTGGTCCGATACAGATACATAACTGTAAATCCGTTTGCACCTTGAATCCTTCTTAATGCATCTGACGATCATAGAGTCCTCTCTTGACGTGGTGGACCGTGGTCTTCCTCCTCTATTGTCCACAGAAATCTTCCCGGTTGAACGAAATTTTGAGCACAGTCTTGAAACACCTGGTATTTGTCACAAATAGTTTGTTGTGACATTCCGCTCTTGTAATCATCGATTATTTTCTTTCGTAGTTCCAGTCCAAGGCTGTCAGGAGCCATTTTGGTGTCTAATAACATAAATATAAGGAAAGCATGAGTATTGACCTTTTTCAATATTTACCATGTTATGGTACAATAACGCAAGTAAGAACACTTTTGTCAACAAACGAAACCTTTTCCACCTTTTTTTTTAAACACTTCTAGAGGAATAAGTCCAAGAAAGCGAGAAGTTGCACTTGTTTTGACCAGCGCAAAATGGCTCTTGTCAACAAAACACTGCCGGTGAACTGTTAGTTGCTGCAATAATCATGTAGCAAACATCTAGACTCCTGAACCGTCAACTGTAGTAAATTGCTCGATTTTGATTTCGAAACATTGAAGTTTACTGATGTTTTTTATGATTGCTCGATTTGAGTTGCACATGTTTTGTCCAATACTGTAGAGCCGTAGCAAAAGTGCAATAGGAGTGTTCAAGTGTTCAAAAACAGTTTAAATATTGAGACAAAAAATAAGTTGTAGGTCATGATGGCAGCACTGCACCATTCAGCACCGCGCAATCATTCATCAGTGTGAAAGAGACTGACAGAGATCATTCACTAGCTTTAAAATGGAAATGAAAAAATATCACTCTTGTGTGCTAGCTCGATCTGTACAGACGTGTTTTATTGTATTGTTTGCTCTGCAGAACAGACAGAAAGGTGCGACTGTAATCTTCGATCAGAAAGGTTGCACGATTTCGAGCAGGAGCAGAGAAGCTGCTGTGGCGCCGGTCAGCAAGGGCTTGTACCACCTCTGAATGGTGGAGCGAGCGAATGTCGTGTCGGATCAGTGCCATGGCTGAATACACGAGTGGCACCGGAAATTTGGACACCGTGATACTCAGGCTATCCTGGAGCTCGAGCGGAAAGGCTTGGCAACCGGTATAAAGGTACGTAAATGCTCCGTTAATTACACCTGTGAACCATGTTTGGAAGGGAAGATGGCTAGACTGCCTTTCCCTAAAAAAAGCGGCGCGGAGGCCAAAAGAGGTGTTGGATTTGGTACACAGAAGATGCTAGTGAAGTGGTTCGCCAAGACGGCGAATCTATCCCGATTCAGGAGGAGTCGACCCATTTCCAGGAGGAGCACGACTCGTCGTTCTGAGAGGTAAACGAAAGGGATTCCACCCGAACGTTTCGTGGCGGATAGCAAGTTGTTTCTGTGTCAGCAGGAAGAGCCGCGTAGCTATCAAGAGGCAGTAAGTGGTCCTGAGCGTGACCATTGGAAAACAGCTATTCAGCTATGAGCTGAAGTCTCTTCGGGAGTACAGTGCCTGGGAGCTGATATCGTTGCCGGCAGGAGCCAAGCCGATCGGATGCCGTTGGATCTATAAAAAGAAACAGGATGAGCAAGGTAAAATCGTACGGTATAAGGCAAGATTAGTGAATTAATAGGTATTCGCATCCGTCGCGAAGCAAGTGACGCTTCGTACCTTGTTGACCGTCGGAACCAAAAGCTGAACGAAGTTCTGAAGCGACTCGGATTCAAACAGGCGGAAGCGGGCCGTGTCTGTATGTGCGAACGGCAGCACAGTGTACATCCTAGTGTATGTGGATGCTATGCTGGTCGTCACATCCAACGACGCGGAGTACGCTGAAGTGGTGAAAGCGTTGGCGAGTAAGTTCCAGATAACCACCCTTGGTAAAGTGAGGCATTTTTTGGGAATAAGAGTGACGAAGGACAACGACGCCTACTGCTTGGACCAGAAATCTTACATCGACAAGTTGGTGGCGCAATTGGGACTTACGGAAGCGAAGGGATCACGGATTCCCATGGACGTCGGTTACCTACAGCAAAAGGAGGAGCTGGAGGTTCTTCCGAAAAATGAGAAGTTCCAGAGTCTTGTTGGCGGTTTGCTGTATTTGTCGACGAATACCCGGCCGGATATTGCTATCAGTACATCGATTCTTGGGAGGCAGGTGAGCAAATCAACGAATGCAGATTGGACAGAAGCAAAACGAGTTCTGCGTTACCTGAAGGCGACAAGCGAGTTGAAGCTGAAGTTGGATACCAGTGAAGAAGAAATTCAAGGATACGCGGACGCAGACTGGGCCGGTAATGTGAAAGAACGGCCATCGAATTCGGAATACCTGATCCGATTGGGCGGTGGTTCGATCTCGTGGTGTGCCAAAAAGCAGCCGTGTCCGAAGCGGAGTTCATTTCGTTAGCTGAAAGTTGTAGCGAGCTGCTATGGCTTAAGAAGCTATTGAAAGACTTCGGAGATCCTGTGCAACAACCCGTACAGATCTTCGAAGACAACCAAAGTTGCATAAAAATGTTGGAGCAAAATGCGGGGCTGAAGCGCTCGAAACACGTGTATACCAAGTTTCACTTCGTGCGTGATTTGGCTGAGAAACACGACATCAATGTGATTTATTGCCCATCAGTGGATATGTTTGCGGGTGTTTTCACCAAACCGCTGAATAAGGTAAAGCTAGAGGACATGCGTAAGAGGATTGGTCTACGATCTCTGCGCGATGAGGAGTGATGGCAACACTGCACCATTCAGCACCGCGCAATCATTCATCAGTGTGAAAGAGACTGACAGAGATCATTCACTAGCTTTAAATTGGAAATGAATAAATATCACTCTGGTGTGCTAGCTCGATCTGTACGGGCGTGTTTTATTGTTTGCTGTGCTAGATCCCATCTAACAGGTCAATCATGTAATTTAAATATGTCAAAATTGTAAATCGATAACACACCAAGTAAAATTTGAATCCTAACCCCTTGTTAATGCATCAATAAACTAAGTTCGCTGTTCACTCCAGATTCCATCAATAGAATTCCGAAACTCCGGTCTTCACAAATTCCCTAACTGAAACGAAAACGTCTCTCCGTAATGGAAAAACAGGTAGTTTCGAATATGACTTTTTGACTTGGCTCTCTCTGGATCGAAAAAAAAGTCTCTCGGTAACACGAGAAACAAGTAGTTCCTAGAGAAAACAAATTCGCAGCGTGTATGAGCAAAAAACGCCTCCTCACTCGGAGAAATAACTAACTTTTGCACACAGAATTATTGTGGCAGTCCATCGAGACGCCACACGGGCCTTTTCAGACTAAGCTAAGGGAGGACCCAGGCTTGGACAAGGCAGATTGTTAGAAGTACAGCAGATGACAGCTCAACAAGGGAGGTTTGGTTCCATTATACGAATTTCCTGAACAAAAATATGTGGCCCCCAGCTCGTTAGATTTGAAACAACAAGATTTTTGGTCGTTCCAAGAGATTCGAACATCTCGTCGATTATAAGATTTATGCAGAATTGAAGACTATTACATTCATGTTGCACAAACGTATTTTATGCCAGCCAGATTGTTCTTTCAACACTAACAGAAATCCAATCTCTTTTCTTTTGTAGATAACTGATTCACCCGTGATGTCTGTGCTCGGGAAGCATTGTTTGCTACCTTTTTAAAAAATTCTATCCTAGTTCGACTAACGTTCAACGTGAAAACAAACACCGCCATTTGTCGTTATCAAAGCCAACTTTCAACCCCTGGTTCGGGGGCTCACTAGTGCTTTAAATTTACACTTTCAACCAGCTGAGTTTGGAAGCGAATTCTTCCGGTACGGGAGGCTTCGTTTACAATTAACGGCCTGTTTTGACTCTTTAGTTGCGACTTGACACTGCGCTCGAGGAATCCCGAACAAGGGCCATCGAAAGAGTCCAGGCAGACAGTGGAGTGTAAAGCGAAGTCTCCCGAAACACGAGAATCAGCAACTGGTTGAAAGTGTAAATTCAAAGCACTAGTAAGCCCCCGGTACCAACGGAAGAAAGTGGGCTTTGATAAACGACACCATTCGATTGGGAAAACGCGTAATCCGTCATGTGTCTTACATCTCTCACGGTAAGGAAAGTAACGAGGAACGAAAGCACCTTATCAAACGTACAACTAAGAAGCGGAGCAGTCGATACCTACGGCGAAAACAAACGAACAGTCGCTTGTTACTACAAATGACGTTATTGTTTGCTGTATATTCAGAGACGATGTTACAACTAAAACGCAACGAATATGATTCTCGAGCTGTTCCAACGTTTGCAAGTCGGAAGTTTTTATTTATGTGTCTGGGGATGAATGTGTGCCGCCTTCGTAGTGTGTGTGTGTTTGTGTGTTTTGCATGAGAGTGTTTGCTGTTATCGGGTAAAGGTAACTTAAACAACCGCAAAAGAAAGAAATAAAAAACCTAGCAAATTACGTGAGTGTGTGTGTGTGTGTGTACTAAGTATGTGAAATGTTTCGGGACGGGTTTGGCTCCTAAAAACTAATTGTTCAGTTCCCGGCAACCGATAAGCGAAAATATCGTGGACCTTAAACGCTAGATTTGACTGTTGGTTTTCATCCAGAAAATAGAAAATAAAAATAAAAAAGCTCTCTCTTAATTCAACTAATTTTGCACAGTCGTTCGATTGTAAACTTAATTTGAACATAGTTTACCGAGGGGTAGAAATGAAAACAAAAAAAAAATATAATTGCTCTTATGTTCCATATTCTAGAGGCTATGTTCATAGGTTTTTAGCTACTTCTTATATAACTATACATGAACTAGATAATTTAGTGTTTACTTTTAATTAGAAATCAGCATTCCTTCACGTTTTTTTTTTTTGTTTAGTTTATATTACACCCACCTTCGTCTTACCTCATCAAGTCTAGACATCAGTTTCAGTTGTTTTTTTTTTGCATTTTCCGTTTGCTTTTCCTATATAATTTTATATCTATTGTTTACTTTCAGTACGATTCATGGTGAACAGCACGTTGCCGCGCCTTGTTCTCAGCAGCATGTGCTTCGCTTCCTTTCCGATCAAATCGGAGATTCAACTTTCCACAAGTAAGTTTGTGATCTACAGTAAAGAGATAGTAGGATAAACCACTATATATTCCAAAATTGCTCCTATGTAACTGTGTACTTGCTCACTACATTCATTGATAGTTAGTAGCCTTTGCTCCCTTTCCCCCCAACCAACATGAATTATAACTAAAACGGGAAGTATACTCTAAATTCCGGCTATTTTGGATTGATTCGCTCCTTTTTCCAACCATCAGTAGTGTAGGTAGTATATGCAGAATAGGGATTGATTGATTCATACGGATTATGAGATGTTGTCCCCACATCCTTTCTGATTTCTAAACTTTAATCTTACAACAGATAAAAAATTTAATTATTACACTTATGTTTTTTTCTTTTCTTCCTTTAATTGGAGTGTATTCCATGCTTTTTCTCTGATTAACATCGGGATGTTTTTCTTCTTCTTCTTCTGAATACATATCACAAATTCATATACGTGCTCGGTTTGTTAGTAGTTGCAGTAGTTGAGCACAATCGACATCGTGGCAACGTCTGTGCTCATTTACTCGCTCACATGCAGTCTTAGATTGGGATCCTCAAATTTGTATGGTTCGACCATTTGATGCGGTTATTTACATTTCTTTCTTTTTTTTCAAAACCGAGCAAGAATTCCCGGAAAATGACACTGAACAGGAACATGTATAGGATGCAACGATGCTATGTGTGAGGCAAAGGCTTGTGTTGAAGAGCACTTCTGGAAAATATCCTGGGATTGGGGAACATTCGCTCCGATAAAGCACATTACTTCATCGAAGATTTCGTGGGAATTTCTACACTGTAACTGGGTAGGACGTCTTTCTGGGAGAGAAAGTGATAAATAAGGCTCTCAAGTATTGGGTGAGTTTTAACGTCCGCGGTATACGTTAACGAATTACTACACTGGAGCTATACCAAAACGCGAACTGCCAATATTTAGACATTAATCCCTCTGCTTACTTCTGGTCTATCGGCACATGCCTTCAGCAACGACTCAGAAAATTTCGTAGCCATGGAATAAAGTTCCCAATTGCAGGGACTTTTAAAAAGCAGGCGGATTGCGTTCCGATCAAAAAAATGTTTTCTTCAGCTCCGTAATCTTTACATAAACTAACAATATTGCATGAGTGCGATTCCAGGGCTGGTAGCGGGTTTATGGATCAATAATAGTGACTTTAGTGACTAAAATAATAAAAATAGTGACCAAATAGTGACCAAATAGTGACTAAAAAGTGATTTCCAAAATTTAGTATTTTTTCGATCTTTTATACATTTGTTGTTTAAGTACAAAAAAAAATTACTAAGTGATCACCCCCGTTTGAAAAATGAATAATACTGCGGCGCAGTGTCACTTTTTGTGTGTTTTTTTTTTGTAAAGAAGCGACGAAATCAAGTGACTTTTTTTTCTCCGCGACCTCCTAGACTTGGTCAGCAGCTCGTTTTTGTGAAGACGGGTCTATACGCACAGTTGAAACGCCTTCCAGAATGGTCTGTGCTAGAATTATTTCTGACATATCGTGCTTCCAATTCCTTTTTCGAGCCGTTGCCATGTGAAGCTGTTTTCACTAACTTAAGCACCTCAAGGTATTTTGGCTCACCTGTAGCCATTTCTTAGTAAAAACTGGCTCCAATACTCCTCAATTCTATACTCTGTACTCAAAGTCAGCACCAAGCGTTCTAACAAGTTCCATTCGTTAATCATAGTTGACCTGAATCGGAAGTAACTTGGCGATTTTCACAACATACTTGGAGCTTTCACTGTATGCATCCATCTGGTGGGTTGAGGCATTGGCAATATTTTATAAACGAGTTCTGCAAACCAGACTTTTGACCTGGGAATACATCTTTGTTTTCTAAACTGAGGTACAATTTAAAAAAAACGAATTGCGACCGTCACGAAAACTGGTCAGGTTTTGAGCGTTAATATCTCAGTCATTTCTCAATTGGTTTTTAAAAAATTTACACCAATCGATCGGAAGTATTTCTACGCATCAATTTCAATAGAAAACATTGTTGATTTCAGGCCACGTACTATTGAAAAAATTATAAATATTGTCTTAAAAAATAAATTAACTCCTTCAGGTCTAAGGGGTAGTATATGACCCCAATGGCTGTAAACAATCACACAGTTTGAATAAAAGTGTACACTGTCTTCGGTAAATTTGTCTGGAAAATATAGAAAAAATTTATGATTTGAAGGCCTAATTGACGACCAAGAACAGCCTGGATATGAAGAAGTTCAGGAAGAAAAAATAAATGCCTTATTAATAGTGTAAGCCGTTGTTTTAGAATATTGTACATTTGTATACGTTTAATCAAATTCTCGTTGATAATCGTTCAATATTTTTGTATCTTTCTGGGATGTTCTAAGTCATCCAAAATGTACATGAGTTCTGAACTTCAGATCTACAGTTGTAACAGTAGCTTTAAGAGCTATATAAGGTTACGATATTTATTCAAACATATTGAATGAACCTTTTGGAATAAACAGTCATTATTTGATAACTCGGTGATGTTCTAGGTCATCAAAACTGTCTTTGAGTTTAGAACTTAAGATCGACAGTGGTAACTGTATATTTTTGGGCTAAACAAAGTAAAGTTACGTATTCAACCATATTCAGTGAATATTTTCGAACATAAAAAAAACACCACAAGATAAACGGGGATAATCTAGGGCATCCAAACTATCCTTGAGTTCAGAACATACGATCAGTTCAGTTGTAACATCAAGTGTTTGGAGTGTGTAAAGGGACAATATGTATTTAATAATATTGATTGAATAGTTAGAAGAGGAAGGTTTACAGACATAATGTGACAATCTTGGGATATTCTAGGTACTCCAAACTGTCTTTAAGTTCAAAATATAAGATCTACAGTTGTAACAGAAGTTTTTTAAGCAATATATGGTTACCATCTATATTCAAACATATTCAATGAACCTTTTGGTAAGTAAACAGTAACTACTTTATAACTTTAAGATCCCCTAGATATTCCAAACTGCTCTGGAGTTCCTAACAAGAAATATACGGCAGTAACAGTAGTTTTTTGGGGAATACAAAGTTAGGTCACGTATTAAAATATATTTAGTGAATATTTTCGAACGTAAAAATACATAAGAAGATAATCTTGGGATGGTCTAGGTCATCCAAACTGTCTTGGCGTTCAGAACTTAAAATTTATGGTTGTAACAGTAAATTTAGGCGATACAAAGTTACAATAAATATTCAAACATATTCAATTCATATTCTTAAAGTGAAAAAAAAACATCATAGAGAAATATGACATGTTCTAGGTCATCCAAATTATCCTTGAGAACATAGGCTCAACAGTTGTAACGAAAACGAATATTTTGCAAGAAAAACAGACATTATGAGATAATCTTCGGATGTTCTAGGTTATCCAAACTTTCCTGGGATTCAAAACTTTAAGTTTGGAATTATATCTAAAAATCATCAGCTTTTTGGACTAAACAAAGAAACAATATTGACCAAATTGTGTGAATCTTTAGGAAGGTCAACTGATATAATGAGATATCTTGGGATTTTGAGGTTCCTAAAAATTGATCTTGAATTCAGAACTTAAGATATACAGTAGTAAACTAGCATTTTGGGCTATACAAAGCTACGATAAATATTCAAACACATTCAATGAATATGCTGATACATCCACACACATCATAGGATAACCTTGCTAGTTTCAGTTCATTCAAACTTTCCTTCAAAATTTAAGGTCTACAATTGTAACAATATTTTTCTGGGCTATACAAAGTTAAGTTAGTTTGTTTGGCATATAATATTCCAAGATTATCTCATAGTGTCAGTTGGTCTTCCACGGCATTCATTGAATATATTTGAATACATATCATAACATGTTATAGATGATAAAGCTACTGACTGTTACAACTGTACATTTTAAGTTTTAATCTCCTGGGTTGTTTGGACGACCCAGCACATCTCTAAACCAGATTTCCTACTTTATTCAATCATTTCTATGTTATTCAGTATCAAATCCAACAGAATTCACCAAATTGCTTGTATAAGTTACGCCTGAAAGGACAGGTTGAAAGTTCTCAATATTATTTAAAATGTCCTCTTTAAGTGAAGTATTGGCATGGCACACATTGGGCTTACAAACTCTAACGACGATGGTTCGCACCAACCTTTCTAGATCAGCGTACATTAGATGTATTTCCCTCTAGAAGAAACCTTAGAAAATATCATTGAAATATATTAGTTTGCTT
>JASCZW010004433.1:0-140953 GCA_034211315.2 Aedes japonicus
TATTACGTGAATGCGTATCTTGATATCAAATGCCATGACATTATTCAGTGAAAACTGGGTCGAAGCAAAGCGTATAAGAACAACATCGTGTAAAACAAAATGCATTCGCAAGTAACATAAGTGAACCTTATGAGAATTCTTAAATTTATTTGCCTGAGTTGTATAGGCAGATTGGTAATTTACGAGATTCTACGAGTAATTCATGATTAGGGCCTAAAGCCATTTGTATACAATCACTTTAAACGTTGATCTCTCACGAATCATGAAATCTACGATATCGAGCTACTACATGTGGTAGAACTAACGATTCTTCTACCAGATGATGCTTTCATTTCGCGAGCGATTTAAGATTCAAGAGAATCACATTTACAGTATTGTAGGGCTAGGGGCGCTCCAAGTGAAGCGATCGCGATGCAGATGCGAAGTCTGACAGATCGCGCGATAACCTCCGCAGAATTTAAACAGAAGCGAAAACATAGCTAATACCTGGTACAGACATACAGCGTACGGCGTTGTACGCGGACTATCAAATGCTAATCCAGTACCGAAAAACACATACTAGACTAGAGGAGTACAACGCTGTACGTGTATCCGATGTCTGTTCAAGCAGTAACATGCCATGGATGAGACGCGACGCGACTCAACGCGATGACGCATTGCCTGCGATCGAACACGTACGTGCGACTGGTTGTGATGCGCTCGGTGTCGCGCGCGATCATATATCTTCTTCTTCTTCTTTCGAACCGTATGTCGACGTATTGTTCAAGAATTTCAAGAATTCATGTTAACTTATGGCGGAGATAGATCCATCAAGCGAATGAAAATAATATAGAGATGATTTTGGTTCATTTTCCTCCGTGAAAAGTGCTTCTAATCGCGTTCATATGGTATCAAATCGCGTCGATTATCGATTCGATTAAGGATCATCGCTGTCGCGTCGCAATCGCTTCCACTGAGGGTCCGTCTTATTCTACGCGTGGCGTGACTCGAGAAAGAGTCGATTCCGACTCGGCGCGACGTGGATCGACTATGCTAGTAAGTCGAGTGGAAGCCGCGCATCGAAGTGTCGAAATCGGTATTCCTGCTTCTACACGGAGAAAAAACGGTCCCGTTTGAAACAACAAACTTGTTTGTTGAAATCGAACTAAAAAAATGTTGTTTTAAAAATACGTTTCTTGTTTTAAACCAATGATTCTGTTTTGAAACAAACAAGCAGGATGGTTGTTTCTACCTAAAGATATTACCGCAAAACAACACAAATTGTGGTTGTTCTAGACCTAACATGTTTGTTGTTTTGCCGCTAGAGGTTTGTGTGCAAAACACAGGTCACGCTGACTCTAGGAAACCAATAAAATGTTAAGATTGATTCAACCAAAGCGGCAGGTTGAATCAAACTGATATATGTTTGGAGAAAAAACAACTAAAAGTTTAGTTTTGAAACAAACTGATTTCTTTGGGAGTATTCCATTTTCTGTCCGGTCCCGCTGCATGCTCTATTCACGTAAGTTTTTCAAAGCATGTGAAAATCTAATGTAATAAATTTAATGAAAACCTGAAAATAGTTTAAATGCTCGCACTAACATTTTTAGATTTCTTTAAGACTGAGAGAGGTCTATAAATGTAAATGTGCGCTTTTCTAATGTTTGTTGGCCTTTTATTCAAATGAATAATATTGAAATTATTACAAGAGAAATGTAGGTGAACGGAAATGTTTGTTGTTTCCACCGTTTCGATCGTTTGTTTCAAACAGCAATTCATTTTAAATCATACTCAAATTTGTTTGAAACAAACCATAAGCGTTGGTAGAACCAACTAACATATCGGTTTGTTTTCGTAGCTGCCATAATGGAACAACCAACATAAAAGTAAATTCAAACGGATGTCAGTTGAACTTAACTGCTTAATTCCCGAAACAATAACTCAAAATTTTGGTTTGTTACAACCACCGTTAATCAACAGACCAAGTTTAGGTCCTAATGATGTTAAAAAAAAAAAATACAATTAGAAACGATTACATAACATCTTAACTGGAGTCATAACAAAAACAATAAATAAGTAAAAATAAAATAATTAAAGCTATACACTATTTTAACGACGTGCGTCAATTGTTCTAAAAACGGTAGAAAATCTCCGACGAAGTGCGTTCCGCGTCAGATGGAAATCGAAAATGGACGCCACCCTATTGAAGGTTCGCTGCAACCTGTGAATAGTATAGACACTCAAGTAATAGACTGGACAACGTGAGTCTAGCACAGGTGATGTATCCAAAACAACTGTCAAACCGTATGGGAAATGCGAGGAAATGTTCGTTTTGGATACAACATGGCGGCACGTTGTCCGGTCTATTTCTAGAGTGTCTATAGTGAATAGCGCTATTCAACCCATAGTTGGTGCGGTAAAGGAAGCCTGAGCATGGAGTTGTGACGCATTCGCCTAGGTTGGACGTTGTTGCTAATTTGTTGACGGATCCTTCCGCAGTTAAGGGTCACCCACAATTAATACGTTGCGGATGCGTTGACGTAAATTTGACAGAAATTCTATGGAAAAACTGTCAAATTCACGCAAACGCATCCGCAACGTATCAATTGTGGGCCAGCCATTAATTCTTCTTTGTAGCACATCTGCAGCAGTTAATGCTCTACATACATCTCTACGGACCCGCAGAGGCTCCATGTCGACCAACTGACATCGACTTTCGTAGCTAGGAAGACGAAAAGGGTCGCTCAAAGGAAGTCTACGAAGTGCGAACCGAAGAAAACGGCGTTGAATGGATTCGATTCGCTCGGCGCCATTATCATAGCATGGACTCCAGACCGCTGAACAGTACTCCAGTGTCGAACGAACGAGGTATATATAATAGAGCGATTTAAGACAGTGAATATCGCTGAAGTTCTTCGCAACCTTGAATATAAAACCGAGTGTCCTTGAAGCTTTGTCAACAACATACGATAAATGTTGCGTGTACGTCAGTTTCAAATCCAGCTGAACACCTAGGTCTTTAACGCACTGCGATCGTTCGATGGTTGTACCGAGAAGATGGTAGTTGAACAGAATTGGTTGTTTCTGACGTGAGAAGGTTATCACTGAGCACTTAGCCGGGTTGACCACCAACCGATTAGAGTACACCAATGAGCAAAGGCATCAACCTGCGCTTGGAGGAAATGGCAATTGGCGGTTGAACAGATTCGCATAAAGATTTTCAGGTCGTCAGCAAACGATAGGCGGGGCCCTTCGATAACATAGTGTACGTCGTTGAAGTATAAGAGAAATATCAACGGTCCCAGATCCCAAACGTGGCGCAGAAACTCCTTGAACGAAGGTCACCCAAGGCAACTGTCATTTGACGCCCTGTGAGATATGATCGAAACCATCTTAAAAGATTACCACCAACTCCTAGTCTGTCAAGTTTAGCGATCGCGATATCATGATTCAACTTGTCGAAAGCTGCCGTTAAATCTGTGTAGATCACGTCGGTTTGGCATCGAGTGATCATACCATTAGTGATGTACGAAGTAAGGCACAATAGGTTTGTAGTTGTGGAACGCCCTGGTGAAAATCCGTGCTGGTCGTCGCCTAACAACTGCTTGCAATGTGTAAAGTGAGTTCTTAACGACCAGTTCAAAATGCTTCCATACAGCGCTTATCGATGTGATTCCTCGGTAGTTGTTCACGTCCCTTGCTTGCTTTTTTATATACCGGAAACATGTCCGCCATTTTCCAGCAGTAAGAAATGTACCGCTAGAGAGGGGCATCTATAATATCTGATGGAGTGGATACAAGAAGACAAGCCATGTTCTGTTTCAGAAAAACCGATGGAACCCCATCGGTTCCGGGCTTAAAAGCGATGTTTTAAGGTGTAATGCCGCGTTCGAGATTGATTCTGAATCCGCATCAGTTGTGGGATTGAGGAAATATTTGATACATATCTTGGGCACCACTTCACTTGCATCACTTCTCGGCTTAGAAAACAGAATTTATCTGGGTTTCCTGTGTATGTTGCTCCATACAAATATTTTAACGGAGTTCCACATGCAACTTCATTACAAAGGCTCGCATCCATGATCCGCATGTTCTCTTCAATCTCTCGGATCCTCTCGATGGGTAGCTGGGCCAGTGACTGCCTACAGAAGTTTGGCCTTTTCAACATATTTCGGTTATGGAGTCTGAAGGTTCCATATTCCGCCTCCAATTTGCTCCAAAATTGTACCTTTAATTTGATCCGGAAAGTGATATCATGTCACGACTTATTATTAAATCCCTTACCTCATCCATTGCTCCACTCGAGATTTTGCCTCAACAAAAGGCTAAGTCAAGTTCAATTTTGATAATTTTTTTTCTAAAACTTATGTTTGCAGCGTGACGAAACAAACAAATCAAAACAACACCACAACAACCTAAAGCGTCAATTTTCCAAGGTTGCTGGGTTATAGCATCGAAAAGTACAAATGTCAAAAGGGTGCCACAGAGTGCCACACATGTTCCATTATGGTGTATGATTTTCTATTACGGTGTGCCTGGCACATTGTTCCAAGCGACTCACCCCTTGACTACTTCCGACTTTAGGTTTAATGAGTGAACATCCATTTTTTGTCAACTGATTTTCCAGCGGCCAACTATCGACACAATATTTAGCAAATAAAATTTCAGTCTTCCGCGAGCATATTTCATGTCTCATGACCGTAAAGAACCACCTGTCTAATCAGCGTCTTTTAGATGGCTAACAACGGCAAATTTCACTCGGCCAGAGCGACCTCCGGAGTCCATAGTAGGCATGATTTCCTGCTAAAATGTGTCTTCAAATTTCCCTGCTGGTAATGTCGGCGGTGAGCCCAAAAACACAATGAATTTGATCAGTAAACGCGAATTTCAGTTCTATAAAGCATGAAGTTTTATGTCAACTCAATGGTTTTATTGCATTAGTTCATCAATCCCTAACAGCTGTGTTTACGGATACAAATTTCATCCAGTTAAATTAAAAATATCGCTGTTCAACTTGCAACATAAAAATAATTTAAAGTAAATAGAAAGCATGTTTCAAACAAAAATAATTTTTGAATTAATTTTGAAGCATGTTAATTTCAACAAAACATTCATTGGGTAGACGAATTTGAACGTGTAATTTGAAGCCGAGGCAAGCTTCCAACGTTCGCAACATGAGCCAATCGTCTTATTAATCGGAAGGTTATTTGCCTGCTTCTTGGAATCTGTTAGCATTCAAGCCAAAACCAAAATGAAAATAACCAGTTAGTTAGCAAACGTTATAAAGTTTATAAAACAAAGTGCCTTTCTCGTGATGATAGAAAAAACCATAAATTTTCTTTTTAATTTTATTGATTTTGTTTATTTCTTAAATTCCGCGATTTTTATCAATAACGGCTAGTTTAGTATCGTAAAATATTTATTGTTTTTCGGTATTTGAATACGATATAGGTACGTCAAATAATAAAAGTATGCAAACTACTTTCATTTTTACTCAAAAATGAGTTGTCAATGAAGTACCTACGCATTGAGTTATCTTTAGCTAATGTGCAGCATAAAATTTACGCATCTCTCCAGTTCAACAACAGTAACTTAATTTTATGTTTAAATATACTCAATTTTAGGTACTTTGTTTCCTCCGTGTACAGTTTCATAAGGCAAATTTTATGAAATTCGATAATAATTTTTAACCAGTTTATTTATTTGTACGGCTCAATCGCGTGAGCTTTACGGAGCCATAAGCAATGTTTGTGGGTTATACACAAAAAAGAAACTATTTTTTCAACAAACTATGGTTCTTGGGAACGTCCATTAATTACGTCCAGAGCTCGAAAAAAATGACAGCCGTCGTGAACGATGAATAAAAAAAAATATTCAGTAGGTACAATTTTCGCTCCCTTCATTTCGTTCTATCAGTCACGCAATATATTCGTGTTTACTATTTTGCTATGCTCAGTCATTCCGTTGTCCTTGTGTTCCACACAACTCATTCTCATCACAGCAAAGGACACGGCTATTCAAGCCTCAAGAGATTTTGGTTGCTTGACTGAATGTTCCTGGTAACCAGTCATTCATTTTCGCGTTCGTGAGTGATTTTTTCTGCCACAGGATTTCAAGTATTTCCGAACATAGCTGAAGGCAAAGGAAGCCAAAAGGCTAAATGGCCGAAATCGCTACAGAGTTTGTGGGGCATTTGTTCGAGAAAAGGCATTTGCAGGATCGATTCGAGAAGTTTTGGTTTTTTCACTTCATTGATTCTCCAAATGAATGACTGTTCTTTCGTCTTCACGGTAGTACGTTGAAATTGAATGAGTTGTTTGCACTTACGTACATTCACTGCTTTCCGGAACGAATGAATGATCAAAGTAAAGCAACACAAAACAAGTTGACTCATCTTGCACAAGAGATTCATGAAGGCAAATTTGTGTTTACTTCATGTTCGCTAAGAACAGTGCGCGTGATGACTAATATTTTAACTCAGTCAGGGTGCTATTTGGAGATTGAATATGATATTTTTTAAGCTCTGATTACGTCACTCAAAAATTGACTTTTTAACCCCCTCCCCCTTGTCACGTTTTTGTATGGACAACCAAATTTTTTTGTATGGATCGTCCCGTTTTTCCAAAACCCCCCGCCCCCCTTACTGCGTGACATAATTAATGGACCTTCCTCTTCTTCTTTCGAGGTGGCGATATAATATTTGCATCTTCTTGTTCCTTTTGCTATTCTAGCTGACTCTTTATGTTTGCTGATCCCCGTTGACATAAATGCGGCGAACTGTATCAACGCTCAGCGAACTGTATCAACGTATCAGTACTCATCTCCTTCGGTTCATCGTTACGAATTTCAGTATCCATTGGCATCATAGCAGCTTTCTCAATTTCTTCTTCCAGTACCTCTAGCGTGTCCGATTGCTTCTCACCTTCAACATCTGATGCTAGGGTGGATGTACCTCCGGTTACTGCAGAACCGTACGTTGCCTTCAGTCTACCGGTCTGTTCCCTTTCCTGTCGACGCACTTTCGGCTGACTCCGCTTGGGACAGGAAGCCATCAGGTGTCCCTCTTCCTTGCAGATAAAGCATTTATCCTTGTTGCTTTGGTAATATAATATATTTCCCTTCCGGCTGGCAAAATGCAGCGATGACGGGATTTCCTTCTTCACATCCATGTACGCGCCGCGCGCACCTCTTCCGCACGATGCGTTTTACGCGTCCATACTTAGATAACACCGTAACAATCTCTGGTCGGGAGCCTCCGGTGGGAGATCGTATATTCGCACATAGCAGATATGATCCTGGGCATGCGACATGTGCACTTTGACCTCTTTTCCATTCCCATAATGGAATATCAGTTCGTCCGAGTTGGCAGTCAGCGCGTACAACATCGACCTCTCAGATTTAAATTTGACGAGAAGGGACTTTTCATCTGCTATCCTATACGCAGCTTCAATTTCATCAAGCTCCGCATCCAAGCCTTTCACGAAATTTGCAACTTCGCCTAAGGCTGATTTATCCGCTCCATTGCCGAAGCTAAACCGCACAGTATTTTCCAATCTCGCACATTTTTGCTACCACAAAAGCGACCGGGTTGGTGAAAAAGAACAATGCAAATTGATTACAATGCCGTAGACAAAAAGGTATCTCGAGCAAAACTATCAACCGTTCCAATCGCAATCAAAAGAGAACTGAAAATTCGATATGTTTTTATTAATACATAATACATTAATACATCAGTGTGGGTCTCCCCCTCACAAGTTTCTCAATATTAACTTATTGGGTACTTTCCAATTAGAGTGTTGAAACGAGGTTGGCTCTGAACAATTAACTAATCTGGCAGCACCGATTTTGTCCTGGAGTAGTTTTTTCAGCGGGTCCTGCTTTGACATTGATGATAGCTCGATGAAAATTAGGAAGCGTCGAAATCGAAAGTTTGTCGGCTTGCATTTTTATTTGTAAATACCGGCTTTTTACTAGTTTTATCTTCAATTTCGGCGCGTTTCACTACATTTCTATTATAAATGGATACTAAACTGTACCAAAAATGTTGCCGGCTCTGTCTGGCCGACGCCGAAAGACCAGATAGAAGTGTGCTCCGACGACCGCTTGGCTGATACTGTTGCAGCAGTTGTACAATGTGAAGGTGAGTTAGAAATGAATGTCTTCTGACGGGACTGGTAAAATGTCAATTTTATTATTCCTAGGTCGAAAAATCTGATCTTTGCACCAAGAAAATCTGCATTGAATGTTTCAAGGAAGCAAATGAAATGCAGAAATGGCTCAAGTTCTACGAGGAACAGAAAAAGTTGATTGCCGAAAATCAACGTATCTTCCACGAAGAACTTATCAATCAATTGGGATCGGTAACTACAGCTTCGCCAGCACAATCTGCCGAATCGGTTAGACTGAAACGATCTGTTCGCAAAACTTTCCATCGAACAGATGACGAAGAGGAGGAACGTGGCGAGAAGGATGAAGATTTTATTCCCAACAAGAGCCCACGAATCAAGAAGGAATCTGTTGTAACCAGAAGGAGCGTCAAAAAGGAATGGCTGCCCCATTCGGACGGAAGTGGACAAGAATCATCAACACCGACTGAACATGCTACGGACGATGACGAGGAAGAAGAGGCATCAGAAACGGCCACTAGTACAACAGACGACGATCTCAAGTGTCCCAAGTGTGAGAAGGTGTTCAGGGAGATAGATCAACTAGAGCGTCATAGCTGCGAGTTTATTTGTAGCATTTGTAGTGCGACGCTAAAGTACCGACACAGTCTGAAGCGCCATCTGATGGCAGTACATAAGATAAAGGCCAGTCAGTGGCAAGAATATTGGAGTCCGGTTGGAGATAATCCGGACGAGTTGCTCGTCGAGACAACGAAGCCCAAGAAAAGATATCGTTATGAGAGCGATTCTCCAACCGACATCGAAGAGGATGATAATAGCGATATTGGTCAGCTTCCAAAGGATCTGGTTTGCAGCCGTTGTGGTGACAAGTTTGATACGCCCCATGATTTGAAAACACATGACTGTGATTATTTGTGCAACATATGCGGGGTATCATTTGCTAACAGGACCAACGTAAAACGACACAAAATCCGAGTGCATAAATTGGATCCTAATGATCCGTCGCTTGTCCGCTCGCGCGCCACTTCAGTTTCGAGGGCTGCATCTCGTCCTCCTCGAGACCTCCATCCAGAGCTCCTTCCGAACATCCATCTGATGATGAACCGCTGGCAGCCCTGGCATTAAAAACGTAGAGCCAGAAGATATGGATGATTACAGGCAAAGATACTTTTGCCCAGACTGTGACTATTCCAACTACAAACGAAATAGAATTACTCATCATCTTCTATCCTTCCATCGTACACCAAAAGAGCAAATTGACGTCGAGGCAATTCCCAAGAGGTATGTTCCGAAAACTGCAGTTTTCCGTAGCCGCTCCAAAACTCCCACCAGTGTAGTACCGATTGCTTATCGTTCAAAAACTCCCACCAATTTCGAACCGGTTGTGAACCGTTCTCTATCCCCGGAACCGCCAATAGTCAAACGTCCACCAAGCACGCATCCTCCTGTCACCTATCAAGTAGCCATACCTGCCGAACCACAGCCAGTGGTTCAACAAACTGCCACCCAACATCGAAGTCGTTCGAGATCCATCCATCAGGATTCGCGAAACAGCAGCAAACGCAAACGCTCTCTTTCCTCGTGTTCGAACAAATCGAGCCGTCTTTTTAGAGCCAGATCAAACCCGCCGGTGGATCGAAACATACTTGTTGCCAAACGTCGTTTGTCTCCGTCGCGTGCTTTGGCGCAGGTTCAGGAAAAACTGCGCCCTACTGTCACCGCAATTGAGTCGAACCGTCTTTTGTAACTATTCGTCAAAGTTGCGAGGACTTCCTCCCAGTCAACATATTCGGATCCGTGCCACTTCGCACATGTCTCAAGAGCCTTGTCCTACTAAGCGCTTATTCAAACTCAAACCTTCGCTTGGAAGTGAGCGACAGCAGTCTCTAAAACTTCGCGAAGTGTTCCGCCATTTGTCTCACAATGTCAGCGCCCAACCGAAGGTCACTCCAATCGACGTAGACTCACTCGTGCTGGACTTCATTCACCAACCCGAACCGGAAGCGCAAGTGCCACTTATTGATACCGTTATGGAACCACTGCAGCAGGACGAGCATGAAGCGGAAATAGCAACGTTCGAAATACGAGAAGTTGGTTCGGAAGAAGCAACGCAAGTGGTTGTTGCCGGGCACGAAGTTAGTGTGGTCGAAGAAGAACCTACAGATAATGATGAGCTCGAAACGAAAGTCGTTGATAAAATGGAAAATGGAGAAACGTTGGATACCATCGAAGTGGATGAGGACGAAGGAGATGTCGCTGTTGTGCAACTTTCAGAGGAAAATGGACCTACAGAAAACATCGAACCATCAGAAGAAAAGGAAACTTCAGAAGAATCTGAACCTTCGGAAGAATCAGAACCTTCAACATTGACAGACACCGTGCCACAGGGACATGACGACGATGTTTCCATTATTCCCGACTGAGCAGTTGCATTCCTAGTGAGCATTTTAACTCATCATAGTTGTTAGATTGATTTATCGTTATGACAAAGGTATGGTTTATATCGAGGAATTATAAATAAAGTTTCAAACGGATAAGTAGGCTTCTTAACTGTTAAGAGGTAGGCATTTCAAAACCCGAAACGGTAGCACTGTCTTACAGGGCATTCACAGTTGGTAGATTTCTAGTTCAATTGCTTCAGGTTAAACGAGAACAAAGTCAGGGTTAAACAAATGCATTGCTCAACCGAATCACTGCGTTTGCGTTGGGAGTGCAATAAACACGCAGTGTTATTCTGTGGGGTGTGTGAGGTGAGACGGCTCGCTCTGAAATACGAGGTGATTATTGAGAGTCACCTCACCGGAGGCAAGTCGTCTCACTGCACACGCACAGCAGAATAATTCTAACGGACGGAGTGCTACTAATACACAGGTCTTCATCCTCTGTGAATCGCGAAAGCTATAACTATCAAATTAAGGAAATAACAGGAAGCGGATAGAAATGAAACAATGAGACGACGGCAGAAATGGAAGCGTTGAAAGAATGTGAAGAAATTGTAATGCTTTTTAAATAGTTTTGTTTTAGGTACCACACGAAAACAAAATTGCCTTCAATGATACAATATTGTTTTATGCATATCTCAAATTATGCATCATATTAAAATTGCAAAGGATTCGTAATTTTGAATTTTGTTTATATTTCCAGGAACCCTTATTTCCAAAATTACATTGAGCATATTGCTCCACTAGATTAAAGATTATTATGTATCAATAATATAAAACAACACAAATCAATGATGAAAGAAATTATCCCGAGACAGACGATCCACGACGGCAGTCTTGCCACCTCGCCCTTTGTGCGCCTCTTCTTCTTGTGCCCGTCGGTTCGGTTTTGAGTACCGTTTTCACTAGGTTGTCATCCAGCAGCCTTACGGCGTGCTCAGCCCACCGAAGTCGACTGATTTTGGCGGTCCGCAGGTGGCCTTCTACTTGATCGATCCACCTTGCTCATTGTGCACCTCTTCTTCTTGTGCCCGTCGGTTCGCTATCGCGAATCATTAGAACTGGGCTGTCGTTCGACATTCAGACATGCCCAACCCATCCTAGCCGACAATTTTTTGCTGGCTGTACGATGGGAGGTTTCTCTTTGTGCAATTTGTGGTTCATTTGCCTCCTCTATGTTCCGTCTTCCATCCGTAGATCGAAAATACCAAGGGTGCGTTAGTCCTCCACTAGCAATGCCCATGTTTCGTGGCCGTAGAGAACTACCGGTCTAATTAATGTCTTGTAGATGGTCAACTTTGTAGTTCGGCAAATTTTGATCGATTTTAGCGTCCTTCGGAGTCCTAAGTAGGCATGGTTGCCATCCATAATGTGCCTTTTTTCATTTCTCTGCTAGTGTCGTTATCGGCGGTCACCAAATGAGCCCAAACAAACGAATTCGTTTACTACCTCAATTTCATCACCGTCGATCTGAACTCGTGGTGGATGGCTAACATTGTCTTCTCGTCAGTCTCTTCCCTTCATGTATTATGTTTTCAACGCATTAATCACAAGCCCAATGCTACCAGCTTCAGCCTTAAGTCTGATGGACGTTTCCGCCAACGTCTCAAAGTTACGTGCTACGACATCAACGTCGTTCAATGGCAAACACGACAACCCATCACCTAGCCGTAACCCTCTCCGAGATTTGAAGGGACTCGAGAGTGTAGTCTAATCTCTGTTCTCCTAACGAAAAACTAACCTCACACTTTGTGAGTGGCTCCAACAACATCCTTACTGTTGGTATAAATCGGTTCAAAACGTGAATTCAGCTTATCGTTCACCAAAATGACCAAAACACCTAAACCCAACCCTGTTATCCAACATCCCAGTAATTTCTCGTGGAAGTATAGAGGTGTTCCCGGCTAACAATAAAGCGAGTATCACGTCAACACATTCCTACCCTTTCCTTATTTGACCTGCGTTCGAGCGAGGCCGACGCCGGTATTGCCTTAGTTTGGGATCACCAGTTTTTACACATTAAGGATGTTCGTTTATGTATGTTCGTTTATCAAAGTAGTTCGTTTATCACCTGCCATAAGATTTTGTACAGTCTCCTTGTCCACTTTATTCGCCGCAGTACGCCAGTTTGCCTTGAACTGTTTCTCGCTCACAACAGCTTTTTGAGTCTTCTTAAGCTTCCGCTTGACCATGGCCCAATATTGTTCGATTGAGCGGAGCTCTGGCGTGTTGGGAGGGTTCATGTCCCCGGGCACCACTTGAACGTTGTTGGCAGCATACCACTTGTTTTTGTAGGCACTTGCTCAGATAAATTTCCTGGTTGACGGTTCCGGTCGCAATGTAAACGTTGCTCTTCAAGCCACAGGTACAGATGGTCTGCCACACCAGATATTTCTTCGTGAACGTTGACAGTTTAATGTGCTTGAATATATCTGCCACCTTTCCCCGTCCGGATGCCGTATAAAATTCCTGTCCAGGAAGCTGTTTAAAGTCTGCGTTGCGTTGACGTAAGTTTCATCGTCCTGTACCATGCAATCAAACTTCGTAAGCATCGTCGTGTACAAGTTTCGCGTTCGTGCTTTGGCTGACGTGTTTTGTTTATCGTCGCGATTTGGAGTCACCACTTTCTTGTAAGTCGACAGTCCAGCTGGATTTTTTGCTCTATCCACGGTTAAAGGCGCCACTCCCAGCTTCTTTGCGACATCTCGGACGGAGAGGTTGGGGTTCCGCTCTTTTGTCGTCGCTGTGGCCTCCGGCTTTCGATTTCCCCCCGACCCAGCTTTTCTGGCTGTCGACAAACGTCCACCGTACCCTTTTAATACGTTGGTAACAGTTGATTTAGCCAACAATTTCACCACCTTGGCGTAAGAGTAGTTTGGATTTTCTCCATACACGTGCAAAATTTTGATGCGTTGCTTCTCTTCCTTCGACGACATTTTGATAACTGAACTGCTAATCTCAAAATCAAAATAGAGGCATGATGCTACACGCGCACATCGTCAAAATGAGGGGTGTTCAAAATTGTTTAATGCACGATGAAAGGAAATGCGTCAAGTTTAAGTCGACCAAATTTTGATCGAAACACACGTTAGTAAAGATCTGAAGTAATTTCTGCCATTCCCACCGAAGTAATTTAGACAACTACTCCATTATGGGTGAAATGTCAATTTTCCTTGCGGAATACTCCAACGGAATATTATTCCGCAACGAAAAGTGACGCCTCATTTAGATAACATGGGTAGTGTTGTAGTGCAGTAGAACGAAGGAGGCCGAAAGCCGAGGGGCTCACACTGCTGTTCTTAACACTCCTCCTCAGGGTGAGTTCCGCGGAAGTGGACCAATCTGCATCCCGATCATACTGGAAAACCGCTGCTGCTTCTGTACTCCCAGCGGCTTAGTAAGTACCTCGGCAACCATACGATCAGTTGGGCAGTACTCTAAACACATTTTCCTTGATCACAAAGGCTTCTGACAAATTGCTCCGGTGTCTCGATGTGTTTGGACCTTCTCGTTGCTCGTTCGACCTTGACGAAGGCAATGCAACTTTGGTTGTGTTTGTAAAGGTGCAACCTCTGGCAACCAGGCCTATATGAATACCCCACCTCTAGTGTGTACCATTTTATTAAGACTGTTTTTCCAAATGTCAAATATGATAACCTATGTTTTTACTATTAACCGCGAATACACGTGTTGAATTGCTCTAGTTATGTCCGAATTCTTTTACTGAGTTTCTCCATAAATCCGAATACCCACATCAGGTTATGGGCCCAGTGACGCGGTGCGTTGTGGACAATTTTGTTTTCGTGTAGTATTTCGCTGTTACGATGGGAGCGGAGAGATCAGAACGACTTTTCCTGCCGCTCTTCGATGGCACAAACTTCGCGGCGTGGAAGTTCCGTATGTTGATCCTGCTAGAGGAGCACGAGCTGGTGGAGTGCGTGGAGACGTACGCAGTGGATGTGCCGGAACTACAGATTTTGTTCACGGATGCCGAAGATGTGAAAGCACAGAAGAAGCTAGACCGGGAAAAGCGTACAAAGAAAGATAGAAAGTGTAAGTCTCTACTTGTGTCGCGCATTCATGATTCTCAACTCGAATACATACACGACAAGCAGTTTCCAAAAGACATTTGGGATGCACTGCATCGTGTATTCGAGCGCCGGAGCATCGCGAGTAGGATGCATCTGTTGCGAACGATGCTTACTATGCGATTCGGAGGTGGATCTCTGCAACAGCACTTCCTGAAATTTGATAAGCTCGCGCGGGAATATAAAGCGACGGATGCAGTTTTGGAGGAAGTCGATTTGATATGCTACCTGCTGCTGACGATGGGCGATTATTATTCGACGGTGGTGACTGCATTAGAGACGATGCCAGAAGAAAACCTCTCCTTAGAGTTCGTTAAATGCAGATTGCTGGACGAGGAGACCAAGCGAAAGAGCGTCGAACCA
Organism: Aedes japonicus; assembly: GCA_034211315.2. Classification (NCBI taxonomy): domain Eukaryota; kingdom Metazoa; phylum Arthropoda; class Insecta; order Diptera; family Culicidae; genus Aedes; species Aedes japonicus. The sequence goes on from JASCZW010004433.1 coordinate 14,998, forward strand.
AGTGCTGCTGGCGGGGGCGATGGAGGAGCTGCTTTCTCTGGAGCGAAGAAGTTTACGAAGAACAAGAAGATAAAATGTTACGGTTGTAAACAAGAGGGTCACAAACTGTCGGAGTGCCCGACGAAGAAGAAAATGGACAGCAAAAGTGATAAATGGAACAAATCTAAAGCGAACGTCGCTGAACAAAGTGGAGTGTGTTTCGTTGGTGTCAGCAGGGGAATCGATGCCCCCGCAGAACCTAGAAAAGTACAGTGGTTCATCGATTCCGGGTGCTCGGATCATTTAGTGAATGAGAAGGCGTTGTTCGATGATTTGAAACCGTTAGCCAAGAACGATGAATCGATTGTGGCCAAGTTCTCTGGTAACGTCACAGTGATCTCCGACGTGAACGGAAAGCAGATAGAATGCACGGTGAAGAATGTTTTGTATGTTCCTGAGCTCCGGTGTAATTTGTTTTCCGTGATGCGCGTCGATGAAGTTGGAATGAAAGTGACATACCAAGCCGGAAAAGTGGAAATCCACAGTGGTTCGCAACTAGTCGCTACGGGCGCGCGCGTTGCCATACTGTACCGTTTGAACTTCTATTCGAACAACCCAGGATTATGTATGGTCGGAACACTGCTATGCTATGCTATGCAATATCTACTGAATATTAAAAAGCATATAACGAGGAAAAGGAAGAACCATCAGGGTACCCAGGTGAAACGGTTGGGTTAGGGAGCATGGGATTGCCTCTTCCCTGTTGTTAAAATTTTCTGGAACAAGGGCGGTCTCTTCGACCCCATCTATTGGGTTTATTCTGTCAATCAAAGGGATCGGTACTAGTGCTGTCAGTGTGAACTAGCTCTTTCCTATATTCGCGGGTTTTGCATAAGTGTCTCTGCTTATGGGCCCGCCCAATAGTTTTGGTCCCTTCATACAGGAGCTTGATGATTATAAACCACAATAGAATCTTGAATCAAATCGACCTGATTATTTTCAGATAATTCCACTGCTATGGAAAGTTACCTTGCTACAATAGATGGTAGTATTACAGAATTAATAATCAATCAATCAAGTACTGAAAAGCAACCAGATATTTGCAATTAATTAAAAAAATGTTTAAATAATTGGACTTTTTTAAATAATTGAATCACGATTTACACGGGTTGTTGTGCGTACCAATTTACTTTTTGTTAGCCAATATTCGCATCTTATGCAACTGGAGAGGGGTTAAGAGGCGCTTAGCTAAATCAAAAACTAGTTCAGGGGCGACCCCGGTGTAGTGGTATACCTCTCACGCCAAAGTCACGAGTTCGAATCTCACCCCGGACAAGTTACAAAAATATCAAAGGGGTATTTAAGTTACTACGACGGGAGATGAACCAGCCCTGGGCTGAAAATAGAAAACTAAAAAAAACTAAAACTAAAAGAACTAAAAAAAACTAGTTCAACTAATTCCCTTTATAAATAGCATAAGATGACAAAAATCGTGTTCAATTTTGCTGAGATTTTGAACATTTTGGAGAAAGAAAAGTCCTGTTATTTAACGAGAAGGCACTGCATCTTATCGATCCCATGAAAAAATCATATGTTCAAAACTGCAATTGCTACCGTATTCCACTCCACTGCAAAAAAAACCTATTAAAATCTCTAACATTTCCACCCAGCATCAATTTGCTAATCCTGACCTTGAACATACTCGTTCCCATCACACAACTCACAAATCCATTTCATCACCCGTCCAGTAAACGTCCAGTGTGGATAAGACAAATGACCCTGCCGATGGCGAATGCACTGCTCCAGGCTCGTCGTCGGATCTAGCTTCTTTTCCTTGGGAAGTTTTTCGCATCTTTCTCCCATCTGTCGGCGGAACCTACACGCTAATTGCACCCTCCGCCACCATCATCATCATCCGTCGACATGATCGAAGCCCACGGGGAAAGAAAGGAGCAGCAAGACACAGACTTTTTACGACCGAAACATTTCATTAACTAACTCATCTCTGGCTGCTCCTTCCAGTCGAGCAAGCAGAAGCAGCAGTAGCATCATCGCGTCATCATCAAGCGCCAAGGAACCGAAATTGCGCGAGTTCATTGCCTGAGGGATTTAATTGTTTTCCACCACCCATCTCTGCTGTTTTGCCGCCCGCCGCTAATGTGTGTGTCTCTCTAATTTGCGGCATTCGCTTTTTGGGGTTGGGAAAAGTTTCCTTCGCCAAGTTTCGGTTTTTTCTGTTTTCGTCCAGTCACCGTCGATCATTGATGAAGTTTTCCATTCGGAAAAGGGATTTCTTCCTTCTAATTAAATGACTTTGTTCTTGGGTTTATTTGAAGTGCTTCGCGGAATATGAGACGCAACAAATTCGGTCCAGCATCGAAACCAGGTCCACCCCCTTTCAGCATCGTCAATTTTACGAGTTCACTTTTCGCGCTTTTTTCTCCGTCGGCGCTTCGATTTAAGCCGCTTCGACTGCATCCCGGAGTCCAGACGGCCAACAAATCGCTCACCGCTTAATCCTCCGTCCCTTCATTCCGACATTACATCGGCAGGCTGCGTACTAAATCTTCCTCGGCAAGGCTGGGAAAAATTCCATCCTAATTAAATTTATGATACAGTTTTATTTATGTGAGCCGAACGTTTAATTTATTTGATGAATTATTATTATTATCATTATTTTGGGCTACTATTCGGACTGCCGGAGCCGGTGCAGGCCGCGACGACTCGAACGCGACGATGATGGGTTTGTGCGTTTTTACGAGGAGGATGCCGAGTCAATAGCGGTAGTCGAATGAATTAGCCACGGTGGCAATAAAAAAAAAGGGAATTCATGTCGTTTTGGCTGAAGAGGATTTTCCCGCGCTGTCTGGTCCGTCCAATGCGTGGTAAATACGTGAACGATGCATTGAAATTCAATGAGCTTGAACTGCAAACCGCGCAACCAACGGAAGACACAGAGAACGCGAGAATGTTTTTCGCGAAAGCGAAAACTAGTATTGGACCAAGAGGAGGGGGCAAAAAATCAGCCGAAAATCTAAAATCAATCTGCGAAGAAGTTGGAAGCAAAGGTAGTTATAATGAAAACAGTAGCGCTTTACAAGATATCGATCCCAAGATAAAAATCTCTCGTGGACGTTATTTGGACGGTCTTGAGACTGAAGACGGTCGGACGGTCGGATTATAAATATTGATGATTTGTCCGAGCGGTGCGGAATGCTACGTGTGAGATTCTGGTACGGATCAGAACGACGATTGACGATGGGCAGTAATATTGGCTGGATGATGGGTGATATTGGCTGGACAAAGTTCTGCTATTTCTTAAAATTTGCACGGGTTTGATCGAAGCCGCGGTATAAATTATCAAGCTAGTACTCCTACCAAACGTTGGGATTTTTTAACTTCGAACAATAAATGCTTTTTTTTTGTTTTGAAAATCATTAGGGCAACTTCAATGGTGGTCTAAATTTGACCTCTAATCTAAACTTTGGGTTTGTACATGTGATCTAAACTTTATTTTAAGTCAGTTATCTGAAATATTTTATATCTTACTGAAAATTAATTTGTGCCACGAAACCGAACGTAGAACTAACGAATTGATTTCTGCAATGAAACAGATTTGTTGCTTTTTTAAGGAGATGTCTTTGTAATTAATAACACGCGCGCAACTGTCACAATCACCATGAACATTTGTGCATTGTACAAAAACAATACAAAGAGCTAGAAATGAGAAGAAACATTAGTATTTTCCATTTAGTTCCAACTACCTTTGCTCATCTTGACAGATACGCGTATTTCTTCTACAATGAAGAAGTCTGCACATTATAGATGAAATACGCTTGTCTGTCATGATAAGCAAAGGTAGTTGGAATTAAATAGCAAATACTAATTTTTTTTTTCATTTCTAGTTACAGGTATTCCACTAAACTGCACAAACTCTCTAGAATACAAAGAGCTAAAAACAATTTGTCGCAAATTAAAAAGAAACGTCTCTCTGGTGGTTGCATGCACTATTTATCTGAGTTTTTTTATTAATCATTTATTTGTACAGGCTCAATCGAATCAACTTTACAGAGCCAAGATTTCATATTTGTATACATCAGGTATCTTAGAACTAAAGTTAGGGAGCCGATTACTCGCGGCCGTCTCGAGGTTAATATGAATTACAATTTAACGGATAGGAAATGGGGCGGGAATTTAAAGTATGGTTTACATAACACATTTATTTTATAATCTAAATTGTCAAAAAACTTAAAACTATACAATTTTTGGTTTTCTTTCTACTTGAACATTTATAAAAGAGGAAAGAAACACACACAAACAAAGAAAAAAAAACTAATACTTAACACACATGTTAAACTAACTACAATCTAAGGTTAATGTTAGTCAAAAACACATAAATGAGATTCATAAACTCCAGATCACGTACAGCCAAAATATCTCGAACTGGTACTTTGGATTGTGTACCTCGAGCCCGAAGGGAATCATAAAGCTCAGATCTGACTCCACGATATTCAGCACAAGACCAAATAACTTGATCTGCGTCCTGATAGCCTTATCCACACTCACAGAGATTGCTGTCGCTCAGCCCAACCCGGTATAATTTAGCGTTCAAAGAATAATGATTGGACATGAGGCGAAACATCACGTGCATGAAGTCTCGACCAACATCCATCCCCCTAAACCAAGATTTTTTCGACACCTTTGGAATGATAGAATGTTGCTATCGCAACAAATCTCCTTTACTCCATTTAATATTACTCGAAAAATAGTAAAAAATTCGTAGAAGGCGATTTGTCGATCATAAATATCGCCTTCCATAGCACCCACTTTTGCAAGCGAGTCCGCTTTCTCATTGCCCGGAATTGAACAATGAGAAGGGACCCATACAAAGGTGATGTTAACATAACGCAAAGATAAAGCACTTAGAAGCTCCTGTATTTTCATGAGAAAATACGAGCAGTGCTTTACCGGCCTCAAGGAGCGAATAACCTCTGTAGATCCGGTGTTAGTGAGGCAACAATTTCTAGAGTAAAGTGTAAAGGGTGTCCACGATGAAATTGCCACACTATGAACCGTTGGGTAGAATTTAATGAAAATTTGAGTGGATTTAGTTCATAGTGCATTATTTACATCCTGCAAGTTTTAAAGTCCTGTGATCAAAACTCGCGGAAATGGAGTCGAAAGAACAGCTCGTGCGTGATAAAATCTTGCGCATTCATCACGAGAACAAGGATCTCTCGCATCGTTCCATCGCTAAAACGTTGGGAATCGCGAATTCCATGGTGTCGCGAGTGATTAAGCGGTTCGAGGAACAGTTGACCACCGATCGGAAGCCCAGAAGTGAAGGAAAAAGTATTCCGTACAACACCAAAAATCACAACCGCGTAGTTGGGGCCTTCAACCGAAATCCGAACGCCTCCGTTCGGGATGTGGCTAAGAAGCTGCACCTAAGCCGGAGTTTTGTCCAGAAGGCCAAAACTAAGGCTGGGCTTCGAACGTTCAAGGTACAAAAGGCCCCTAATCGCGACGAGAAGCAGAACAAGTCCGCCAAAACCCGTGCCAGGAAGTTGTACCTCAACATGCTGACGAAAGTTGAATGCTGCATCATGGACGACGAAACATATGTGAAGGCCGACTTCAAACAGATCCTCGGCAACCTGTTTTTCACGGCCAAGGATAAGTTCAGCGTTCCGGAGCATGTCCGCACTCAGAAGATGTCCAAATTTGCGAAGAAATTCCTGGTTTGGCAAGCCATCTGCACGTGCGGGAAGCGGAGTGCACCTTTCGTGACCCAGGACACGATGAATGGACAGGTGTACATAAAAGAGTGCCTCCAGAAGCGGATGCTTCCTCTCCTGAAGGACCACAACGTCCCAACAATCTTCTGGCCGGATTTGGCCTCATGCCACTATTCCAAGGACGTGCTGAAGTGGTATGCGGACAATAAGGTCAATTTCGTGCCGAAAATGTTCAACCCTCCCAACAATCCGGAGCTCCGCCCCATCGAGAAGTTTTGGGCGATTATGAAGCAGCACCTTCTTAAACGACCTAAGGTAGTGAAGACATTCGAGGAACTGAAGAAAGTATGGGTTTACATGCAAAAAACGGTTGATTCACAGGTTGTGCAGAATCTTATGGCCGGGGTTAAGGCCAAGGTGCGGGCATTTGCGTATGGACTGTAAATAAAATACGAGTAGAATGGTAAAATGAAGTTTAATAGTTATATCTCAATCCCTGAAAATTTGATGGCAATCGGAAGAAACTCGAATTTTGCGAATCAATTTTGTGTGTGGCAATTTCATCGTGGACACCCTTTATTGCCGCTTATTCAGCGACATATACGGAACAAGGAACTTGAAGTTTACGGTTGGCGCTATAAATTCCATAAAATATACCAAAGCCTGCTGAATCCTCTATCAAAGATCCGTCAGTGGAGAACGATTTAGTGGAATAAACTTGGCCAAACTTTGCAGCAAATATCACCGGAGCAATCATAGTACGATGATGCTCTGGGATTCCAAGAAGCTCCTGCTCCTCCTCGTATCGCGTTAGGTTGCATGCACTCGTCTCACACCATGAGTCTTGAAGTGCTTGCTGGCATGTTGCTACTCTAGGATCGGTTTTCAGAATTATCTCTCCGGCTCCTCACCAGGTGTGAAGTTATGAACCCCCAGGTGATCGAAAATTTTGAGAAGCCTCCTTAAGTTGAACCCTCAAACCCGCTTCATGTACCATTTGTACATAACACAGGATGTCAGCCCTTCGCCGAACATTTCCAATCGTGTTTGCTTCTCCGATTTTGACAATTCGGTTCATTTTGATTTATCCATTAAAGATTTAAGTTTTAAGATAATTGATGTACATATATATGAAACTTGGCTCTGTAAAATTGATTCGATTGAGCCTGTACAAATGAATGATTAATAAAAAAAATGCACTCTCGGCTCTGTAAAGTTGATTCGATTGAGTCTTCACAAATGGATGATTTAAAAAAAAATAATTTAAGAATGTAGGAAGAAAAGCTAACTCTGCTTGTAGAAAATTTGCTCTGCAGCACAACGAAAAGTTACGGAAAAAGTTGAGCAGAACCTAATGGCAGGTTTCAATAGAAAAATCGGGGCGTTTTTCGGTTATGAGAAGTAAATATTTAAACTCACATAAATTCGGTCAAATGTATGTTGATTTTTGTTAATTAACAGCAAACTTATGAATTTGTTCGAAATTAAATATTTTCCTTTCAGGAACAGGTTTCACCTTTCTTTAATGAACAATCTTTAATGAACTAGTCTATAACTAGTTCTTATATTTAAATTGTTCGTTGCAATTGAAGATGCCAATAATTTTGTTTTGAACTATCAATTATTATTTTGGGCATTTCCTCTAGAGTTTCAAGATTTGATATTCTATATAATTTGGAAGTACTGTACCAGAATCATGGAGGATTTATTTTATTCTGGATTCTTCAAACTGCGTTTTTTTCGAGAATGCAACAACTGCACCAAATTGGCACAACAAAGAGCAGGGCCGGTCAAGAAATTCGAAGTATGAACTCTCTTAAATCAAATTCTTGTATTTATTCAAGTTCAATGCAATTAACAGATCCATTGTTTCATGTTGTTGTTGCTGTTGTTTTGTATTAACGTGAATTTTATCCTGAGGCTTGTTTTTCACGCCAAGGAGACCTGGTTCCTACATACCGAACCGGTCAACACATAGCCCGAGACCAACGGCTTTACTACCCTTCTGAAGGTTCAGCCAGTACTACGTTGACATCGGTGAAATAAAGAAGAAAGATGGCGGTCCAAGACTGCTGCCTTGCTGAATACCTGACGCGGTTGAAAATCATGCTGAGGTTGCATCAATAACGACTTCTTACGGGTGACAATCAATCAAGTAGGATTGGAGAAAACTTAATAGAGTTCCATGAATTACAAACCTCTCAATCTTCGCCGCAGCAATGGTTAACTTTGCTCCTAATACAGTAATGACAGATAGCTCCCAAAAGGGTAATGAATTTTACCACCATTAAACTTCGTCAGTGGCCTAACAGCATCATTATTTTTGGTTCAAATCGGTCCAAATCGACTTCAAGCATTATTAAAAAGTTTCTTGTCATTCCAATCAAAAATATTACTATCATCACACTTTGTGAGCTGCCCGAACAGCTCCCTTGCTGTTAGTTTAAATTGTTTCAAATCGGCCCTCGATCGTTTTAAATAACCCTATCCTTCCAATCAGAAATCACCATCCTACTTTGTAAGTGACCACAACAGTATCGTTACTGTCGAAATAAATCAGCTTTAGAACGTTTTCAACCCTTTAGGGGCTTTTCATAAACTACGTAGACTTTGGGGGGGAGGGAGGTGGGTGGAGTTGACTAAAGTCTACGAACCATACGAAAATTTACAAAAATATATGGAGAAAAGCCAAAGAGGGGGGACGGGGGGGGGGGGGCTGAGATTTCAAGAATGAGTCTACGTGATTTATGCACAGGCATTACTTCATTATGAAAAACCACCATCACACTTTGTGAGTGAGCCCAATGCCATTCTTACCATTAGTTTAAATTGATTCAATGAAATTGGTTTAATGCTTCAAAGCGTGGCATCCTCACCCTTGGTTTAAATTGGTTTTCATATTTAAATATATTTTTCTATACGTGGAAGAATTGACGCGAAGTCCAGTAAGGGGCCATCCATTTACCATCTGGACAATTTGGGAGAAGGGAGGGAGTTGGCAAGTGTCCACGATCCATACATTCTATCGAAAAATTATACGACTGATTGTCCTCGCATGGGAGGGGGCGGGGGGCGGTGAGATATCGGTCAAATCCAGTCCACGTGGTTTATGGATGGAACCCCTAAGGTCAGTCCGGAAGCTGGCTAAAGAAGCGAATAACTCCAATTCCTTCATACAACTGTTGGAAAGAGATTACTTAAAGACACCATTTAAGGCTAGAGTGAAGCGCTGAAACAAAATGAATTAGAGACCACGATACACACAATACAGAGGCAACAGAACAATAATTAAGCCCAAATAAAAAAACAAGCACCAGCCGCCACTTGTGCAAAAACTTAAACATGGTTTAACACGGACCAATACCAAAGGCCTATCATCTCCAACTTTCCCTTTAAACGTTATTTCATAATCATGAACTTACGTGATTCAGTTTACGGTGTATTTTTGCTTGCTCTCGAATTTATGACTGCAGTTCATGAATCTGGGCACGATTTTTTTTTCGTGTGGTTAAAATAAAACACTTTGTGTAAATTTTTCGTCGAGCTTCATTCGACGGGTCTGTTTTGATATTACAGATCCTGAAATCATCGAAATTTATCAAGTAGCTTGATTTATTTGACCGCTCGGGTATTAGAGAATGATCTGCCACGTTCTGACGAGTAAGATTTTGTTTTAAAGACTGGATTCGGAAAAAATGAAACACACAAAAATGATCACCAAAAATTCATTTTAAATCGGATACTTCTCAAATTTTCAGGGATTAAATAACTATGTATTTGCTATGTTTTGACATAACTTATTTATTGAATTTCCTACCCCAAGCTAAATGTTCGTACATTCCTCTTAACACTGCTCATGAGATCTTGGGCGTCCATCTTCCTTACACAATTTCTCCCAGTTTTTCTTCAAAGCTTCACCGGTTTTGAATGTTTTTCCGCTTTTCTTCAACTTCTTCTTCAATATCGCCTAAAACTATTCGTTCTGACGAAGTTCTGGTGTGTTTGACGGGTTCGCCTCCTTCGGGACCACATTAACGCCCTTCGCTTCGTACCAATCCATTGCAGGCTTGGCGTAATGGCACGAAGCGAGATCCGGTCAGAATAGTGTGGAACCGCGGTGAGAGCGGAAGAAGGGCAGCAAACCATCTTTTCTTCCGGAACTTTTCCGGAACCTCCATGCTGGACGTACCGACAGAAAACTCGAGGCCGGGGTGTCCGCCTTGATATATGTCTCGTCGTCCATCACGCTTCATGGTCTGCTGGACGAACCACTTTGACGAATTGACCTTTTTGGCCATGTCTCGGGTGGAAAGGTTCGGGTTATTCTTAAAGTACTGCCTACTCTTCCGCGCCTTCTCGGGGTATTCCGTTTTCGGGTTTCGGCCGCTTCCAGCGCGTTGCTCGATGGTCTTCGTCTCCTGGAACATCTTCACAACGCGGGACATTGTGGAATGGTGGAGTCCAAGCCATTTGCCGATCCATCTGTGCGACGGACCAGATTATCTAGTAGCTCTTCTTGTTTCGAATTCATCTTGAACATTACTTGACAGATTGCGATAAAATGTTGTACACATACACATAACACTCTAATCTAGTATTACCCAAAATTTCATTAGTTTTTGGCCAAGCGATAAAAATAACACTCAAAACAAAGTGTCGCATTTTTTCCGAGTTCAATCTTTATCTGCGTTTTTGTCGGGAAGTGAGTATTATGAAAATGATTTCAATATGACACCGGAAATTTCAGTTTTGGGGAAAACTGTTTGGTGTTCTATTTTTCGTCCCCCTTCATTTCTCCGTTGCTTCACAATTGAAAAATCCTTTTCCCAATCACTTTCAAAAATTCTTTCAAAACATTAAACTGACTTAAACCTTGGTGCATGTCGCTACTTTCAGTTGCGAGGAACCAATGGTGTTGAGTCTGCCCTGCGTGCGCCGCCGCACCTACTCATCTGCATCATTGTTTTCGCGGTGTTTCACCACTATCTGTCATAGGGAAGTGAAGTTGGCTGGTGTAGTAAAAATTGACAGATATGTCAGGCGGCCGTCAACATGAGAAATGCAAATCATCTAGATTCAGTGGAGAAGGTTACAGTTAATTGAACTATAAACTAGATATTTTCTTAAGAATAGTGCCTATTATTTAGTATTATACCTAAACCAAAAGTGGTAAAAAATCATTAATATTATATTGAACTTGAAAGTAAAAAATAGATATGAATTATAGATACTTTAAAGATAACCTCCAGGAAACTCACATACGTAAGTAAGAAATAAGAAAAGTCGATTTATAGACTGTTTAAATTATACATTATAAAATATTTACGGATATTTTATTCGCTACCGGAGAAATAAACGAATTGAAATTTCGAACAACTCGTTTCCTTATTAATTACACAACAAATGGAATGCACATATATTGGTTATAATTCTGTATGTAATAACACCATCTAAAAAAAAACAAACAATTTTGCGAGTGATATATCTTTAGACCTAAACGAATCTGAGAAGAATTTAAAATTCTTATAACAACCAAGTTATTAGGGTATTATAGAGGTATGTGGATTATGACAATGTTCGATGATAAATATGATAAGATACCGGCATCTAATTTATTTTTTAATTTTGACAAGCGAAACTATTGAAAAACCAATTTTAAAATATTATGAAAAAATAATGATTGCAAGACAACACCACCCCATGTTACCATGAAACACGCTACAAAACTCAGACTACCTAAACCAATGAACCAACCATTGATTTCTAGCATAACTTGACACTTATGTCATTATGGGAGCCCTCGTTACTGAAAAATAAGTTCTGTCACTTTGCATAAATGCCACTCTGTGGAGGTGCATGTCGGTTAGTGAAAATAAAAATGATTAGATTTTTCTTAATTCAAAATCGAGAAAAAATAGTTGAGATTTCTTAAAAAAAAAATCTGTGCTAAGAAGAACGCCTTTCATCGATACCGTTGGAAGAAACCATGTTTTTTTTTTAAATTAAAACCCCCTATTGATAAGGGATCACCTTCTTTTATTTATTTTTCTGTTAGTTTCTTGACCGGAATATTATCTTATTGGTCATTTTATATCAACATGGTCTCTTCGAACTACCCATAAAATAAAATGCGCGTATCCAAAATTGAAACAACTTTTCAATGACTCTGCAAAAAATCCACCACTTCACCCCTCCACTGTACTTCAAACGCGAAAAAGGGTTAGGTTCAGCTTGTAACTTTTCATTTGCAAAGCTCGGAGAATCTTCCTAAGTGAATTGAAGCCAGCACTATCCCCAACTCCGAAAACCACGATGCCATAGGCCAGCAACTCCTTTCCGAGCATTCGCAAACATCGCCACTCTTTCCAGCAGGTTGATTGCTCCACTTTTGCCATCGTCATCTAGTGACGGTCCTCGTCCTGCCCAGCACTTGTAATTATCAATAAATTACTCTCAAATTAGATTTTCGAAAATGCCCCGGGCGCACTCAAGATCGGCGTGCGGTCATCATAATTCATGCGAGATCCATTTTGCAAAACCTGAAGCCTGAAATTCGCTCGGTCATTTTCGGGTTTGAGGATCCTTTTGTTTCAAGAGCAGCTGCCGAACCCAACCGGAGCGGATGGATGACCGGTGGCCGAGCTGCAATCTTACACCCGGGATGAAAAACCAGCTATCATATATCTTAATCTTGACCCGAATGAGATGGAGAAATCGGGCGACAACAACTCGACTGGAGAGAGTGTGTGGTGCGAATGTGCTTCGAATATGGGGCTAATGATGATGGCTTTCTGGTGGTTGACGGCATTGTTCAATTTTGCCGAAAGGATTCGTCCTAACTCTTGAACCGTATCGGGACATCGGGAAGGGGCTTGGATTCGTGTGGTGAATATCTAAATGGACATCGATTTCTAAACGTGCTTGTAAAAAGTACTTCGGTCGGAAGGAGCTTGAACCTTTTATTTTAATTAAATATAATGAAATTAGCTATTCATGGTGTGTGCTCGTTTCCCGGGGGTGGAGGAACATGTTTCTTTAAATTAGATGAATGATGAAATAACCGCAGAGTTGTTGAGGAACGGTGACACTTTTTCTTATCCTGTAAGTGTAGCATGACACTTGTTAGGACGTATAGGAAATCTTGACATACTGCCTGGGCTGTCTACTAGTTTCTCAATTCTATTCCTACGCATTGCGCTAATTTTGTTTTTGATTGTTTTTTATTATGGACTGTCCAAAAAAATATAAGCACACTTGCAAAATAGCAAAGAAGTCATATTTTTTTTTAGTTGTAATAATTTTATTTGGCAAATCATATTTGTATTTGTGTTTTATATGATATTTTACTCTCGTTTAATCAACATATTTAATCATAGCCAAGACTCCTAACTTTTCCTCGAACATGACCCACAAGCTGCACAGTGGTACTTCCCACCATTTTCACCACTTTTGGCCAATCTTTTTTAAATTTTTGGATGTCGTCCACTGGTTTTATGAATTTTCAAAGCTTTGCTTTTGTTAAAGCCCAAAAAGTCTCGATTGGCCGTGCCTCCGGGCAATTCGGCGGATTCATGTCTTTCGACACGAAACATACATTTTGACTTTTGTACCATTCTAAAGTATTCTTTGCGTAATGACATGATGTCAAATCAGGCCAAAACACTATTTGACCTTCATGCTGCCTGAACATTGTCAATAATCGCTTCTGGAGACATTCCTTAACGTATTTCTGAGTGTTCATCGCCTCCATTGTGATGTACGGACTGGATGTTTTACAACACTCGCATTTTTCCTGCCAAAACATAACCTTCTTACCGAATTTTTCGGTAAAAATTGCCTTCTCCGTTTCGGAGATGTCTTTGTCTTCGCTTACAGTATATGATTGTGGTCCGGGAAGCGTTTTGTAATCTAGTTTCACATACTTTCATCGTCCATTATTATACATTGGCGGTCAGGCAGTGGCATAAAACCGAAGCTAGTTAATCCGGTAAAGTCAAGGAAGGTGTTGAATCTGTTCAAGCGTCGATCGAACCTGTTGATCGTGAATAAAGCGAATATGGCGGAAGTTTTCATCTGGTTTGTCGAAAAAATGATGAAACTTGGACTCTACGTCTACAAGATCAGGAAGGCACCTAACTGGAATTACAAACAAAACACGGTTGCTATCCAGAGTGACTGACGAAACCGATGTGCGCAATTGCCGGGGCAGGGGTTCTGCCGTGTCTTATCACGGTTGCCTATTGCAGAGGAAATAATGAAGAAGAAGGTGGACATATTCGCCAGGAAGATTTTGGTTTGGCAGGCCAACTGTGGGTGTAGAGAGATAGCCATACATCACCACGGGTGCCATGAATGGGTAAATCTACCGAGACGAGTGCCTCCAGAAGCCCCTGCTGTCCTTTCTGTGGTCTCACGGAGGCAAGATGCTATTTTGATCAGATTTGGATCTCTAATTGTGGACTTTCCAATGGCTGCAATCCGGTCAGTGGGCATAGTGTTCTTCAATTTCATTAATCAAACTTTTCGATTGACTACTAGCGAACGGGACCCCTCGCTTTACCAAGATGACCCGGATTAACTCCGGTAGAAATATTTAGGTCCAAAATCCAATCTGACAGATCAAATCTATCTATTTATCAAAATACACAACTAGTCATGAGTACAGACTCACTTGGAAAAATATTGCTAATAACTCAAAAATAACTCAACATCACATCGAAATGTATAGCATCACTTAAATTTTGGAACATTCAAGGTGCTATAGCTCGAGACACATAATATCTGCAAAGTTACGGTCTTGAGCAAATTGTTCAGAAAATAAAATAATCGAAAAAAGATCATTTGAAATTCAACCACTGCGTGGTGCTAGTGAGCATTTAAAACTTGCTCTATCTCGTGATTCTAACAAGATGAAAAGTTCCAGTCTTTAGCAAAGTTGTTCAAAAGGTAAATGGCATCCGTAAGGTGCACTGTTTTATTTTAACTTCCACCACTACGTGGCGCTAGGGTGCACCAAAAATTGAGCTTTTCCAACTAGTTCGTGATTCTGATAAGATAGCAAGTTCAAGACTTGGGCAAGGTTTTACAGAAGGGGTTATTTGGGCCTGATGCACCTCGTATTTATGCGATTCCTATAGCAGCACACTTGTTGCAAATCAGTCCAAGCTACTTGCATGCAATTCAATTAAGTCACAATCAAGTAACCGCAACCAATAATGTCAGTTTTGTGTTGCTTGGGTAAGGACCGACTGAGTACTCATATAAGATTTTATGCATATTATTAGGTCGGATCTATTTCGTATTCTAATGATTCCGATCTGATTCACTTTATATTCAAGTGATTCAAGTCAGATCCACTCCATAATCAAGTGATGCAGGACATACCTTACCTTACCAACTAGACTAAGGCCAGTGTGGCCTCTACTGTACTCAGAAGTTGTCTCCATTGTAATTTGTCCATGGCTGTAACTCGCCAGCCTCGCTGTCTGCGGAGATTCCGCAATTCGGCTTCTTCTCGATCGAACCACCTTGCTCGATGCGCGCCTCTTCTTCTTGTACCCGTCGGTTTGTTTTCGAAAACCATTTTAACAGGGCTGCCATTCGACATTCTTACGACATGCCCAGCTAATCGTAGTCGACCAATTTTAACGATGTGTACGATGGGAGGTTCTCCCAACAACTGCTGCAATTCATGGTTCATTTGACTCCTCGGCGTTCCGTCTTCCATCTGCACTCCACCGTAGATCGTACGCAGCACTTTCCGTTCAAAAACACCAAGGGCGCGTTGGTCCTCCACTATTAATGACCATGTTTCTTGGCCGTAGAGAACTACCGGTCTAATTAACGTCTTGTAGATGGCCAACTTAGTAGTTCGGTGAATTTTGTTCGATCTTGGCGTCCTTCGGAGTCCAAAATAGACATGATTTCCAGCCATAATGTGCCTTTGTATCTCTCTGCTGGTGTCGGTATCGACTGTCACCAATGAGCCCAGATACACGAATTCGTCTTCTACCTCTATTTTAACACCGTTGATCTGAACTCGTGGTGGGAGGCTTACATTGTCTTCGCATGAGCCTCTTTCCTAAGTGTATTTTACGCATTAATCACGAGCTCTATCCTATCAGCTTCAGCCATAAGTTTTGAGCGCATTCTTACTGCAACTAGGTAGTGGTCCGAATCTATATTCGCGCTGCGGTAAGAGCGAACGTTGATGATGTGGGAGAAGAATTTCCCGTCGATTAGAACATGGTCGATTTGATTCTCCGGTCGTTGGTCAGGTGATCTCCAAGTGGCTTTGTGGATGTCTTTATGGGGGAAGAAAGTACTTCGAACTACTAACAGCTAATTGTACAAAAAAAAAATAATGAGAAAAGCCAAAAGCATGGAGTTTGTCTGGAAGAACTTCAACAGATACCGAATCGAACGCCTCCTTGATATCCAAGAATAGAGAAGCCATTTGCTCCTTTTTAGCAAAAGCCAACTGAATCTCTGTGGAAAGTAACGCGAGACAGTCGTTTGTTCCCTTACCCCTACGAAAACCATATTCAGTATCTGAAAGCAGGTTGTTCGTCTCAAACCATTTGTCCAAAAGGAAAAGGATCATTTTCTGCAACAACTTTTGAAAACAGGATAACATCGCGATGGGTCGATAGGAGTTGTGGTCGGACGTGGGTTTACCAGGTTTTTGAATCGCAAGAACTCTCACAAGTCTCCAATCATCCGGTACAAAAAAGTTCAACATGCGCCTCTTAGCGACGTCTGGGAGGTTCTTAAGTAAGTTGAATTTGATCTACCATTGAAAAAGCTTGGCTGATCTCATCTATCGAATTCTCGGTTTCGCGAAGAATGATCCGTGCCGGTAAAGAATCTGGACAAACTTTTCGCGCAAACTTGAGGATCCATTGGTCCGAGTACTCCTCGCTCACGTTGTTCGTAGTTCGGTTACGCAATCTTCGCGTGTTTTTACTGGGCTATTATGAAGCAGGCATTACGGAAGTATCCCAAGGAGGTCAAATTCATTCACTATCCGAAAATGTGTTGTAGTTAATGGCATTCCGTTGTGTCATGTACCCAACACTTTTCGACTACTGTATTGGTGACATTTCGCTTCGTAGACATCAGAAAGTAAATACCCTGTATATTCTTTTGGATGCAAAGCTGGATTTCCGTCTTCACTATTAAGCAATGATTTGCAAATCGAATCGTCAGTTTGGACCCATTTCCAAATTACACGGGATATCACCGAACCTCACTGCTTAAAAGTACTATATTGTAGTAGTATATTGTAGTAGTATATTGTCCATAAGTTCGCCAGAAACTAGAGAGCGCAACTGTTGCCTTGTGTCCGTATGAAGTTACCTGGATTCTCTGTCTTGAAATGGTACAGAAGAATTAAGTGAGGCGAAATCTGCCATGTGCGATACTGTCAATTTACAGTCGTATCCGAGAAGATATTTGTTATTGGGCTTAGAGACTCTGAAGTAAGGAAAGAAGATTCAGCAGGCAACATTCGTCGTGAAGCTTATGAACGTTGAAATGGGCTGTGAGGAATAGCTAGAACAGCTAGATTTTCGTGTCCCTTTCGATGGTTACGGAATCCCTTATTATCGCAACCATATTACCGATATTACCGTACTGCATATGGCTACTATGAACCAATGGCGGCCATTATTAGGACATTATTGTGAAACTGATGTTTCGCCCGACAATAACTCAGCAGCACGAGACTCTGGGAACTGGGTCACTGGGTCGGCGTACTACTGAGCCAAGTGGAGGGGCTTCGCGGACTAATGGGCACTCAAGCTTTCAAATACAATAATTACACAGAACGGATAAACTCAACGCTGTATTTTATCGGCTGTAGTCCGTGTGCTGGAGATATAGGACGTGCCTTCAAAAACTGCGAAGACAACGGCGAATACGATGACTACGGTGACTGCTGTGAATAAAGTCTCGCGAGCACTCGCGATGAGGTGCCAGAAAGGTTCCGGCGATGGTGGACGAACAAAGGCCAACCTTCGGCAAGATGGTGGCGGTACCACCGGCTGGTGTACCGTAGATTACAGCGCGATGACGGTCAGACTGGCGCGTCTACCGATCTTAGGCTGAAAAGCGATGGCGGTTCATTCGCTGGCTTGGAGACAATCTGGTATAGCGGTTGTGAAGCTGAATCCGAGGTCCTTGACTCGATAACCAGAAGGAGTTTTAACCAAACGGACAGAAAAGGTCCTAAATCGGAGTAACTTCAAGGTATAATTCTGTAAAACTGAACACTTCTGGTCTACACGCTCGCCTGTAACTATCTGTCCGATCGAGCATTCATCGAGCATCAAAAAACACTTCAGCTCATCACTCGTGACTTCGTGTCACCATTTTTATATGGATATGGGCGCTTTTTCAGCCCTCAACCGTTAAGAATGGCCGTGATGTCTGCCCAGAGATTCATTCATTTTATTAAAGTCTCTTTAAACTGTACGTCTGCCCACCGAATCAGTAGTGAACACCAACTTTACAGGGTTGTTGTCCGGCATTCTTGCAACATGCCCTGCCCACCGTATCCTTCCGACTTTGGCCACCTTCTGGATGCTGGGTTCGCTGTAGAGTGCTGCGAGCTCGTGGTTCAGCCTTCGCCGACACACCACTAGTAGCACACTTGTTGCCATTCGGTTGAAATATCATAAATCTGACTGAGTCATAATCAATTTGCTGCTACTAATTTCGAACGGACTGTGCTACTTGGGACACCGTTCTCCTTAGCACGCGTCGCTCGAAAACTCCTAGTGCTTGCAGGTCCTCCTCAAGCATGGTTCATGTAGAGAACCTCCGGTCTTAATAGCGTTTTCTACATGGTGCATTTGGTGCGGGGTGAATCTTTTAGACCGCAGTTTCTTCTGGAGCCCGTAGAATGCACGACTTCCACTGATGATGCGCCTTCGAATTTCACGACTCGTATTGTTGTCAGCCGTCATTAAGGATCCGAGGTAGACAAATTCCTCCATCACCTCGACGGTATACCCGTCTATCGCGGTATTACTTCTAGGCGGATCCGGTCGTGTTCGGTTCCACCTAGCAGCATGTACTTTGTTTTTGACGCATTCACCACCTGTCCGACCTTTGCTGCTTCGCGTTTCAGGCAGGTGTACAGTTCTGCCATCGTTCCAAATGTTCTTGCAATAATGCCCATGTCGTCCACACACAAATTGACCAGATTTCGTGATAAACGTACCCCTCGTCGCATTACACCTTCCAAAGCGATGTTGAATAGTGTTGAATAGGCATGAGAGTTCGTCACCTTGTCGCAGTCCCCGACGAGATTCGAATGAACTGCATAGTTCACCCGAAACCCTTAGCACTTTATAGGCGACATCGCTCTGAAGTTCTCACATTCCAAATGATCGCCTTTTTTATGTATGGGGCAGATAACCCCTTCTTTCCACTCCTCGGGTAGCTGTCCGGTTTCTTAGATCCTGGCTATCATCCGTTGAAAGCAGGTGACCAACTTTTCTGGTCCCCATGCCTACATTCTCTACGCCATTCAGGTGCTCATCGAAGTGGTGCTTCTACCTTTCGATCACCTCACGTCCGTCCGTCAGGAGGCTCCCATCTTTAGCCCTGCAGATTTCGGCTCGCAGCACGAAGCCGTTGCGGGATGCGATGAGCTTCTGGTAAAACTTTCGTGTTTCTTGGGAACGGCACAGCAGTTACATTTCCTCGCACTCCGCTTCTTCCAGGTGGCGTTTTTTCTCCCGAAAGACGCGGGTCTGCTGTTTCCGCTTCTGCTTATAACGTTCCACGTTCTGCCGGGTTCCTTGCTGCAGCATTACCGCCCGCGCTGCATTCTTCTCCTCCAGAATCGCTCTGCACTCCTCGTCGAACCATTCGTTACGTCGACTCCGTTCCACGTGCCCGATGGTACTCTCGGCTGCGTCGTTGATTGCTGCTTTTACTGTACTCCAGCAGTCTTCTAGAGGGGCCACGGGGTAAAATTTGATTAATTTCTGTCATGCATGACAAAAGTTACGCTGTTGAAAGTGTCGCAATAATTATTGACTCACCTTATGATGTGCGATTTTTCATTTTGAAATATAGTAAAACTCTAGGGTATTTTTTCCATTAGGGTGAATCTACAATTGAGAGATTCTCTCCGGGCTCGCTCTTTTTCATTCATTACAGCGCCATTATTAAACTGTCGAGGGATTCTTTAGTACATATCGAAACACAACAGTGCTGGCTAGCATACTCTTTAAATAGTAGAATGAAAAACGTAAAGGTGGTTGGTTTATGAATGAAAGAGAGCGAGCCCAGAGAGAATCTCCCAATTGCAGATTCGCCCTAATGAATAAAAAACCCTGGAACTGTTTTTTTTTTTACAGTTAACTGCAGAGAAATTTAAAAGGCTTTTATCCAAAGACAAAAACATTTCATGACATAACTGTCAATACTAGCTTTTACCGTTTTACATCTTTATCTTTTGCCAAATGGTTCTTTAAGGCATTTTCTTCGCATTTTGAGTGCCAAAACCAAAGGTAACAACTGAACCCATCATAAGTACTGTTCTCACGTTACAACCCCAAGAAAACGCGTCCAAAGATGCTTTGTTTACTCAGTCACCTTCCACCTTTGCTTTCTTCGAAGAAAAGAGGAATCCCAATTGACAAATGAAGTTTATTCAAGACCTATCTAATCGTCGAATTTTGCCAATGATAAATGACTGCCTCTTCCGGAACGATCTCCAACAATTGGCCCTTTCGAATGTATTCCACATTTTTAGTGGGGCCAATGTTGCATTTCGCCTCCGTGTTCTTCTGCGATTCTCATCAACTTTCCCGGCGGCCGATAATCCATCCCAACCCGGCAGCAGGGGGATGCTAATGATTGCTTTGCTGCTAATTGCTTTACTACGTTGTTTGTGAGATTAAGATGGTCGGCCCGAGGGGTGGATGCACGCGGGGGCTCATCAGCAGCTGAGGTTAATTAATGGTCAAATTGGACATCTGACGGTTCGCTTGATGGAATTCGGAAAAATTTACGATTTGTAAGCGACGACGTGTGCTTGAATCGCAAAAGTGCAACACAGCTCATGAATGAAACCAGCATCCATTCTTGGTTCGTGCCGGTGCAGCATCAAAGGGCCGACAACGCGACCAGTCGATGGCAATATTTGCCAACGATTTTGAAACGAAACAACACTCATATCCAAGCTCACGCTGATTGCCATCATTTATCTCTCTTATCTCATTTTTCACGGCTTATCCCGCCAAACTCCCCTCACCAGATCAGACGGAGGCCCTTCTTACACTTAAGTAATTTCATTTCATTTCATTCCATTTGCTCGGTAAACGTCATCGACTGTGGCGTCCTCCGAAAGCTTGAGTAAATCCGCTCGGAGAATAAAAATCAACGTCATACAAATCCATCATACAAATCGCTGCTGGCTTCAATCTCCCCTTCTCGGCGATTCACCCTTGGTAGAACAACAACGAGCACCATCTAATGACAGAAACACACATACGGTAGCACTTAAGTCGGCACCACTGCTGGCAGTAGAATGGATGCTGCTGCAGCGTGAAAAGGAAGTTACGTCAATGATAAGGCATTAATCTTCTGGACTACTGCTGATGCAGCTCGGATCAGGTGGAGGAATGAAAAAGGTTGGTTCTACATGGCACGAACAAAAGCAAGAACCCATGGGGAAGTTCGATAAGGCAAAATCAAACGTCAGTATGTGGGAATAGTCTTACAAATTTGTCTGAATGATGTGCTTTGCTAATTTCGGCCGTGAAAAATTAAAAATAAACAGGTAGGTAATATCGGAGGTATAACCAAAAGGTTGACGTAAAGACACGTTAGCTTATAAAAGTAATAGTTTATCGGCTTTACAAGTTTTGTAAATTTATAGTTAATTAATCGTCAAGTTGTACTATTTTACATTGGTTAGCTTTCGAAAGATGATGTGATTTGCGCATGAAGAACTATAGGCGAAAAAAGTAATAGGTTGAATTTAAAAAATATATTAGTGGTCCGTAAAGTATGTATCTTTGGTTTCGAGGCAAGCAATTCCTTCAGTTTTTATGCATTTATTAACAAAGACTACGTCTAACGGCTAGAATAGGATGTCAAATGAAGAGTTTAAAATAGTGACCGTCACGAAAGATTGTTACAAATGAAACACTGATAACGTAGTTTATCCTTAATAGAGTTTCGAGATGTTTACATCAATCGGTTGAAAATTTTCCAGCATAAGAATGGAATTATCAAAAAATCTCCTGGGGATTTTTGGTTATTATCGTACTGGGCTGAAGGGTCTCAGATTGTTACGAAACATTGTCCACGCGTAGGTTTCATGGATATATGAACAAATAATAATACTTGAAAATTCAGGGTTGCCAGTTTTCTGGGCAAACGCTAATTGAAATTTTTCTATTTTCCCGAACATCACTAACTTCAAAAATTTTCAACACAATAACGATTCATAGTAGAACTATTTTTTTCAGCAAACTATAATGAAAAATTCGGAAAAATATAATTTAAACAAAAAAATTTCTGTAAAAATTGCTACAGTGAAGGAAATTTTCTTGAAAAACACGGAAAAGCCATTTTCTGAGTCATATAATTTTATGAAAAAATATTATCTTCTTTATAAATTCATTAGCTTACAGTGGTAGTTTTTTTAAGATGGGATTTTTTTCGTTTTTGAGTAATGCTGGAAAAACTAACGGCTCCCTGCCCTTCGGTTCAGAAAGGGGTATGGGCGCGTTCTGTCGAGTCGGTCGCGGCAGATTTCATGTGTGAATCGGCTGCCCCATCAACGTTCAAAAGTGCCTGAACCAAATGGACAGCTTGTAATGATCACTTGAAGATGAGATGGGGGATCATTGCCTTGTTATTCCCAAATGAAGCACGTTGTAAAACGTTTCTTGTATTCTATAACCAAACATTATGGAATTGAGTAAGCGAGCGAAAACTCTACGGGAATGATCTCTCATATGCATTCGTCGAACCATTCTGAACGGCCGTTGTGAGAATATCACCATGAAAATCTCACATGCGCATAGCGTGTTACCAATCACTAATCCATTTTCCTTTCTATTCTCTTCCCTATACTATGACCACGAGCAATATCATGTCGTCATCCTAAAGTCAACTCTTCAAATGCAGTAACATCGAGACAACACAGAGCAATAAAGAACAGTATAAACCCTAACCAATTTTACTTTCAGACAAATTTTCTAACACAAGGTAAGCAATCAAATGACCATTACAAAATATACTGAATATCATCATATCGACATAATATATAACGGGAAAAGGGAGGGACCATCAGGGCACCCAAGTGAAACGATTTGGATAGGGAGCATGGGACTGCCTCCTCCCTATTGTTAACATTTCGTGGAACGAGGGCGGGCTCTTCGACCCCATCTATTGGGTTTATTCTGTCAATCGAGGGCTCGACTCTAATGCTGTATGTGTGAACTTGCTTTTAGAAGGAGATTCTCATCCCTATATTGGCGGGGTTTGCGTAAGTGTCTCTGCTTACGGGCCCGCCCAAACGTTTTTGGCCCTTCATACAGGAGCTTGAAGATCACAAACAACAGTAGAATCCTGATCAAATCGTTTTTCAGATTATTCCACTGCTATGGAAAGTTACCTTGCTACAATAGATGGTAGTATCTCATCATCATCATCATCATCATCAATGCTGGAAAAACTAACGGCTCATAGCTCGTCTTCATACAAAAATGAAAAATTTCTCAAAACTGACGACTTCTTGTTTGCTCGTGCGTTCCTCAGATGGTTGCTCGGTTTGTGTCCCATTCGATTGGTTGCCGCTAGGTAGCTCACTTATAAAAATAAGTTCGTGTTTTAAGGCTTAACTGCAAATCCTTAAAGGAGCCGATGGTTAATTAAATTATTCTTTAACGTTTCTACGTGCTTCAAAGGCTTACGTTGTCAAGAACACTCGTGACTTTTTAGGGGGTTAGGGATTATGCTGAGGTGGAGGAGGGAGGCCGAATCAAATTTATTTCTATTCATCCAGAGAGAGATGCCAATGGAGAATGGGGCAGGATGTGCCGCCATATTGGCATTGAATCCTATATGCAATTCAAATTTAATGACATATTATATTCAAATGTGTTTCCTTCATAACGATTATACCAAAGAAAAATGCTAAGTTGGAAGAGTTGGTTCAAATATTTGTTAATTTCAGTGTCGTCTTATAAAATTAATAACGATTCCTTTCGAATGAGCACTCCCCAGAAAACGGATTTACCAGGGACCAGGCTACCCTATCCTATTTACTAGCGTTTGACAGTATGCAACATATCGTGGGCATTATTTGAATCAAGGTGTACTTAATATCTCAGGTGATCTATTTTGTTAAGTTGCTTGGGAAGTATTACGCACAAAATGACAGTTGTTGATTGCAATTTTGCCTAGGAGTGAAGAGTTGTATCTTAATGTAAACGGTATTGGCTAAACGTTTTGTTTACCTACATAAGCACGTGCACTTTTTTCCCGAAATATTGGTAAACAAACCTTCCAGCCTGACGCTTCATATCCCATGGCATAGAACATAGGCCTTGCAGTTTGAAACTAATAATCTCTTGAACTCGTTTGGTTGAAAATGAAACTGCGAGTTTGACATCACAGGCCCTGTTGTCTAGATGTAATGGAGGCAGCTCCAGTATGCCAGACCAGTATTTTACTTGATATGGATCGCATTAGTATGCGTTTAAACATGGCTGAAATTCTCATATACAGTATTGAGACCACCTGAGATATTAAATTCACCTTGATTTGAGTAAGGCCCATTTGACGTTTGTTACTATGCACGGAGGAATTAAAATACTCAGAAATGGGTGTTTTTTCACCCACCCCAGTGGATTAACCCACAAGGTGGGTAAAAAGTCGATCAAATACTATTTTTATAATTGTGCAGGAAAATCTTAGGAAATTGAGAAAGAAATTAGCACAATGGATTTAATGATATTTTATTTAAGTACTGTTACATCGATGAAACTTAATTAAAATTTAAAGTTCTACAAAGTCGGGTAAAATTGTTGTAAAATGTGTTGCATTGCATGGTCAATGGAATAGCTAGAGACTTGAGATGATTAGCAATTACATGTTTCTGGAAATACTTGAAAGTCCCTTGAATGGAACCGCAAGAACATCTCATTGGAAGCATATTTTAAGCGCTTGTGATCAGTTTGTGCCATTGTTTCATATGCTTTTTTAACCAAGAACGAATTCCTGCATCCGTCAATAGAGCACTGCAGACATTTTACAACTTTAAAAGAGATGTATTTCTAATTTATGAAATCACTAACCTTTCATTTTCAATTCATGCGTCTGGAAAGTAGCTTATCTAAACAACTCTGAATAATTGAAAGCAAATAAGCACGTTGTGCCTCGTAATATTTTACCTTTTCCATGATCGATGGTGATGTAGTGTTCTCGGAAAACTTTTCGATGTAGCAATGCACTTCACTGTACTCTTGAAGTAGATGGAATCTATTCTGCGAAATCACTTGCTGATATTAGATGAGAACAAAGGATTTGTTTGTTCGCAAACGCCCTTATATAGGAATTTGGCTAGTACCTTTACTTTAATATACTCTCTACCTAGCATCTACCTTAAACAAAATTAGCAAACCACATACTTACCATTAGATCAAACGTTAAGTAACTATAAGCAATTTGGAAGGCGACAGTTTTCGGATTTTTTTGGATTATTTTGGTACGAAAACGAGTAACGAGCCCATCGTTTTTCGAACATTACTCAAAAACAAAATAAAAAGCCCAGCGCCAAAGTTTTACCAATAAAAGTTTATGAGTTAGAAGAATTGTTTTCAAAATTTTCCATCATTTGTTTTAGACTGAAAAATGGTTGCGAAAATTTCAGTATGGTTTTGTAAATAAAATTGTTCTACGATGAACTGTAATTGAGTGATGAATTTTCGAAGTTAGTGATGTTCGGGAAAATCGGAAGGCTTCAATTGGCGTTTGTCAGGAAAACTGGCAACCCTGAATTTTTAATATTGTTTTTTGTTCATATATCTATGAACCCTCCGTGTGGGCAAAGTGTCGTAACAATTTGAGACCCATCGGCCCAATCTGTACGATAATTTGTAATTTAAAAATACCCTCCTCCAACAATTTCAAACTATTGAAAAGAACGCAAACTAACGGTGACGTTTTATAATTTCGTTGTGCAAACTAAATTCACTGAATGCACATTATTGTTCCATCACAGATTTCAAATGTGACTAAAAGGAATCTCATGTGTAGCCAAATAACTTCAGTTGCCAAATAACTTCAGCGAAAAACTTGAGTGCTGCCATTGAAAATACAACTACCTCCATTGGTAATTAAAAATGTACCTTTTGACAAACTGGTAGGCAATTAGGCATCGTTGGGCGTCATAGCGGAGTACAAGCTATGTCGCATTGGAATCAAGGTGATGCTCCACACAAACGTTTAATGCCATTTAGTAGCCGCATTTCTGAAGGATTCAAAGATGAAAAACCTTTCAAGGTTGTCGTCGGAGGCTTGCCAAACATTGGTCTCAAGACAATTGAAATCACGAACCGTTACAAGCTGGTCCCAGCAGCTATCTTCCACATTATAAGAAGAGACGAGAAAGTGAAGAAAGAGTCGGGCTCTCTTTTCCTCCCCAGGAGGATAAAAAAACAATTGAATACCTGAGGATAATACCATAAAATTGTTTCCACAATGTTATGCGAATACCATATGAGGTAAGACAATACCAAAATAGTACCTCTCAGGTATTCCCAGGTATCCAAAATAACAAGATTTGTTATTCGAGAGATATTTTGCTTGCAATTTTTAGGTATTTTGCATAGGTATTTTACCTCTAAATCTAAGCTCTTTAATACCAAGGTCAGTTATCAAGATCAAAATTAGGTATTCATATGTTGTTGTCTCCTGCTCGGGCTGGTACATTTCAAGAATAGTACGGTGACATTGAATTCACTACAAGCCATACCGTGGCAGCCATCGTGACGTGACGCATTGCTAACGGTGCCCCAATTTTTGAACACGGCACCCGTAACTGTAACATCAAGCGCGCTGTGCCCAATGTCCAACTGTCCTGTGGAGTTCTAGTGTGCCAACTGTGGTGGTGCTTATCAGGGTTCCCAAAAAAGAAAAGATTCAAGCGTATCCGCCAACAAGTTTCGATCGCCAATCGCAAGAAGATGGACAAGGCTCCGGTCTGATCCGGTCCGGTCAGAAGATTTTCCGCCACTTCACGGTGCTCAAAAAATGCGACCAAACTCGTGTCAACGGCTTCCCATCATGAAACCACTGGTACTTCTACTGAAGAACGATATCGAACCCCCGGGATTCCGGAGGTCACCTTCGTAAAATAATAACCCCGATCTGTTCTCTGCAGATGAATTGATGGAATTATCCATCAACATGACCGGTGCGCTCCACCAGTGCCGCAGCAAGCCCGTTCAGATCCAGGTGCTTGGTAAGTTCATCATTCAGTATGGCGTCTAAAACGCCGTCTTATTCTGAACACGCTGAAGCTTCAGGTGAAGTGGTTTTGCGCAACTCTCCCAGACTGGCATGCCGTATTCGAAGACCGCAAGCTTGTTTTTCAGAGATAATGTAGACCTTCAGTTGATCAGTGGGTACAGTAGCTTCAACAGAACGTTTCACTTTGTGACAGTTTTGTCAACTTGTTTCCTTAAAATCAGCTTGCTGTCTAGGGAAACGCCAAGGTAGACAGCTGAATTGGTCCATTCCACCGTTGCGTTATTCAGGCTTTACAATTTAACCAACTTCAGGTGGAACAAGTCTAGGAGAAGCGGAGTGTGGGAATAGGACGACCTGAGTCTTTGCTGTGTTGATAAAGACCTTCCATTCAATGAAGTATTCTGACAGGACATTCGGGCTTCGTTGCAGTTTCACGGTAAATACTCTTGTTACCTTACCAGTTTGAACGACTGCGGTATCATCGGCGAACAACCACAGAGATCCATTTTCAGGGAGCGGGAGTATGCCCGAGGTAAAATGGTTGGACAGAAGTGGACTTGGTATACTTCCTTCCCAAGCAACACCGAACGCTTGTTGCGCGACTGATCCTCATTGAGCCGCAATCTGGAAGCAACTGGCTGCAGCGGAGCTCTATGCAAGCCGGAACTGTGCAGGCAGGAGTAAGGTGTCCTGTCGGACAAATGATTTTTATATTTCTTCACCAGGACGATGGGAAGAATGTATCGTTCTTGGAAGAGGAAAGAGCTTTCCCAGGTGTCGGAATGGGGATGACTTTGGCTGACTTCCAACATGGGGCGAAGTAGCTAAGTCGTTGAAAATCACCGCCAGATGATCGTAGAACTGGAGGCTCAATTGCTTGAGCTCCAAGTTCATGATGTTTTCGGGAGCTGGGGCCTTCATGTTCTTTGACATTTTGATATAAGTCAACAATTCGTCAGCTGAGATCTCCAACTCTTCTGTGAAGTCATTGGGGCTTACATGGATGTTAATAAAAGGCGAGCTAACGGCAGCTTTGTGTGATCTGACGCTGTTTTATCCGAGATTGGGGGAGCTTACGAAGTGTTGACTTATCTCAGCAGTCTTTTCTGCAGGAGTTATCAAGCGATCCTTAGAGCCATTGCTGTCTAGTGGGGTCGACGGTGGGATGGGCCTTGGCTTGGTTTTAGAAATTTTCGTCAACTTCCAGAAGGGTTTTGCACAATCTGGGTGAGAGCGGATCGTGTCGGCCACATTGTTATTTCTGACGGCCACCATTCTGGCCTTAATCATTTTCTTCACTCGATTACAGTGAATTTTTAGCGTTGGCAAACCAGTTCGTTGGGATTGCCTTCGGATGGCGTTTTTTCAATTGTATCAAATCTTTAGTTGGTTCATCAATGGGAACAGAGTTGTTCACCTGATCAATCACCGATACATGTTGCTCCCGGGCCTGGGAGATCGCTTGCTCGATGCTCTGCAGCTGCCGTTCGATGTTATCAACCGAATCAAGGTGCATGTCGAAATCAATGTTGTCGTCAACGTGTTGTCGGAACCTCTTCCAACTGCGCGATGGAGTTCCGTCTGGTGATTCGATGCCGGTTGACCGAGGAGCCAACTTCGGCCACCACCGAATAGTGGTCCGAGCTGAGCTCCTGGTGTACGATCGGCAGGGCGATGTTGTTCCCAATGTTGATGAGGAAGATGTCGATTGTTGAGTGAGCCCCGGATTTCCTCAACTGGGTGTGTGAGGAAGCTCAGGATGGTGTAATGGCCCTCTTCCAGGTCCTCCTGTAGAATGATAGTGTCACTGTTGCACCGAGTATTCCCCCAGGTTTCGTGTTTCACATTCAGGATTGCCGGAGATGATGAACTACCCTGTCTCCGAGTTCGCGTGCGTATGTCGTTTCGTAGCACCGTTGTTGTTCCGTTGGCGGTGCTGGCTTGCTGTGGACAATATGCCGCAATGATGGTGATAGGACCGACGGCAGTTTCGACCTCGATTCCGATGGCTTCTATAGACTGCAGCTAGAAACTCGGAAGCAGATGGTAGTGGATGTTGTAGCGGCAGGGCGATCGCAACTCCTCCTCCACTCAGAGCCACAACGATCAAGTCGCAGAAACCGGTAGTCTGGGATAGTGGGCTTGAAGTGCGTCTCCGTGATAATGGTGATGTCGATATACTTCCTGTTGAGGTAGTTACCGAGTTCCATGATTTTGTTCCGGATGGAACAAGCATTCCAATTTAGGTACTGATGGTGCCTTTAACAGGAACTTCATCGTCACATATGTAGGCGGCCTTAAGCGGCGAGGAACGTAGTTGGCGATAGGAGTCCTTGAACGAACTCGAGGTTCTGCAACTCCGATTGCCCCAGCCTGGCGGAGGAGCCGGCTGCCGCGAATCGATGCTGAACGGAGGTTGGCGGGCGGTTTGCATGGCGGTGAACTGCGGCGTTGGCAAAGCCGAGACTTGGTGGACGCCTGCTTGCGGATGACCGATTACTCCTGCTAGTTTGGGACAGACTCGATTGCTGCCTTCGGGGCACAATCCATGATTGTGTGTAGCGGCAGTTTCGGGTCCCATGTCCAAACGCCAGACACTTGCCGCACTGTGTCACGGCATGCTGTTTTGGGTGGTACCGGTCCCACTCGATGATAATATTGAAGAGGGCCCGTGTTTGCTTTAGATCCTCCATCGTGACGGAACTCGATCAGATGAGCGCCAGCAGAATGGTATTCAGCAATAGGCCGAACGAGAACACACGCATACGCTTGCAATGCTTTCTTTTGGCTTGCCAACGCTAACAAGCTGGAAAAAGCTAGCGATACATCAAGAGCTGGACACGCAATTGCGTAGAAAACGAACGAGAGGACATACAAGTGACTATACATGAGATCTTCCTTACTTAAATTTGAAGTCTGTGATAGGGAAATATTTGGCATTTAGTATATTTACTCTGCATAAAGAATTTATAAGACATCACCTTATGTTTACGTTAATTTCAATATTTTAAAGTTCAAAATTGATAGTTTTCAAAATTGAAATCGACGCATAGAAATATTTTCGATCGATTGGGGTAAACATTTTGAAAATGTTTGGAGAAACGACTGAGATATTAACGCTCAAACCAAAACCAAAAAAGTGCTAATAGTAAGTATTATCAGGCAACTACTATATCTAGCACACCCATCAATGTTGTTTAAGAGTCCAGTTGCAACATAGCCAGGCTATGAATTATTAAACTGATTCTAGAATCAAGCTTGAATCAACCCCTTTCTACCTTCAACTTGTGTAACAACTATAATCCCAGATTTTGTTTCATTCATGTACCCCAAAAAGAATCCCTCACCGACAACACTTTCGGTTCAATCCGTTTAGCAGAGTATTTAAACTATGTCCTTTCCATATTGGTAAAAGGTGGGGTGACCTGAACATGGGTGAAAACAAATCTTAAGAGTGATTAGCCCTGTTGGTCATCCCATGTCCGTCCATTTCGGTCAGTTTCTCCACCGTACGTTAGAGGCGTTCATCTGGAAGAAGATGTGAAAAACATTCATCACCCACAAAACTTTGTTCTGGAGCGGCATGAGTCCAAACTTGAAACGCCCGGATTTATCCGGAGAAAAGGGTTGTCCAGTGCAGCAAGGTTATCGAAGAATCCGACTAATGTTCCACTAAACATTGCCTAAATGACCGTAACAATGACCAGCAGCAAACGACGATAATGCCCGGCGCTATCTAACACCCCTCGTCCGATCTCCGGAGGAGGGTGGACCTGATATTCTTGAAGGTGATTTAAAGGGTTCCACAATCACTAACTCCCTCGGGATATCTTCATCGGGGAGTGGACAGAAGAAAATTAAATCGTCATCCCCAGAGGCAGATCCTTTTTGGAACTGGATAAAGCCGGAATCGGACGATTTGCAGCTGATGATAGTGATAATCATCCTAAGCGGGACAATCTTCGAATTAAGGGTGGAGTTGGGTCAGTTTAATTAATTGAAAGTGATTTGTTTCTCGTTGGTTTGGACGTCAGGTGACTGGGGAGCACAATGTGCTTAACAAAACGTTCAAGTAACGGAATTCAAGTCGCCAATAACGTATTAAAGTGTGATTATCGTATCCGTCTTTTTTCCGTTGATGCCAATCATCGTAAATCGTCTTTACAACTCCCCAAAGTACTCTAAACTGTCTTTGACATTCTTGGCGAAACTTTTCTACGCCATCGCCTCAACTATTAAAGTTGCGAATTGCTGAATTCCCCCTCCCGAAAGCCACCTATTTTTTCTACACATCCTCCCCATCCAACGCAACGGATGAAAGAAACCCGTGCCGAGGAGAAACTTCACAGCTCATTCCGGATCGTTGGATGTTGCATTTCGACTGCTGCTGTGTTCCACCCAAACAACAACGAGGGGGAGGGATAGTTTCCATCAGATAGGACATCCGCACAGCAGCTCGGAGACGAGGGTTCTGGTGAAATTTTTGCTGCCACAAGTGCTACATTCTGACTCGGAGATGTTCCCCCATCCTTGAGCGAGCGTTGCTTCCCTCAATCCAAGGGAAACGAAACTTAAATTATTTATATATCACCCGAAGCTAACACGCTGTCGCTGCTTTTGCGGGAAGGTCGTCGGAGGCTGAACAAAATGATAAATTGTTTCTTATTAAAGGCATATTTTTTGGCATCGGAAATATCAAATCATCGGGAAAATGACTCAAGGACTGTTTGGTGTGTTCACAGGCGAATAGGACGGCGGGTGCCAATGAATGTCAAATGCCAGTAGAAGAAGGTGGGTCATTTTCCTTCTGTTACGCGTTCAACGAGTTCCTCTGATTTCAACTCAAGCTCGCTTTACCGCAAAGTATTGATTGCTATTGACCAAATTCAAGGCGATAAGAATTTCGAAAAAAAAGCTCTTAGCATGACTTGGGTACGTATGTTCTTCGTACTACTCTTAATACTCTTTTTTAGTGGCGTAAAAGTATCTTTATTAGAATTTTTATTTGTGTTTGTATAAAAAACAAACCACTATAAATTAATAAATTAATGAATTTTGAAATATTGTATTCAACATATATCAATTAAAACTTATTCAACATAGATCAAATTCTATTCCAAGGTCGTGTAATTAGCTCGATAAACTCGTAAAGCTATTCGACAGCTGCGAATTGACAAATACAGGCTTAATTGGTTCATGGAATCTAAACACAGTTCGTTGAAAACTTGGTTGTAGCAACGCAACATTCTGCAAGGATCTATTCAGGAACTAGAATTCAATATGGAGAGTAGTTTAAAGACATCAGCTTCTCCCTTTAGTAGCTTAGCAACCAGCAACGATATTGACCCAGTAGTCAGCATCAATCAGGACCCTTGCGCAGTCAATTCTATTGCGGTTATATAGCAATAGTTTTTCCATTGTATTTACCTTCACACTTTTTGTAC
Organism: Aedes japonicus; assembly: GCA_034211315.2. NCBI lineage: Eukaryota > Metazoa > Arthropoda > Insecta > Diptera > Culicidae > Aedes > Aedes japonicus. The sequence goes on from JASCZW010004433.1 coordinate 47,666, forward strand.
AATTACCGTAGTAGCATATGGAATTCAACTGGTCAATTTCAGTTCAATCAGACCAAGGCCGTTGTGGCCTCTGCTGTACACAGAAGTTGTCTCCATTTCAATCGGTCCATGGCTGTACCTCACCAGTCTCGCCTCGCTTATCCGCCTCTTCTTGTACCCGTCGATTCGTTTTCGAGAATAATTTTAACTGGGCAATTGTCCGACATTCTTACGACATGCCCAGCCCATCGCAGTCGACAGATTTTAGTTATGTGTACGATGGAAGGTTCTCCCAGCAACTGATGCAGTTCGTGGTTCATTCGCCTCCTCTACGTTCCGTCTTCCATCTGCACTCTATTGTAGATCGTACGCAGCACCTTCCATTCAAAGACACCAAGGGCGCGTTGTCAGTTTACTAGCAATGCCCATGTTTCGTGGTCGTATAAAAGTACTGGTCTAATTAATGTCTTGTACCTATACTGGCCTAGTAACCGGACATTGTCCGAGTAGATATTATTTGTAAAACATTGGCTACGTTCAGAATGATATCTGTCGCTTCTGTAACATGCAACGTGAAACCTCGGAACATCTGCTCTACAGTTGTGATGCTTTGTACAAGATTAGACTTAAATTTCTGGACAGTGGCTATATGCAACCTGAAGAAATTTGGACTGCGACACCTGGAAAGGTGATGGGTTTTATAAACTCGATTTTGATTAACTGGGAGACGCGTCTTAGACTGATCACTTGACTAATGGTGATCAAGCTTTAAGATACGGATAGTTATAGCAAACAGGGGTATACCACAAAAGTTTAATTCAATGAACGCAGTGGTTATACGCCCCAAAAAAATAATTTCTTGTAGATAGTCAACTTTGAAGTTCAGCGAACTTTTGTTCGATCTTAGCATCCTTCGGAGTCCAAAGTAGGCACGTTTGCCAGCCGTTTGTCACCAATGAGCCCAGTTACACGAATTCGTCTACTACCACCGTCGATCTGAACTCGTGATAGGAGGCTTACATTGTTTTCTCGTGAGCCTCTTCCCTTCATGTATTTTGTTTTCAACGCAATAATCACAAACCCAACCCTACAATATCAACGTCGTTGGTGAAGCCAAATAGTTGGATAGACTTCCTGAAGATCGTTCCACTCGTGTCTATTCCAGCTCTTTGAATCACACCCTCCAATGCATTGTTAAACAACAAACACGACAATCCATCACCTTGTCGTAACCCTCTCCGAGATTCGAAGGGACTCGAGAGCATCCCTGAAACTAGGGCGACACACTTCACTCGATCCATCGTTCCTTTGATCAAATGCTTCATTTTTTCCGGAAATCCATATTCGTGTAAAATCTGCCATAGCTGGTCTCGATCGATTTGAAATTGATGAAAAAATGTTGTGTGGGCACGTTATATTCGCGACATTTCTGAAGCACTTGGCTAATCGCGAAAATCTGGTGAAAATGAATCCCACTTGGTATTGCTCCACGAGCTCCTTTGCAATTGGTGATAGGCGGCGGCATTAAATTTGGGAGAGCAACTTGTAGGCGGCGCTCAGTAGCATGATTGCACGGTAATTGCATCAATCCGGCTTGTCATCCTTTTTATTGATGAAACACACTATTCCTTCCATCCAATCCTCCGGTAAACACTCCTCCTCCCAAATATTAGTGCAGCGCCCTGGCCAGTGCTTCGCCGCCGTATTTCAATAGCTCGCTTGTCATCTTCTGCGCGTGTTCCTAGATTTATTACCGTGCTACTTTTATTCGCTGTAATATTGCCGTTCAGGTCCTGGTCGAAGTACTGCTACAACCTTTTAATCACCTTACACTCTCCGGTGAGAATGTTGCCTTCCAGGTCTCTGCACATATCGGCTTGTAGTACGTAGGCTTTGCGCGAGCTGTTCAACTTCGCGTAAAATATGCATGTGTTGTTAGCACGGTTCAGTGCTACCATTGCTTTGCGGTATCGATCTTCCTGCTGGCGCTTTTTCCTTCGAAGAATAGAATTTTGCATGTTGCGTGCCTGATAACGACGAGATGATATCGGAGAAGAATTTCCCGTCGATTAGAACATGGTCGATTTTAATCTCTGTCCGTTGGTCAGGTGATCTCCAAGTGGCTTTGTGGATGTCTTTACGAGGGAAAAAGTTCTTCGAACTACTAAACCACGGGAGGCCGCAAAGTTCACGCATCGTTAGACATTATCGTTCGATACGGTATGCAGGCTGTTAGGCCCTATTACCGGTCTGTACATTGCCTCCCGTCCTATCTGAGCATTTCTGTCGCCAATGACGACTTTTACGTCCCGCTGCAGGTAGCCATCATACACTTGCTCTAGTTGCGCGTAGAACGCTTTTTATTCATCGGGTCTCCTTTCGTGTGGTCAGTGTACGTTGATGATGCTGTTGAAGAATCGACCCTTGATCCTCAGCTTGCACATTCTCGCATTGATCGGCAACCATCCAATCACGTTTTGATGCATTTTCCCCAGCACTAACAAGCCGGTGCCCAGCTCGTTTGAGGTACCACAGCTCTGGTAAAAAGTAGCCGCTCGATACCCGCTTTTCATACCTTCTGTCCTATCCAGCAAACCTCGTGCAGTGCTTCGACTTCAAAGTTACGTGGTTGAAGTTTGCCGTAGATTTTCGTATCGCTGCCAGGGAAGCAGAGTGACTCGCAGTTCCATGTTCCGAGTTTTCATTCGGAGTCCTTATTTCGTCACCTGGATCTTTGACGATTGTTCCGGTCCGTATTAATGTCTGTATTATTAAAATTGATTTTTTAAGGGCGGCTTGTTGGGCCTTCCCCTACCTCCTGTCTTGCCGGAGGACCATCGTGCACAGCATTGTTAAGAGTCCCACGCTGGCACGAGAACTTTGATTAGCCGCTCCTAACATGGAGAACAGACGCTGTTTTGATTCGCCCTGACATCGAAAACAGACGCTCAGATAGACTAATCCCTTTGAAGAGGGCAGCCCCCATTTCCTGTCAGCATATGGCCAAGGTCCCACCGGGGTTGGTTACCCAATCTTTCCAATGGTTACTCATACCCACCATGGGGAGGTAGAGATAGGAGTTACTGGACAAAAGACTAAGGATCGCAGTAGGATCTCTTTAATACCTGCAGGTACGCGAGGTTCCAATGGTACGCATTGTCCAGTCATACAGATATCTGCATTAAAAAAAATGTAAAGAAATCTGTGTCAATCTAGATAAATCTGTTCATGTAGCAATTCTGCCTCCAGGGTACATACTACCGACAAATACGTTCCTACAGCAGATCTTGATCTGCACAGCTCCACGACTGCCGAAAACCTATATCAAAATGCGAAGCTTAACCCGTTATATATCCTTCATGGTTCCCTAGGGACGTGCCTCGCTTAAATATGAAGTCTGTGCTAGGACTATACTGTGCATTTGGTAAATTTACTATGAAAAGTTTACATAATCAGACATCAACTTGTATCTACGTTATCAATCAATTTCAATATTAAAACTGATACACATTCCAGATAGATTGACGCACAGATTTTGAAAATCGGTCATGAAATGTATCAGTTACTAACAACGTGGATGGGTTGCTCAGTGATTTCCCGTACTGCTTACTGGGCAGATGGTTGGGAGTTCAATTCCAGGCCCGTCCCTTTCCTTGTCATTTGTGTCACTTGCCTCTTTCTGTCATCACTAGATTTAAAATAAAAAGCAGTCTTCTACGCTTTCAGCTACCACAGTGAATCCAAGTTCAATAAGTAACCTGCCTCACTAGCACAAAACTATCCTTCCATTGACAATAGTGGAAACGCAGAGGTAAACACGGTCTCTAACCAACAATTGTCTAACTAATAATCCTTCCGCCCCTTCCCAAAGACCGTGAGGACGTAGTCGGGAACGGTACTGATCTATATCTTTAAATAAAATGAACTAGTGAACTTGTACATTGAAGATGTAAAACCTACTTCCAGGCTCCATCGAATCTGTGCAGTAACACTAGTTCTGTTCAGTAACGGAGTAGCAACTACAAAACGTCTTTCCTAAAAACAAAAAATAAATTAAATGAATTAGTTATTAACGTTTAACGTTATTATTAAGCACATTTTGTGGGTCAGCAAATTTTTGTACTCGCAACGTGTACCCCTGTATTGAAAACAAAGACATAGTCCTACGTCAAAAATAGAGAGTTTTAACTGGCGCGTAAAATTTCCCGTGGTTCCAAGCAAAGTAATTGTTTGCAATCTTTCTCGCTCCATGCAACAATGTTTTCAATCTTTCCTGCAACAGGCTAGATTCAGAAGTTATCTGGCTTGAATTTTTGTTTTGCCATCACATCACCGTCACTATAATTTCAACGGTGTTTATGATTTACTTCGAAAATTATAAATTTTCTGGTTGTAAATGCAAGTTACACAATTCAATTTACATTGGAACTTTGGAGTAAAATTTCCACTCGTTTGATTTCAAGCCAAAGGAAGCGTAAACAACAAGATTACTTGCAATCTTCTATACGCCATAACGTTAGCATTAAAAAAATGGATACAAATAGCAGATTTTTCATGGGTTTACCTTCACCCGCACTGACAAAACTACCCATGCAGCATCAACCACAGTAGCCCATGAATCAGCAGACAAAATTTGACAGCTCTATCAATCGAACTCAAACCGTGATGGCAAAAACAGTGAAGCAACTCCGATCAGAAGAGTGCGTGTTCAAAGAACGGCACCCCGTCGCGTCGAAAACGGACGTTGTGCGGCACGTTGTGGACGCCGGATACGTCCGTTCAGGCATCTACAACATCTTGGCACTATTAGACAACAATCAGAGCATCGGAAGGAACCCCTGTTCTGACGACCCTGAGCGGCAAGAAGCTCCAAAGGATGCTGAAGATGAAGACCGCGCGAAAAGTTCCTACATCGCTGCGTCCACTTGGCCGGGAGGTCAGTTCAACCGACCAAACAGTGATCAAGTACCTGGCGAACATGAACATACATGTCAGGAAGCGGAAGTCGCGTCCACTGGTTTCGGAGCTGCAGGCAATAACGCAGCGGCAATGGATGAATAAGATGGTCAACTCGATTTTCCCGATGAATCGCAACGTGGCGGTGGTGATGGACGACGAGACCTATCTCACCCTGGATGGCAACGAATGAAGTGAGCTCCGAGGTGAAGTTCATTTCATACACCGAGCTTCCCCAAGGAGGTGCTGCTGTGGCTGAAGATCAGCGAGAAGGGGATGTCAAAGCCGCTCTACTTTCGCTCTGGACTGGCAGTGAACGGGTAAATTTACAGTACGAAATGCCTGCCGGAAGTTGCGTCGTTCATCAAGTAATACCGTAAGTGCGAAGACGGGGTGCTCTGACCAGATCTGACGTCAGCCAACTAAAGGGCGAACACGAAATTATTGCGACACCGAAAATGTCATGCCAATTTTCTAATAATGGTTAGAATCAAACCAAAATTTTAGGGTAGTTTTATACATAAATTTACTTCAAAAATCAAAAGCCAAGGTAATCGATGGAGCCTTGAGTGTAAAATTGAACGCATTTTCGCTTGATGCCCTCCATAAAAGTCTTTACAGTGTCATCCGGTACCAGTTTGTTTTTTTCCATTTTCTTAACATGTCCTTCTCGTCTTTGACTGTCTTCTTGCTCTTCCGGAGTTCCTGCTTCATCATTGCCCAGTACTGCTCCACCGGGCGCAGCTCCGGACAGTTTGGCGGATTCATGTCCTTTGGAACAAAATGGACAGAATTGGCCTCATACCACTCCAGGACACTTTTAGAATAGTGCCATGATGCCAAATCTGGCCAAAATAGCGGAGCTTCGTCGTGCTGCTGCAAGAACGGCAAAAGGCGCTTCTCGAGGCACTCAGATTTGTAGATCTCGCCATTTGCTGTGCCCTTTGTCACGAAAGGCTCACTCCTCAGTCCGCAAGAGCAGATGGCCTGCCAAATGAGATATTTGGAGGCGAACTTCGACATTTTCTTCTTCTTAAATTTGTCGTCCACATAGAACTTGCTCTTGCCGGTGAAAAACTCCAACCCCGGAATTTGCTTAAAATCGGCTTTTATATACGTTTCGTCGTCCATCACACAGCAGCCATAGTTTGTCAGCATCTTCTCGTAGAGCTTCCGTGCCCGAGTTTTAGCCGTCGATTGTTGCCGGTCATCGCGGTTTTGGAAGTTCTGTACCTTGTATGTATGTAGTCCAGCTCTCTTCTTTGCATTCTGGACGTAGCTCTGCGACATGCCGATCTTTTTAGCCAAATCACGGCTTGAGACGTTGGGATTTGCTTTAATCATCCACTTCACCTTTCCCTCCATCTTTTTGTTCTCCGGTCCCGGTTTTCTTCCAGCTCCTTTGCCGTGGTCCAACGTCAACCGCTCCTGGAACCGCTTCAACACTCTGGAGACGGTTGAATGGTGAATGTTCAACATTTTTCCCAACTGCCGGTGCGACAGGTCGAGAAATTCCAGGTGTTTGGAAAGAATTTGTTCTCTCGGCTCGCGTTGGTTCACCTCCATTTTCGTTGAATCGAAAAACACGACTACGAGTTTGACAGCATGTAAACAATACACATCAATGAGAAAGTATGCAAAATTTGGTTGATTTTTACCCAATGGTAAAAAAGTTATGCCCTGTTGAATGCGTCGCAATAATTTCGTGTTCGCCCTTTACTCGAAGCGATCGTTGGAGGAGATGGAGCGGCTGAATATCGATGTGGTACCTTAGTCGGCGAACCCGCCTAACGTCCCTCAGCTGCGTCTCGTCGAGAATTTCTGGGCCAACCTGAAGCCTAAGGTCTATTCCAACAAACTTTGGAGGAATTGATAAATAAAACGATGAAAAAACTCAAAAACATGCCTACATGCATGTTTTCGTCTGCCGTGGCGAATATTCTCCTAAGGGCGCAGATCTTTTTTGCAAGTAAATTTAAATAATTACCTTCCAAGGGAAGTTTATCGAAAGCAATTAACTGTCTTAGATCGATATTTCGATCAAGCCTTAGATTGATTTTTCATTTAGCGGTGAATACATTTGTGAATTTATTTAAAAAAAAAAATCATACAATATCTAATAGACGATATCTTGTATTCTTTATATTATTCTAATTGCATCTAATAAATAGCTGTTAAATTTCCAGGGACGTTTGAAAAAAAGTAGAGCGTGCGTGCTACAACTTGTACTGATACTGGACCGACAGGGTCAAAAGACACGCTTGCCTTAACATCACCGGTGCCATCATTTTAATTTAGCCGTTGTGTATGATTTACTTCAAAAATAATAAATTTTCTGATTGTAATTGTAAGTTAAACAACGCATTTTGCATTGGAGCTTGATTAAGGTGTACACGAAATAAATTTATAAATTTTAACAGGCGCGTAAAATTTCCACTCGTTTGATTTCAAGTCAAAGGAAGCGTAAACAACGAAATTGTTAGTAATATTTTATACACCATACAACAATCTTGCATACAACAGACATAATTTTTATTTCAGAATTGACGCTCGCATATTGCTTTAACTACTTGTTAATGCTCATCGTCAGCAGCAAACTGTATTTAAGACCGCATACAGAAATTCCGCTCATTTTCGTCCGCCCAGTCGGGAAAAATAAAAACGCTTGTATACTTCTTCCTCTTCTCTCGTGGCATTGTGTGGTAAGTACAGGAGTGAATTTTTCCCTACCCGAATTATTCCTAGACCGGCGGAAAACGGGAATTGAACCCAGACCCGCATGGACTTAGCCACTCTCACCCAGTTGTCCCCCTAAAAGTCTACATACAAGTGAACAATAACACAAACCCATACGAATAGTAGAGCTTTGAAAAATTCATCCGGTTGAGTTTTTCCCGGAATAAATTAAATTTTTCCCTTCCATCCAACCACCGAGTTTGTGGTAGTTCAGCTGGCGCGAAAATTTAATTGTTTATTAATGGAAAATACCATCTGGTGGTGCGATGGAGGTACTGATGACGGCAATGCAAATAAACGTTCGAATGCTCCTGGTTTCCAGAGCAGAGCAGAATACCGAAGGACATGTTAGGGATGAAAGTGGGGGGTGTTGATGATGAAGACCGCGACACAGTCAAAACGCTGACTGGCAAAGGGCGGGATTATGTTTGGTGATGGTTGAAGTTTGGATGATTTTCTCCACTTGTGCGTTCACGTCACTGTGCTCGGAGGTTTACGAAACGATAATTTAATGAAATGATGTTAATTTCGATTTAATTTGCAGTCGAGGATTGGAAGACTGTAGTGGATGGCGGTGATGAGGTTAATTAGACAAGTGAATAAATAGGTGATGTTCTTGTGGGATTTGGTTGAAGTTCAGGGATCAGGTATGTTGACAGATAAGTCAATGTCATTGATTGAGATATGTTCAAGCGCTTGGCAGCATCAGTGATTAGCGTATCTGCTTCGCTACACTGACCGCTTACAGTTATTTAGTTGAGTTGATTTTGACGTTGACTTCCTCTAGCTAGAAGGGATGGGTAAAATAAAAATCTAATTAAATAGGATGGACTGAAAAATCATGTGATTTTGAGCATTAACTTGGGCAAAACTCGCTACAGCAAATACAGAATAGTACTAATTTCATTTGAAAATTATTTTGAAAAAAGGAGAATCCACGTCGAGTTCTTCGGATGCGGCGTTTGAAGTCAGAAACACATGTTATTAAAACTTGCAGCGGGGTACTGGTTGTGTTATATATGATATTTATAGATAAGATGATACCATTATATCAATAACCAACGCGGTCCTATGTGAACCTAGCCGTTATGTCTCTGATATAACCCACCTCCAGTTCTTTTTTTTTTTTTTAATATTTTAGATGATCTCCTGATCTTTGCACAATTGATCAATTCACGCATATGTTGAAGCCCGATTCTAGGTAAATTTGGACGCATTCTAGTGATCGTAACTCAAAAATTAAACAGCATACACGGTTGATCAAAACGTCAAACAAAAGGGTATTTATTCAGTTTTCGAACGATATATAACAAGTTACTATATTTCACCGTTTCGAACGAACTGTCGCACTTTACTTGTGATCGATGCCATCATGATCTGCAGAGTTGCTGGTGACACTGTACCGGCGAACTTATTCCACTTTAAACGCATTTGTTGTGCATTTGTCACTTCTTTACCGCATCCTCGAAGTCGCTTGACAATTGCCCAATATTTTTCGATCGGTCTGAACTCAGGCAATTCGGATGATGAATCTCTTTGGCGACGAAACTAACATTGTTTGCAGAATACCATTCTAGTACCTCCTTAGAGTAGTGGCAGTTGGCTAGATCCGGCAAAAACATAACGTTGGTCTTGTGTTGTCGAATCCGCCTTTTCAGGCACTCTTTTATGTAAACCTTTGACGTCATCGTGTGAGATGTGATGAAAACCTTGGTTTTGAGACGACAACTGTAGATGCCTTACCAAATAATTAGTTTCCGAGCAAAATTATCAGCAAAACCAAATTAATTCCTAGAAGGGACATCCCCACGACCAGTTGCCAGGTAAACGTTTTGTTCGGGGATTTGTAGGGTAAGGGGATGTTATGTTAACCTAGCTCCTTCATTCGGCCTATATATCAAATGTGGCATTAATTTAGCGATAATCAATAAAATCATGTTGCAATCAAGATGGTCGATTCAATTGAAAACAATTGAGAGAATATGAATCAACTTATTGTTTTCAAAAAAGTTTTTTTTAAATAGTGTTTAAAAAAAGTGAAAGTGAACTTATAGCTGTTCACTTCCGCGTAATTTTCGATTTCTTGAACTTTTGGGGCATTATGATTTCACTGGTTAAGCTGTAAAGATGATCTACACGATCTTCAAGTGATCCAATATATTTTTCTGTATGTTCCCAACTTTGGCCTGTTTGATCAATAGCGTAGTAAAATGGTTGTTATTGGCAAAATTTCAAGTGGAAATGCATGAATTTGCGGTTGTTTATATTCAAATGGCTCATCTGAGCATGAGCATAAGCATGATTGACCGCCCGAGTTTGCGACTCCGTTATTACCAGATCAGCTGCAATTACACAGAGAACCAACAGATGATGTTCGGAACTGACATACATCCTCAATGTGTAAAAGCTGGAGATCCCAAGCTAAGGTAATACCGGCGCCGACCTCGTCCGAATGCAAGTCAGATAAGGAAAAGGTAGGAATATGTTGACATGATACTCGCTTTGTTGGAAGCCGCGGAGTCCACTGCACTTCCACGAGAAATCACTGGGATTTTGGATTACACGATTGGGTGGCAGCAGGATTCGTTTTGGTAAACGTTAAGCTGAATTCACGCGACGCCTTCAAAAATATCTAAATTTATTTCCAATTTCCGGTTTGAACCGATTTAAACCAACAGTAAAGATGCTATTGGGGCCACACACAAAGTGTGATGGTGGTTTAAAATTGGGAATACAAGGTGTTTTTAGATCATTATGAAAATTTGAACCGACTTAAACCAACAGTAAAGATGCTATTGGGGCCACTCACAAAGTGTGATAGTGGTTTTTCAAATGGAAAACAATGTGCTTTTAAATTATGTTGGAAAGTCGATTCGTACCGATTCAAACCAACAGTAAAGATGCTATTGGGGCCACTTACAGAGTGTGATGGTGGTTTTCATATTGGGAACACAAAATGATTTTAAATGATGCCTCAAAGCCGATGTGGACCGATTTGAACCAACAGTGCAGATGCTATTGGAGGCGCTCACCATCAGTGATCGTTGTTTTTCACTGGATAAACGAAGTAACTTTCCATAAAGATGGAATGTAGATTTGGGCCGATTTAAACCAACAGTAAGGCTGCTATTGGGGCCACCCACAAAGTGTGATAGTGGTTTTTGATTAAGAATATATGGTGATTTTAAATAGTGCTCAAAAGCCGATTTGGACGATTTAAACCATGAGTAAAAATTCCATTGGAGCAACTCACATGTTGTGATAGTGGTTTTAAATAGTGCTGGAAAGCCAATTTATCCGAATTAAACCAACAGTAAAGATGCTATTGGGGCCAGTCACAGAGTGTGATGTTGGTTTTCATATTGGGAAAACAAGATGATTTTAAATGATGCCTAAAAGCCGATGTGGACCGATTTAAACCCACAGTAAAGATGCTATTGGGACCACTCACAAAGTGTGATAGTGGTTTTTCATTGGAAATATATGGTGATTTTTTAAGTTATGCTGAACAGCCGATTTGTACCGATTAAAGTGATGCTATTGTGGCCACTCACCAAGCGTCACATATATACACATATATACATGCATTTGTACACACATGTACACATTTACTCATACATACACACATATGTACACATACATATACAGTAAATAAACATATACATCACGTACATAAAGGGTGATACGGTCAAAATTTGGTCAAGGGAAAACGCGTGTAAATCGGTGAAATCGTTTATTTAAAAAATCAAATTAAATTTCTTTTTCAAGTTCAATTAGTATAAAATTCAGGAAAAATATTCAGTTAGGCTTCCGCTTTTCCGAATCCGAATTGCCGGGCCTTACGCTTGACCCCTGCCATCAGATTTTGTACAGCCACCTTGTCCACCTTCTTCGCCGCAGAAAGCCAGTTTGCCTTGAACTGCTGCTCGTCCTTAGCAGTTTTTTTGGTCTTCTTTAGGTTCCGCTTGACAATAGCCCAGTATTTCTCAATTAGGCGGAGCTCTGGCGTGTTGGGAGGGTTCTTGTCCTTGGGAACCACCTGCACGTTGTTGGCGGCGTACCACTCCATGGCCTTTTTACCGTAATGGCAAGATGCCAAATCCGGCCAAAACAGTACGGAACAACCGTGTTTCTTCAGGAAAGGCAGCAGACGTTTATTCAAACACTCTTTCACGTAAATTTCTTGGTTGACAGTCCCGGAAGCTATGAAAATGCTGCTTTTCAAGCCACAGGTACAGATAGTTTGCCAAACCAGATATTTCTTTGCGATCTTTGACAGTTTCGTGTGCTTGAAAATATCTGCTACCTTTCCCCTTCCTTTGCCGTATAAAACTCCTGTCCCGGAAGCTGCTTGTAGTCGGCTTTGACGTAGGTTTCGTCGTCCATTACCACGCAGTCAAACTTCGTCAGCATCGTCGTGTACAGCCTCGGGATCGCGCTTTGGCCGTCGTATTTTGTTTATCATCGCGATTTGGAGTCACTACCTTCTTGTAAGTCGATAGTCCGGCTCGATGCACGGTTGTAGACGATATTGCGGCATCTCGGAGAGATAGGTTAGGGTTTCGCTTGAAACTACCGGCAACTCTCTTTATCGTCTCAGCGGCTTCCGGTTTTCGATTTCCCCCCGATCCAGACTTCCTGGCTGTCGACAAACGTTCCCCAAACACTTTAATTACATTTGTTACGGTTGATTTGGCAACTTTTAGCGATTTTGCCAACTTTGGGTGCGAGTAGCTCGGATTTTCGCGATGCGCGAGCAAAATTTTGATACGCTGCTCTTCTTGCTTGGACGGCATTTTGACAACTGAAGAGTGAATTCCAAAATCAAAATAGGAGCAACATTCTACACACACACACTTGAATGAGGGGTGTTCAGGTTTTTTAAATGCAAAATTGAAAGAAATACGTCAAGTTGATATTGACCAAATTTTGACCGTATCGCCCTTTATATCTGAATACACACATTTAAACACAAACACAAATATACACATATAGCATAGCATAGCACAAACACCCGTACACAGCGTAAGGGGAGTCAGCGTGATAAGCCTATCCAATTTCACCCAACACCTCGCCATAATAATAAGTGTCATAGAATCGTTCATTATGATCCAATAGAACGAATAACAATGCAAACAATTCATCTCCTCCCTGACTCCCGTTGGCCAATTGGAGTTCATACATTATCCAAGCAAAAGGGCCCCACTAAGATTGAACTAATGCAATATCTTTTATTGGTGTTGCTAAAGTAGCAATAATGCATTAGTAATGCATTATTGCATTTGTAATGCATCAATGCATTTGTAAAACTAATGTAACGCTTCATAACTTGACAAGTGTTGAATTGATGCAATGTTTATATTCAAATGGCTCATTAAAACACAAACCGAAGGAACAAATTCATTGTTTAGTGAATTATAATGTTTTCATTATTGAATGGCTGATAAATCATATATGAACATCTCTTATTTTTTCAAGGCAGTTTTACTTAAGTTTGTTTTGTGAAATGTTTTATGAGTTCAATCGAAAACAGCTCGCAATGCCTTTATTTATAAAATCAGAAAGCAAAAACCGTACAAAGGCTGCTTTTAGTAATAAATCCACCGAAGAGGACGAAGTTACATCCACGAATAGACCCAATTTGGTGCCTATTGACCGACATTAAATCCATATCCTCCGAATGTTTTCTGACTTTTAAAAAAGGGTTATGTAACTTTTCGTGATACATACTACCAAATGTCTTATCAAACTTATCTTAGCAAGTGTCTGACTATTTAGTTGAATCTCGCTTACAGCTAAGAAACGTTATGAGTTATGATAAAAAATGTAATGAATCATTGCATAATAGGCTGAGTTAAGGGACACATACCCTATACAACCCAAGTTGGCAAATGTTTCGTCATCCATCAAAATATAGCCCTCAAATTTCATCAAAACTCGTTCGTATAGTAATCGTGCTTTCTTTTTGGCCGCTACATTTTGTTTCAGGAAGCGATTCGAATGTTTATTGGTACAAACAGACTAGTATCCTTCTCTTGAAAGGATGTGAAGCACGGTGGAAAAGTTGGAATCGTATTTGTTTGCCAAATCACGTATGGAGACACCTGGGTTGCCTTTCACGTGTTCTATCCACACTCAGAGTATCCTTGTAACGTTTGATTACAAGACACACCGTTGACTTTGAGAATTTTAACACTCCTGCTATTTTTGAAACGAGCTTTATTCAGTCATTTGCTACGATATTTCACCTTCGATTTCTCAAAATGTTTAGATTCCTATCGAAAAGCAAGTCGAAAAGTAGGGACTCTATCCAACGCACTAAAACGCTAAGAAATACTTTTAAGGATTATGTTTGTAATAGGGAAATCATCAAATGTTTAGCCACCAGCGAACTGCGATTGCAAAAAAATGAGCAAACGATCATATCGGCTGAAAAGTTTCCCGTATGACACCCAGGTGGCGCCACATATAAAAAATGAATGTTTTGTTGAGAGTATTATCAGCGTTATGTTCCAGTTATGAAGAAAATGAATATATTTTTGTCTCAGGAAGTACTAGCACACCGGTCCCAAGCTTAAGATTCGCCCCTAATAACGTAACTCGCACCAACAGATCCTCAAATATTCTGTCAAAATAACATAGTGAATCAAAACAAAGCCAAAGATACTAGCACCGAAAGGTACTGAAAAGTACAAGAGCGTATAGCAAGGTGCAGATTGCAAGGTGTACTTCGAAGCAAGAGGTTCTACAGCAGTGCACCAAATTCAAATCACTAGTTACATATTGATTGTTGGTATTATCGTTTCAGTTCAAACCAGAATTAATCGCCTAGCAACAATCGATTTGACTGTCGATCCATAAGTCGCACCTAATGTCAGAAGTAGCGCGTCTTATAGCGCATCAGATGCGCCATACATTACTTCCGACATTAGGTACAGTACTGGAAGAAATAAAGTGCTCACCCGGAAATAATTATATCATTGCTTCATAACTTCATCAAATTTGATTATATTATTTAGCTTTCTTCCGCAAAGTTGACTTAATTTGCGTTATCTTTCAGTTTTTGTATAAAAAAAATTACTTTTCTCTTGAAATAAAAAAAAAAACTTTTTTTTCTTAAATTGAGTTGTTTTTGAACTGGAAGAAAAAAAGTGCTCACTTTACCTTATAATATTTTACTGTGTTTTGTTCGTTCCCAGTCGCTGATATTGACATATCCTCTTATTGTTGTTTATGCGCGGTATATTCAAGAACAATTTTTCCCCGTTTTACTTGTTCGTTATTCGTGTTTTAAGATGGAAAGTAAGCAAATCCCCCTAAAAATCCGTAAACTCGTCGTTCGAGACCACCAGAACCATGAATCGTTCCGGAAAATCGCTGCTAAGTATGCTTTAAGCTACTCTGGTGTAAGGAAGGCATGGAAGAAATTCGAACAATGTGGAAGTGTGGCAGACAAATCAGGTCGTGGGAGAAAGCGGCTTACGTCACCACGCGAAGATTCGAGAATCGTACGAGAAGCAAGAAGATGCTCATCAATAACCAGCCGTGCCATACGTGAGAACTTGAATCTGAAGGTATCCAAAAGAATTATTCGCTACAGGCTGCAAGAAGCTGGATTAAAGAGCAAGTATGCAGGTCGACGCCCTCTAATCAGAAAAGTCAATAGAATCAAACGATTGAAATTTGCTCAAAAGTATGCGGAACAACCCGTAGAATTCTGGAAACGAGTGGTATGGTCTGATGAGAGCAAATTTGAACTGTTTGGCAAGAAACAGCGCCCTCGTGTTTGGATAAAGTCGGGAGAACGCTTATTGGATCAGAACAGTAAAACATGGTGGCGGAAGTATTATGGTTTGGGGGTGCTTCTCGTGGTCCAGCGCTGGAAATCTCGTGGAAATCGAAGGTATCATGACTGCTGATCGTTACATTGATATAATCAATGAAAATCTGGAGGAATCGCTTCTTAAAATGGGGCTTGATTAAAGCTTCATTTTCCAGCAGGACAATGCCCAAAGCACACAGCACGAAAGTCAACTGCATTCTTCAAAGCAAATCGCATTAAACTGTTGAAATGGCCACCACAATCACCCGACCTCAACCCGATTGAAAATTTGTTGTCGATTTTGTATAGACAGGTGGATAAAGGCGAACTGACGAATAAAACCAAGCTTTTCAAAGCTTTAAATGAAGCGTGGAAAGAACATCGATGAAACATATCTGCACAACCTCGTCGAAAGCATGCCACGACGTCTACAAGCAGTGATCCAGGCAAAAGGTGGACATACTAAATACTAAAAGCTTAATATACTGTGTTTTCTTTACAATTTCTCTTGTGAGCACTTTATTTTTTCCAGTCGATAACAGAAAAGGTTCAATAAAAATTAAGATTTAAATTTCCAGTCCTAGATTTTTATTATTTTCTTTGCAGGAAACGATAAAACGGAAGAATAAGATGAATTATTTCGAATACAGCTCAAGGTTTTCTCTGAATGTGTAAAGGGTGTCACCCTTCAAGATTATTCGTTTTGGTGAGCTTTATTTTTTCCAGTACTAGTACAGAACGAGAGTTAAATCGGTTGTTACTAGTCGATAAATCCGGTGTTCACCTAAACCATATTACCAACAATCAATATGCAACTAGCGATTTGAAATTGGTTCACTGTTGTAGAACCCCTTGGTTCGAATTACACCTTGAAGCCAGCACCTTGTTATAGATATTTGGGCCTTTGTTTTGATTTGCTGTGTTATTTTGACAGAATATTTGAGAGTGTGTTGGTGTGAGTTCATTACTAGGGGCGCATTATTAAGCTTGGGACCGAGCTTGGGACCGATGTTCTAGTACTGACTGAGCCAAGAAAAAAATCGTTTTTGTGTGGGACCTACTGGTCTTAGAGTTAGTCTATAGTATTATCAACCTCCAAAAGATAGATGTCAAAATTCCAGAAGCTACAGTGGTTTTAGTCACGCTGCTTATGTGATTTTAAGACAATGGATACCCAGATACCCAACAAGCAGTTCCAATGCGTCTTAGAAGCAGCCTATCAAGCAATTAAGTCACCGTAAATGCAACATAAATGCCGGTTTTGTCCAAATATACGGCTGCTTTACTGCAATGCTATAATAATGCTTCATGAATGTTTTTGTGCATTCGAAATGCTAAGGCTAAAAGCATTCAAATAGCATTTGAAATCCAACTTTACAACAGATAGAATTCCAGATGCTAATTTAATGCTAATATAATGCTTTCAGCATCTGAAATACAGATTAAGGGTGGATTTACTGCATACGCTAATGCTTACTGGTTTCCTGGGTAAAAGAGAGTTTCGCATGTGAATTAAACATTGTTTTTTCATGGGGAAAATACCATTGAAGCAAAAACTTGTCTTGATAGTTGTTATCCAAACTCACCTGCTAAATCCTCCATCATTGACTGGTATGGTGAGAATAAACGCGGTCGTGAGTAAATCGTGGATGCGCCACAGTCTGTTCGAGAAAACATTGAAAACGTCCACAAGTCGTTTTGGCAAACCGTAAAGTGAAGTTGCAGGAGATAGCTGAAACTTTGAAGATCTCAAAGGAACGCGTGAACTTTATTTTTCATGAATATTTGTCGATGCGAAAGCTGTTTTCTAAACGGCTCACAGTGAACCAAAAACAACAACGAGTCGATGATTCCGAGTTCTGTTTGAAACTGTTTTGGCAAAACAAAAAGTACATATCATTTCAGTACAAAACATGGATACATTTCTACACTCCTGAGTCAAATCGGCAGGCAGCTGAGTGGATAGCAGTCGATGAACCTCGCCCAAAGCGGTCAAAATCGCGAAAATTAGCTAGAAAAGTTATTATATGGAGTGTATCGAATATAAGCTATCCACATACATTTGCGTTGTACGTATGTATTTGTGATGATTTTTTATGCTCTGAACACAGCATGCTGTGCGTTTGACTGTCAGCTTTCTTTTGTTTACTTGTTTGTGCGGTTCAAATTCTGTGTTTTCAAAATGTCGCGCATTGAAAAGGAAGTGAAGATTGAGGTTCTGGACACATGGCTAAGTGAAGAGGGTATTACTATGCGAAAATTGGCGAAGCGGTTTGGAATTCATCATGCGAGTGTTAAAACCATCATTAATAAGTTGGGAACACATTCTTTGGATGAGCTACAGGAAGAGGCAGAAAACCCGGTTCTTCAACTGAAACTGGAGCAGAAAGTGGTATCTCCTAATCATGAAGAACAAATCAATGTCAATAAGTGATTTGGCCAAAAAAGCAGGAACGAGTGTCGGAATGATCCAGCGTATCAAGAGGCGAAACCACCTGAAGACCTACAAGAAGCAGATAATCTCGAAACAAAGTGCAGAACAGAAGAAGCGAGCAGCAACAAGGGCCCGGAAATTGTATTCAGCGTCTTTTGCAGCGTCCGGATGCATGCGTTTTGATGGACGATGAGACCTATGTAATGGAGGACTCAAAAACCCTTCCAGGCCACAATACTATACTGCCGTCGTTAGGAGAATGTGAGCGATGCGGGCAAGGTCGATTCAAGTGGAGAAATTCGGTCGAAAGGTACTGGTATGGCAAGCAATATGTTCCTGTGGTTTGAAGTCAACCATTTTTTACACTACCGGAACTATAAATGCGGAAATCTATCGATCTGAGTGTCTCCAGAAGAGATTGTTGCCTTTATATAAGAAGCATAGTACGCCTCCACTGTTTTGGCCGGATTTAGCGTCGGCTCACTATGCAAAACCACTCTCAATTGGCTTGCGGAAAAGGGTATAGATTTCGTTGAGAAAAATATCAATCCACCAAATTGCCCTCAGCTTCGACCATCGAACGTTACTGGGCAATCGTGAAGAGGGTCTTCAAGAAGACTGGTAAGGCAGCTGGGAACATGCAGGAGTTCAAAAAAATTTGGGCTCAAGCGTTCAAAAAATGCGATGCAACACTTGTCCAGAACTTGATGAAGAGCATTCGATCCAAAGGTTGGAAAATTCGTGAAGGAATAACTTAAATTTCATCCGGTCTTCATTATGTTCAAGTTTAACCTCGTACAATAAAGGATCAATTTTTTGTATGAATAAAATATCGGGTTACAACATAAATTGAAAGAAAGTTTGTGGATAGCTTATTTTCGAAACACTCCTTAAGCAATGGCTGCCTGAGTCATCAGCTACCTGACTGGTTGCTCGGCTGTGTACTCTCCTGCAGGGTACTTGCAACCGCCTGTAGCCAATGTAACACTGGCCCATTGTGGCTCCGAACAGCCTAGAGGCGTAGGCGTAGCTTCGAGATGGAGAATAATAAACTGATGGGGTGATAGCTTTTTGCACTGGTAGGGTTTTTGCCAGACTCATATTTTGGGATAACTTTTGCTAACTTCCAACGAGACAGGAAGTAGCCAAGCTCCAAGCATTTGTTGAATACCACGACTAGGTGTTTGGAAGAAGCAATGCTTAAGTTCTGACCATGGCACGGCCTAGATTATGGGAATCCACAAAGTACTGACCAAGTGCATTGGCTTTTTCAACAGGTGTTAGTAAAGGGTGTTCCGATCAAAATTTGGTCAAACAGTAAAGTGTGTGAGTCGATCAAAGTTTTTATTAATAAGCCAAATTCTTTTTGTTTTTCAAGTTCAGTTAATACAAAATACGGGAAAAACATTCAGCTAAGCTTCCCTCTAACCGAATGCGAATTTCCGGGTATTTCGTTGAATACCTGCCGTACGATTTTGTACAGTCTACTTGTCATCTTCATTCGCCGCAGAACGTTAGTTTAACTTGAACTGTTTCTCGTTCAAAACAGCTTTTTGAGTCTTCTTAAGGTTCCACTTGACGATTGCTCAATATTGTTCGATTGGGCGGAGCTCTGGCGTGTTGGGAGGGTTCTTGTCCTTGGACACCCCTTGAACGTTTGACGATGACATTTTTTCCGTAATGGCAAGATGCCAAATGTGGCCAAAATAGAACGGAACAATTGTGTCACTTCAGGAAATTTTCTGGTTGACGGTTCCGGTCGCAATGTAAACGTTGCTTTTCAAGTCACAGGTACAGATGGCCTGCCACCTTTCCCCGTCCGGTTGCCGTATAAAATTCCTGTTCAAAAAGCTGTTTAAAGTCTGCCTTGACGTAAGTTTCATCGTCCTGTACCACGTTTCGTTTGGAAATTCTCGATTTCTTTGATCCATCAACCTGGGTTGGGTGATTTATTTTTAAGACAAATAATGTTGGTCTTCAACTGAGGGAAACCATAACGTTGGTATTGACGTTACGGAGTTAAATGAGATATTGGGTAGGTCTGTCTAGGTTCAGAGAGTTACTCGCCAATCTGACACATGTTGTTCCCGAGCCACCTCGTCGAGTTGCTGCAGGCACTGGTCGATGCCTTCGCACGACTCCGGCTGGGTGCCATAGTCAGCGGATGAGTCGACGCACTGCTGAAATCGCGCCCAATCAGCACAATGGTCACTGCGCCGGAAAGCTTGGAACCGGATAACCGAGGAACTTACTTCGATCACAACCGGCTAGTGGTCCGAGCTGAATTCCTGATGAACGAAAAGATCGAAGATGTTCGTCATGTTGGTCAGGAAGATATCGATGGTAGCATGAGCGCCGGTACGGCTCAAACGGGTGGGAAAATCCGGGATCAAGATAGTGTAGTGCCCTTCCTCGAAGCCTGGCTGGATGATGGTACCATTGTGGTTCCTCTGGGTGTTATCCTAGGCCTGGTGCTTGGCGTTGAGGTCACCGGCGATGATTATTTTCTGTAGAATTCCCATAGAATTGGGCCGGCAGGAGTGTCCAATGCCCTCAATGACTTTCAGTCTAAAGCTGGGCAGCGAATGACAGCTGATGTTGAGTCGTAATCCGATTGACATCCAATAGTCGGGGTTATGGTGATTCACCTCAGGCTTGAGGTACGTCTCGGTGGTTATGGCAATGCCAAATTCCCTCCCTGGTAGGAAATCGAAGCGCTCAAATATTTTGTTTTTAACAGAATAAACGTTCCAATTGAGGATGTTGACGATGTCTGAAGGGCCCATGTTGGTGCATGAAGCAGCCTGGTAGCGGCTTTGATTTGTTGTTCCTTGGAACGGCAGCGACTTAGTCCTCTGTACATTGCTTGTCGAACTCCATCATCGGGTCCAGGGAGAAGAGCAAGTCATCATCAGACAGATGGGCTGAGGAAGTGCTTGTGCTTGGAATTCTCCAGATTGGAGGGGTCACGTCTTGCACTGATGGTGCTGCAGCGAGTCGTTGCTCAACGAAATATGCTGGCTGTTGGATTTGCTACCAAAGGCTCAACTGAAGAGACGGCCAGTTCGGCACGTTGTACCGGAGTGGCGAGAAGTGCTCCCCGTTATTCGGTGGAGGTTGATGACGATTTCGTTCATTTAGGTTTCGAGTGGACGCCTTATATCGGATTCCAATAAATTCCGAGCGCTTGGGCAGGCACGGGTTTGGCCATCATGGTTTGACCCACAGTTGGCACCCTTGGGCTCGGCAAGCTCCTTCATCCAATGAGCCGGGGTTGGCAGTATATTTTCGCGATCGCGCTTGTTGTCTGTATGGTGGCTTGAGGCGGAGGCACCCACTTTTTTGTTGCGCGTCTGGTCAAGCGTCAGAGGAACACTGAGGGGAGAGGGGGCGAAATCACGGCACGAACAAACGTTCGAAATGTCCTATGTCAAACTAATCAAACTTCAACGAGACCTTTCACGTGGACATGGCCGACTGGGGGGTTGGAGGTAATACGAAAAATCTCACATTTGACCACGAATAGGGGAAGGGGGGTAGGATAGGGTAATTATATTTAAATACCCTTTTTCTTAATGTCATTATTCATGCCGATCATCCAAGTCCACTCATTCGCTTGTGCATCCGAATGTTTTTGTTTTCATCTGCAACATTAATTGTCACCTCTCAATAATTACCCCTCCGTTAACTTTACACCAAAAACTTACCAAGAAACGAGACCCAAAGGTGACAGAGAAAGAGTCGCCACAAATGATTGCCCACTGGGGAAAATTTAAAAGCGGCCTGAAAAAGTCCGCTAATCTTCGTGTCAGTTTTTTCCTCATCCTTGATCGTTTATGTTTACCGCGCATTTGTGCTTAATTGATTTGAGTTTATTAATTTTTTCCTCATTCAACTGCATGCTGTTTCGGAAGAAATTTGCGCTTAATTGATTTGAGTTTCGGATGAAATATTGCTTGAATTTAGCCACTGTTACGATATTCAAACATTCCAATTAGGATGGTCTTCGAAGTCACGCTGCCACATGGCATAATTACATTTTCCCGTTGGTGACGGGTCTTTCCTTAGCTTCTGTCGCCGTTTTCGCCGAGTAGTGTGAGCATTATTTATTTATGTAATTTGGTGTAATTAGCATTCTGTTCTTTATCTCCGTCAGACATCGTAACACTTAATCCAAACTCTGCCTCGAGCTGCAAACAGCGAATCTGGGTCTTCTCACTCATCCGCACAGCTGGGGTAAACTTTTGGTCCGGCTGAACAAATTGACTGCAAAACAGGGTTTCTTTTACTTGGGAAGAGTGTCCCGGATCTGGCTCGGGGGATGTTGGTTGGTGGTCAGCCAAAAGTTGTTTAAAATATAAGCAATTGGAGGAAATCACGTGGTGGGTGCTGGGAAGCACAAAAACTCCCCAGTGCCACAGTGTAGCATAACAGATGAACCGGACCGTGCTGGGAATTTTAAAACGCATGTGAAATTTTCTGCTGGCGAATGAGTTTTTCCGTGCTCCCCGCTGCTGACCGATGGAAGTTTTGATTGTAATAAATTTTAAATTTTCTTTCGCTCGATCTAGATCCGGGGAAAAAAGTGGGGCTGCAGTTGAAGAAACGCGCCGAGGGTAGAATAAGCTGATTCGATATTATTGGATAATGCATCCCCTCACTGACAACTGGTGCTTCCGGTTCGGAGAGTTTTACCTACTTTTTACTTTGCAACGTCTCAGATGATTTCCGCAAACAGGATGCTGATAAGAATGTTATTTTAAAATTAATTCTTAACACTGGATGAGGCAATGGAATTGAATAATTTTTGAGGCCAGTTTTTTCTTCAAAGCGGTTGCTGGTTGTTTTGTGAAATTTAATGTTTGCGTCAAAATAAAGTATTGTTGAATTTGTTCAAAATTTGGTGAATAAATAGAACTAACAACACCTCACTTTTGGGATTTTCTTTGTTCTTCTAGTGAATTCAACGATTACGGGTAAGTAAAGTTTCAATATTTTAACTAATGTCAATTCATGATTATCGTTATTCTGTTAAAGTTTTAAGTGGAATCGAAGGTATGTGACGAAACCCTTCGTGTCTATGTGCTTACCATGCTGGGGTGCAATTACGAAATTTAATATCGGGAGTGTAAAGAAAAGTTGTCTTACATTCTACCTGTCTGTAATTTATCGATTTTCAATTCGATATGTGATTGATCAATAAGATATACTTCTACGCATCTTTTGAACCTGACAATTAGTATTATTTTTGATAGAAAACTATTCATAATACACAAATGAGAGGTAATGTTTTATTATTACGTTATGTACTAAATGCACAGAAATGTTCAAACATAGACGCTGAAATTCGCTTCCTACGCAATAGTAGTCATCAGTGCTTAACCCATTTCCGTCCGCTGTTGCGTATACGCAACAGTGGTTTTGAAAAATTCGTGTATGCATGTACGTTGAATACGATCAAAACAAATTAGTTTGTTTGAAAGGTATATCCTTTGGCTATCTTACTGACTGTGTTCACACACACCAATAGAAAAAAAAACTCACAAATTGCATTGTATGAGTTGGTACATGTCTTATGGACACAATTTCAATCATAAACTAGAAGTTACTGGTTATATTTTTTGTCGTTTCACAATGGGAATATGTTCACAAAAGGCCAAATATTATTTGTAGCTAGTTAACCATCCATTAAGGTGTGGCTGAGTGTGTACCATTTGAGCTTAAAATGTATGTTGCATTCTATTTGTCGAGCAATGCGCCAGTGTTGCGTATACGCAACATGCTGTCACGGTGTTCCTAAGCGTCAAAAAAAACCTCTAAAAATGCTAAATTTCATTAATGCATCCACAAGACTTATATTTTGATACGATATCGTCGAAAAAAAAATGTTTTGTGGAAAACGGCGAAAATGGGTTAAGGTTGAAGGATTCATCATCATTTTTCCGTCATCATCAAAAAATCTAAAGCAGTTTTTTTCGTTTGATATTAAAATTCTGGAAACGAAAATGTATTCACTGTGGTCCGTTTGGCTAGCAGAACACAGCGAATACAATTTCACGAACTATGTTTTGATTTTGAACGAAAAAACTGCTTTCGAATATTTGATGATGACTGAAAATTGATGATGAATCCTTCAACCTTAAGTAGATCCAGAAATCCATATCATTCATAATGCGCGATTTTTTTTGTATGATCACACGAACGTTACTCCTGCTTCCTGCCTCTTCCTAGCCACACGAACGTTGATTCCTGCAATCAAGGTTTGAACAAACATCTCTCTTCTGTACGCTTTTGGACACTTCTGCTTGAAGTTTTGAACCGATTTCGACTCTTCTCGCAATTTTCGACAATCAGCCTTCATCATTGGCCAAAATTTCTCGATCGTTCAGAGCTCTGGACAGTTTGGAGGATTAAGGTCACAAGGTACCACAATGACATTGTTTTCCTCGTGCAATTTTTTCGTCACTGTTCGCCACTAATCGCAAGATGACAAATCATGCCAAAACAAGGTGTATTGAGATTGCTGCTTTAGAAGTGGTTATAAACGTTTTTAATGGCATTTTTTTTATATAGATCTCACTGTTAATATTCCCGATTGAGATGAATGGTTAGTTGATGGTGAAGCACGTACGGCTTGCCAAAGGAGAGTTTTTTTTTTCATCCATCCGAGACATTTTATAATCCTTCATTCGAGAGCTGAAAGTTGGAGAGACAACATCGTTTAGAAGCACCAGTGGCCTAAGGCCAACGTCATGGCTGCAGCGTCGGCCGGCCCGTGGTAACAGAGCAACGTTACCAAGTTAGATGGACCCAAATTATAAAAACTTTCTGAGCAATACCTTCGTGATTGGGAAGTTGATTGAGCAAATTATTCGGAACATAACACTGGTCGACAGAAAATTTAGACCCAGAACTCCATACTAGTTTTCGTTAGCTCGAGGGACCACCGATTATCGTATTTTGACTTCATGCAATTTGCATTTTTCTTCACAATTTGGCATCAAAAAATTTTGATATGTTTCGAGAACCACTCAAATAACTGCCTCAGCGTAAATTTGAATGCATCATAGGCATTTTTATGAAATTTTCCAGAATTTAGCAAACAACTTCGCAGAAGAAATTGTGTCGATCCGACTTCATAAGAAAAAGTTATGACCGTTGAAAAGCAGGATATTTTAGCAAAATAACAGCGAAGTCTCAAATGATATATGGGCGTTGATCCTTGTTGTTTCATCAGAACATATCTCGTGATCCATCGTATATAGGATGTTACTTTCTTGAGCAAAGTTGTACAGTAGATCAGGATGGTAAACTTACAAGTTCAGAACTATCTCACTACGTGGCGCTAGTGTACATGTTAACTTACTATATAACATGAATCTCAAAATCCTTGGCATGTTGGCGTCTTCGATAAAGATATTTAGTTGATTGAGGCTTTTTAGATGGTGTTAAAGTAAGTTTGGAACTCGTCCGCTACGTGTTGCTATTGTACATGTGTACCTTGTGTATTAGCTGTGTTTTAAGATCTACACAGAAAAAAATAATTAATTTTAACAAGCGCGTAATATTTCCTCTCGTTTAATTTCAACCTAAAGGAGGCGTAAACAGCGAAGTTGTATGCAATCATCCATACAACATACAAAAATGTTTGTAATCTCTCACACAAAAGACTAGTTGCAGGCGTTATCTGACCTCAATTTACATGAAATATCCCATTAATTTCTGCCAAATCTAGCATTCCATTTATGTGCATTAGAAAACGCATAAAATTCAATGTTTCTTTTTATCTGTGTAGATCGTATTTAAATTTACTGTTTTCAGACGAGTTAGTTATAAAGTTACGAGTTTCCAGACGTCCAAATTCTGGTCTTGCTGGTCCTTAAGAGAACAAAAACAAAAACATACAAAAAACTCGACAAGAGGGGGGGGGGGGGGGTAAAGTCACTTTTTGCGTGACATAATTAATGGACGTTCCCCTATTGCTAAATAGTGAACAGAATTGGTTTCCGTTTACACTACAACTGAGTAACCGTTTCCGTGAGAGAAATATAGAGGACAATAAAGTCAACTCAGTCGCTGTGTAGATTTGAAATAGAGTACAGAGTGCTTTAAGACTTTTTTTTTCAATACTTTATTTTCTTAACTTTTCCAAGCTAGCGGATCGACTTTTATTTTGAGACCTGTGCTTGATTGTCTATGAAAACTGTGCAAGGATCCCCCCTAACTCAGTTGGTGAAGATGCAACTACAAAGCAAAACTATACTGAAGACGGCTGGGTTCGAATCCCAGTCCGGTTGAGGATTTTTTCGGCTTGGAAGATTTGTCGACTTCCCTCGGCATATAGTACGATTGCACTCCCTACACAAGTATACTGATGCAAAAATGGTAATGGCATAAAAGGACTCAATTAATAACTGCGGAAGTGCTTCTAGAATACTACACGGGAAATAATCCACACATATTTATTGGCATAAATCCAAGAAAATTCCATATAATACTGATGTGTTCACTTATAAACAGCACCCTCTGAAAAACACAATTGAAGTTTATGTGACAAATAAAAAGTATGTGTGGCCACACATAGTGGTTATGTGTAGACATAGGAAGTATGTGTGGTTACAAATAGATACCATTTGTTGATTGTATTGCAAAAAATCATAGATGGGACACATAGATATTATCATTGCTTTTTTATCAGTGTAAGTTTAGAGCAGGGTAAAGGTCTTTCAAAGAGCGTCAAAAACCAGGTACAAGCTTAACTAGGCAGTTTGAAATAGGCACCTGTTTTGTATCAAGTTCAAGGTGATGAAACTTTTCCGTGTATGCCTTAAATTGGCTGAATCTTTCAAGGATGCCCAGGTAGCACACTACGATCATAATTAGTTGTAGTAACTTGATTATGACTTAGCAAGTCATATTTATGTTACCTCAACTGAATGGCAACAAATATGCTTCTAAGGTGGACTTTTTGCTATGGCAAAATTGGTGGATTCAACTGAAATGATACATTTTACGAAAAGTTACGTTTATGTTTAAGTTGCGCGACTACAAAGCCAAATTGAATGATACATTTTCTATTTAATAGCTAAGGAACATTTGGCATTGAGCACAATTCAATATCAACAATAGCAGAGTATATACACATGGGTGTTTCATTAGTTAAAGTTGTAGGAAATTTAAGGTATTTAAATTTCGTTGAAGCAGATTTTTCCATAACTATTGCTATAAGGGCCTGTTCAGAAACCACGTTGACTCAATTTTTTAAATCTTAGACCCCCTCCTCCTCGTGGACTTTTCATCATATATTTTTTTTCTATGTAGCGTAGAGTTTAGTCAGAGCCCCCCCCCCCCTACCCCAGCAAAGTCTACGTGGCTTATGTATAGCCCCTCAGACAGTACATTCATAGTACAGGTGATACAAATAGTGCACATGTACACACGCGCTCTTAACGAACCACTTCTGAACTAATATTTGCACCATTCGAAAGGCCTTGAAAAGCGAAACATATTTGCCAAAGACACCATCTAGCAATATGTAAAGGATCTCGAGATCCGTGTCATTCCGATAAACAGTAATGCACACGTAGTGGTATAATTCTGAACTTTTATGTCGACGGTTCGGAAGGTCATGATCCGCATAACTTTCCCCAAGACAGTAAATTCACAAATGATCTAGATCTCACGACACATGTAAGTATATAAAGTTCATTTGTGCACTAGCACCACGTAGCGGACGAGTTCTGCACTAATGTTTACACCATCCAAAAGGCCTTAGCCGCTCAAACATATTTGTCGAAGACGCCAACTTTCTATATGTCAAGGATGCCTAGATTCGGACTATTCAGTAATTTGTTAAAAGTTTTACGCTTAACATACTTAAGGCCTTGATCTGCTGAACAACTTTGCTGGAAAAAGAAATTTTCTAATGCGATGAATCAGGAGATATTCTTTGATGAAACCAAGAAGGTCAAACCCTATATATCAAATGAGACCCTCCTCAAGGGCATCCGCGTTCGTCGGGGGGGTTGATTTTACTTTGCTGTATTTTTGGCAAAATATGTTGCCTTCAAACTGTTATAACTTTTTCCGGTGAAGTCAGATTCAAACGCTTTAGAGGCTAAGAAATATAAGAAAGATGCTTCTAGAGCATTCCCAAGTAACCACGAGGCTATAATAGCATGCATATATAGGGCATATGAATTACGTCTAGAGTATCATTACAGTTGGGTTAAAGCTGAAAAGGGCCTTACCAACACCGAACTAATGCCATATATTTTGTTGTGTCAAAAGACAAAAGTAAAGTAGGATTACTGCATTAATAATGCATAACCATATTTTTGAAGCTAATCTAATGGGTGTATGTGTCTGTACAATCTAACACTCATTGTCCGACAATGGTATTATGGAAAAAATCTGTATACAACAATCCCTCAAGTGACCATTGGAAGCAGCTTTAATCCGAGAGCTAGAAAGTGATAGCTCTACTGCAGATCCAGCAACCCATTTCAAAGTATCACGCCCATTAAAAATAAGATTATTGTTATATGGTAATAATCAGATTGATCTCACCCATGGCCGCTTCCTTAATGACACTCGCTTGTTCATTCGTAAAAATAAAAAGAAATGACTTTGATGAAAATGAATTAATTTCATGCACTCGTGGCAAAACAAGCGCAAAAATCAACGTTTGTAAACCGCCCGTTAGATATGCAACCTGCATAACAAAATTCTGTACACCACGTGGTGAATGCAACTGAAATTATATGGCAGCCTTTTACACGCGCATGCGCGTTGTCTTCGTTTCCTGCTTTTGCCCAGCAAATGGCCATTTTCCACATGCACTGGTCTTCTTCATTTTTTTCACTTCACACTCTGCCAATAATCAAAACCCCCCTTTATATAGGCGACTCTATATAAAACTCTAAAACTGCTAGTAATCATCGATTTATCCGCGATAAAGCGGTAAAATATTCAAACTTCATAATTTATGTCTGGATGTCACAATACTACTACTAATAAACAAAACTGAAGCTGATGAAGCTCTTCTTCGGGGTGCGAGGGCGAAGCACAAAACATCAAAAAACGTGAAAATACTACCGACACTAACACATTTCGGGAGGGAATCGATTGATTTCACTACGTCTTTCAGAAAGCAAGTGGAGATTTTATGATTTCACTGTTAGATTAAATTAAATTGCGAATTATTGTTTGATTATTTTTTACGCGAAAGCGACGCAGCAAAAACAAAACACGTCAGTTGCAAAGCACGGCTTGCTGCGATCGCATATTATTGAAGCTAATCTAATGCTTCATTACTTGACAACTGTTGAATTGATGCGATCCCTCGTTGATGTTGATGATTTTAGGTTGAATAAGTGCTATATTATAATGCTTGTGGTTATTTGGGTTTACATTTAAGCTGTGGTAGTTAATTGAGTGGTTCTCAAAAAAAATTAGAATTTCAATTTTTTATGCCAATTTGTGAAGAAAAATGCAAGTTGCTCCCCCAACAGAATACGATTTCGGTGGTTTTGGGACCCTAGTTGAAGGAAATTTGCATGGAGCTCTGGGTCTCAAGACTTTTTTCGGATTTTGTCAACCAGTGTAATGATTATTTCAAACAATTTGCAAATAGTGTGCTACCAGGGAAACCGTCATAAGCAGAACTTCAATTGATGCTTGAAAACTTGAAGTCGCCAATGATCATAATTTCGTCAGCCGATAATCCACAAGACGTCATTTCCTTTACATAATACCAATGCGCTTTGATCAGAAATCGATCACGAGTTCAGTCAGGTGGTAAATACACCGCACAGAAAAGCGAATAAGCTGCGAGACTAAGTGTCACCCAAACTTTTTTTTGAGTTGGAATCGGAGAGCGAATCAGGGTTTGTTGGGTGAATCGTACCACAGGTGCATTTTCAAATGAAACTTCCAATCCTTAGTTCCACTACGACGCTTACTATGATCCTCCCAATCGGAAGTATGTCACTCGCGGTAATATTTAAGAACGATGCACACGAGCGATTTTGCAAAATTCAACGACTTCGTGATTTTTTAACCTGACCTTGGACCGTGGGTATCCAAAAATTATTTTTGATTTGTGGTTTCAATTAAGTATAACTGTTTTGAAACAAAATGAAACATCGTGAAAAACTTTTCAGCACTGAAAAGGGATATATTTCAATTCAATCTGCTCTCAGAACATTCCAGATTCGATCACTAGGAGCGCTGCTGTAAAATAAACAGTGTGTCCAGATAATAAATTAATCATGCCTTAAGTAATTATATCGGAAGTATGAGGGAATAACTCAACTCACTCAAAAGCCTTAAAATAACTACTATTGGAGTTATTGAAGCTACCAAAATAAGAACCCTTGTATTTACATTTGGTTTTCCACTACATCAATGAACCTCAGTATCCATATAAGGTTTCTTCGCCGCGAGGTTTGGTCGCTTAAAATCTTGAGTTTTTTTTTATGAATTTATGTTTATCGAAGTTAGTTCTTTTATCTTACAAAGCTTTCTAAGTTTCATGATCCAAATGGAAATGCAATACTCGCATGTAAATAAGTGATTGCTTTTGTATACATTCATTCCCTTAGAAACAACAAAAAATCCCAAAACAAAGGGCAAACACTTCCCAAACTGGTAGCAGCTGTAAACTAACTGAAGCGGCATAAATCACGCAATTTACGACTTCAATACCGAGTCAAACTCAAAACTTCATCTTCTGCGCTGTAGCGCCTACAAACAATCCAGAAGACGAAAATTCCCACCCATACCCTCGTCGACAGCAGCAGCACCAATCCGACCGACTAAGTATGATGAAAATTTATGCACCATTCAAAGACCAAAAGGGTAACTCCTTCCGGCTGCATGTCGCTATCATCTTGACTCCTACTGGGGCTAACGAGTTTCTCCCATAAACATGTAATCGATTACAAATTTCGTTAACTCCCGGTGTGAGCCGTTCCGTTGTGTTTAGTTGTTGTTCTTGTTGTTGTTGTTTTCCCATGCTCCCGTGAACTTTTTATGGAAGTAAATCATACCTTCCAGACTTTTTGGTAATATTTTAATTAAAACAAACGAACCTTACTGCTTCTCGGTATTCAGTCAAGTCCTTGACCGTTGAGTCCCATCCACAGGCAAGATGAATTATGGTTTGTAAAGTAAACCAGAACCTTTGGCCGTGGTCGATCATTTTTATGCTCGCTCCGTCCCAGGGCGACAATTCCTCGCACTTTTCCCTAGACCCAAAGATAAGAATTATCAAAAATGACCAACCGTTGTCAGGCAGGAGGAGGGAGGTGGGGATGCTGTGTCATCTGTGGCCGATTGTGGCCGGTTGTCTCGTAGGAAAGAAACCAGAGACGTTAGATGTGATGTTTATAAATGATGATTATTAAAGTCAGGAGAGTTTAGGCCGGCGACTGGCAAGCTTCAAGGAGTGCGCTCGGTGACTGGCGATTTATAGCGTTGGGTGAAAGGACAACGTCTCAAATGGACAACATCGCACGATCCTGGATTGGAGATGCTGCAGGAGACAGAAACCCGTCACGTCACATTTGGGCGAATTTTTCTTTTGGGACTTTCTGTCCCGTCAGACGCACTCCTGCTCACTCTTCACCCAGACTAAACATGACCCTTCCCACACCCGACTGCATAAATGTGCCCTTCTTGGGCAGAACACACATGTAAGCCGAGAGTCAAATAACCTCCTCATCAGCGGCAAAGAAAGTGCCAACCAACGCGCGACCGAGCCACCGAAAGAAGGAATCCCCCGGAATGCTATCCAATAAAACGTGCCGAGTGCAATAAATCACCCTCAGGATGACTGCTGCTGTTTCTGCTGTTGCTTTCCTCCACCACCGTCATCATCACCAGCGCTATTAGGCGTTAGTCAGATGACTAGCTTACAGCCGGAATCAGTTGGGGAAGACTTTTCTGCTGGAATGCTATCATCAAAAGAATACATGTGGGATCTTCATGTCGCTTGCTAGCGCACCGAGTGTGCAGTAGTCCTAGCCAAGGTTCTTGTGAGAATCCTCCATGCAGCGAAAGCGCTTAAGGATAATGTGCACAGTGCGAAAATTTGAATGTTAGTTGCTGGGGGTATTTCAGAAATCCGATTCTTTGTGTACCCTCACTCGGCACCGGAATAGATCGCTCTTTTGAGATTCGTAAATTTATTTTTAATAGGGAATAAATTCATTTTAATTTTCTGCTCATCTTAAATGAAATGTCGAGTACTTTTTCAAACAGGCGTATCTGATTTTGTAAACAAACAGGGGAAGTAAGATTCAAACGTAAAATTCTTGAAACGCTTAGCACTTTCATACAAACTAGGGCCTTTAAAACAAGGCCGAGGTCTGTTTGAAAAAGTACTCAAGAAATGCATGATTGAGATGCAAGTCATCATTGTCAGAACAGCAGCGCCCGAATGTATACTATAACGATCATGTGGTGACAATTTAACGCATTTATACTATACTCATACCACAGAAAACAGACGTCCAGGCTCAAACGACCGCTTGGGATCATAAACGGAACTGTCGATTCCAATTAGTGTGCAATGTCTAATGGGATGGCGCTAATGTTTCAATTTTGACATAGAGACATTGGCAGAGTTGTTCAGTTACATGATCAATGTTGGTAAACAAAGTAACGGTGAGAGGTTGAAATGGGACAAAAATGTGAATAAAGGGTGTACGGAATCATATTGCGACACACACAAATATTCGGCAAAATTCGCTCGTTCAACCAATCACCTTCAAATTTTCAGGGAGTAAAATAAAACATGTTATGAATATTTTACCATGTTTTTTTTATACAATTTCAATTCCATATCCAAAAGCCTCCATATCCAAAATTGACTTCCTTAGCCTTGTACCACTCCAAAACCTCTTACGAGTAATGGCACGAGGCTCAATCCGGCCAGAAATTTATAGGACCATCGTGTGACCTCAGAAGAGGAAGTAGACGTTTTTGGAGGTATTCCTGTAGATACATCTTCCAATTGACCCTTCCAGTTGTCACGAATGAGGTGCTCCTCTTTCCACACGAGCAAATTGCAAACTTTGACATTTTCTGCTTTCTAACGTCTTCAGGGACATCGAATTTTTGATGAGCAGTGAGAAACTGGAGCCCCGAAAGCTGCCGGAAGTCTGCTGTTACATACGTCCCATTATCCATAACGAGACAATGTGGTTTCGTCAACATCTGGGTGTAGAGCTTCCGTGCAAGTGTTTTACCTACCGTATTCTGCCGTTCATCGCGATAAGGCGCCTTTTGGACTTTGTACGTGTGTAGCTTAGATTCAGTTTCTTCGCCACATCTCGAACTAAACTGTTGGGATTGCTCTTGAAAGCTTGAACTACCCGCTTGTGATCCTTAACACTATACGGAGATCCATTCTTTCATTTTCATTTTCATTTTGCAGCATTGGGTGGGGCAATAAGAGCGCAAGTCAGTCCAAAGACGATGGTGAAGGAGGGGTAATGGCGAACTAGTCTATTCAGACCACATGAACTCCATAGGAAGGAACAAGGATAGGCTTGGGTAGGTGGTTAAGGTAGGGCATTTTGAACCGGTTAAAAATACTACAACAAGAAAATCATAAGTCGAGCACTTGACACTGAAGAAGTCGCAAAATATTCTGTTGGCGCGATTACCCTACGTTATGATTTTTTTCTTCTTCGACCAGGGGCACCAAGGGTTCAGCTCTGGGCAACACCAGGAAATAAGCAGTTACACGTATGCGGAAAAACTTTAACCAACGGCACAATGGTGTTTCTCACAAAATCTTTCTCACAAAAAGAATTAAACGGTCGCTTGAGAAAACTTTTGGGACAATTTAAATTTCTTCCGTGCAAATCGAACAACTGGTAACGACTGACGATGATTTATTTATTTATTTATTTATTTATTTATTTATTTATTTATTTCATCATCTGGCTTGGTGCCTTAATGAACTTTCACCGATGAGGAAAAGCACGTTTGAATTGGGCGTAAAAACCTCATATCTTTTCAGCAAAACATTACATGACATGAACATACATTAAAAAAAAGGTCGAACAAAATAAAATACAATTAAAAAGTTAAAAAAAAATTTAAACTTAGAACTATGTCCATATCGGTTGGAAACAAATCGTTTGAAAGGCAAATCGGCGTGTGACGGTCCAGGCATCATTGTAGAAGTCATCGGGTCAGTAATCTGTGCTGAAATGCAGTTGCGGAAGAATTGAAGTTAAACAAGTGGTAAACTTCGTTAAATCTTGCCGCCATGAATCGAATGGGGTCATGTTGACCATAAAGGGTGATACGGTCAAAATTTGGTCAAGGGAAAACGCGTGTAAATCGGTGAAATCGTTTATTTAAAAATCAAATTAAATTTCTTTTTCAAGTTCAATTAGTATAAAATTCAGGAAAAATATTCAGTTAGGCTTCCGCTTTTCCAAATCCGAATTGCCGGGCCTTACGCTTGACCCCTGCCATCAGATTTTTGTACAGCCACCTTGTCCAACTTCTTCGCCGCAGAAAGCCAGTTTACCTTGAACTGCTGCTCGTCCTTAGCAGTTTTTTGGTCTTCTTTAGGTTCCGCTTGACAATAGCCCAGTATTTCTCAATTGGGCGGAGCTCTGGCGTGTTGGGAGGGTTCTTGTCCTTGGGAACCACCTGCACGTTGTTGGCGGCGTACCACTCCATGGCCTTTTTACCGTAATGGCAAGATGCCAAATCCGGCCAAAACAGTACGGAACAACCGTGTTTCTTCAGGAAAGGCAGCAGACGTTTATTCAAACACTCTTTCACGTAAATTTCTTGGTTGACAGCCCCGGAAGCTATGAAAATGCTGCTTTTCAAGCCACAGGTACAGATGGCTTGCCAAACCAGATATTTCTTTGCGAACTTTGACAGTTTCGTGTGCTTGAAAATATCTGCTACCTTTCCCCTTCCTTTTGCCGTATAAAACTCCTGTCCCGGAAGCTGCTTGTAGTCGGCTTTGACGTAGGTTTCGTCGTCCATTACCACGCAGTCAAACTTCTCGTCAGCATCGTCGTGTACAGCCTCCGGGATCGCGCTTTGGCCGTCGTATTTTGTTTATCATCGCGATTTGGAGTCACTACCTTCTTGTAAGTCGATAGTCCGGCTCGATGCACGGTTGTAGACGATATTGCGGCATCTCGGAGAGATAGGTTAGGGTTTCGCTTGAAACTACCGGCAACTCTCTTTGTCGTCTCAGCGGCTTCCGGTTTTCGATTTCCCCCCGATCCAGACTTCCTGGCTGTCGACAAACGTTCCCCAAACACTTTAATTACATTTGTAACGGTTGATTTGGCAACTTTTAGCGATTTTGCCAACTTTGCGTGCGAGTAGCTCGGATTTTCGCGATGCGCGAGCAAAATTTTGATACGCTGCTCTTCTTGCTTGGACGGCATTTTGACAACTGAAGAGTGAATTCCAAAATCAAAATAGGAGCAACATTCTACACACACACACCTTCAAAATGAGGGGTGTTCAGGATTTTTAAATGCAAAATTGAAAGAAATACGTCAAGTTGATATTGACCAAATTTTGACCGTATCGCCCTTTACTCGGCGCGGCGGACATCAAGGTATAAGAAACTTCGCTGTCGTAAGGTCCTCTCAGGTGCGTAGACATTGAGTTGTGCTAGAATTTTCGCTGCATCAGTTTCACCTAATAGGAGTTTTGCCAAGAACATAACTTGTGCAGAGAATCTCCTACGTTCCAATGTATCAAGTCCAATTAGTCTGCATCGTTGTTCATATGGTGGTAAATTCGTGGGATCTCGCCATGGAAGATTGCGGAGGGCATGTCTCACGAATCTCTTTTGTACTGCTTCAATTCTGTTTATCCAGATGGCCTGATATGGACACCATACGACTGCACTTGACTCTGCAAGGCAATGAGGGTCACGGAATTCATTAGTCACTTTAAATATGAATCCAAGTTGTCTATTGGCTTTTGCGATGATGCCATCGTAATGGAGCCGAAATGTGAGTCCAGTATCAAGGATAACACCTAAGTCACGTATGTGATCGACACGAACCAGAGGTTGGCTGCGAATGCTGTAGTTATGACTGATTGGGTTAACTTTTCGATGAAATGTTATTACATTGCACTTAGGAATACTAATCGTTAACATGTTTCTAGTGCACCACTCTTCGATTCGGTCAATCAGTTTCTGTAATGTATGGCAATCCTGGATGCACTTCACGATAAAGTATATCTTTACATCATCCGCGTAGAAGAGACGGTATCCCTGTGGCAGTATTTCTGATAGTTCGTTGATAAAAATAGAAAAGAGAAGTGGGCCCAAGTTACTCCCTTGTGGAACGCCCGAAACGCTGGGAAAACACTCCGATGTTACAGATCCTATTTTTACGCAAAGCCGACGATTCGTAAGGTATGATTCAAACCATGTAATAAGATCTCCAGAGATTCCCAATTTGTCAAGCCTTAGAAGAAGTATCCTATGATCAACTCGGTCGAACGCAGCTTTTAGGTCAGTATATATAACGTCAACTTGTGAACCGGCATCTATGTTACGCAAGCAAAACGAGGAGAACTGCACAAGGTTTATAGAAACTGATCGCTTGGGGTAAAATCCGTGTTGGTCGGCTAATATATCATTTCTGCAGCTGGAAAACAGCACATCATTGATGACGATCTCAAACACCTTGGAACAAGCACACAATGAGGTAATGCCTCGATAGTTTTCCACATTCTGTTTATCTCCTTTTTTGTGAACAGGGAACATGACGGATAGTTTCCAATTCGTTGGGAATCTGCCTTCTCGCAAAGAAATGTTGAATAGTATTGTCAACGGATGGACCAATACGTTTGAACATCGTTTCAGAACACAGGATGGAATTCCATCTGAACTAGCTGATGTAGAGTACTTCATTTTCGAGATAGCAGATTCTACCTGTTGATGGTTGACAACAATGTTTCTTAACTCCACACATTCCTTGGTGTATCCCTGCACGCATTTGCTGCTTGTTCAGAGGATGAGGTGGCAGTGTTGAATGCACTTTTGAAATGAGTAGCGAAAAGTTCACATTTGTCTGAAGATGATCGAGCAGCATCATTTCTCAGGAACATTTCTACGGACAGACCGTTTTCTTTCCGTTTGGATCTAACAAAAGTCCAAAACTGTTTGGGATTTCTTCGGAGATTGTTTTGTGTACGTAGACAGTAACGTTTGTAAAGAAACCGGTTGCAGAGCCGATAGTTATTGCTGGCACGTGTGAATTGTTGCTTGGAGAATGGGCAACGTATTCTGAGATAATTCCGAAGGGTTCTAGATCTAATCCGTTTGAGTTGCCGCAAACGAGCATTCCCCCAATGTGGTTTTGAAACAGGACTGCGTGTTGGGACATGATGCGCTAACGCATCGTTAATAATACAGGAAAAATGATTCACGGCTTCGTCAATGTTCGGTGATAATTCCAGGGTTAACCAGTTCGTTTGATACAATACTTCAGTCAGCGCCTCATAATCAGCTTTATTGTAGTCTAGCTCTGATTCGTTTGAAAACTGTTCAAAAATAGGTAGAGTTGGCATTTCAAATTCCAGAAGAAAGGCAGGATGATCAGTGTCTATTGGAGTCAGTGGTTCAATAGCCTCATGTAACTTGCATTGCCTATTAATGAATCCGTGACGAGCGCTAGGTCAAGAATTCGACTATTTCTATTCAACAATCCGTTCATTTGCTTCAGTCCATTCAGATTAAATCCGTCAAGCAGTACAGCACATGTAGTAGAAATGTGTGATTCCATAACATCCACGGTAACGTAGTCGGAAGTGGTGGATTTCCATACTAATCCAGATTGGTTATAGTCTCCTAATAAAAGTGCGTGATCTAATGTTCCGAGGTTAGAGAAAATAGCACTGATAGATTCAATGTGTTTGTTAATACTGGTCATGTCAGTTTTACGATCAGGTGGTAAATAAAACACACCAATGCTAATTTGCGAATCAAACAATTTCAAAGTCAACCAAAGTTGTTCTAGTGAATTGTCAACTGGAGTACGGTCAATGCAGCAGCTTAGCCGAGTTGAAACGGCAATAAGCACACCACCACCACGTATTTTTTTTGCTATTATGACGATTTCGATCATTTCTAAAAACATTATAAGAGCTTCCAAAAAGTTGCGCTGAATAAATTTTGTCGTCGAGCCAAGTCTCAGTGAGGACTATTATATCGTAATGTGAGTCTGAGACCGCAAGGTAGAAATCGTCAATTTTTGTACGCAGACCTCGTACGTTCTGATAGTAAATCGTCAGTTTTGTTTGTGCGGTTGGAAAATTTTCGAGAAAATAAGATATTTAGTGGAAATTATTGTGTAGTGTTGATAATGATTCGGTCACTAAAGAGTTGATTGCGGTCCAACACGAGGCTTCCGACTGGTGTAAAAACAAAGTGTCCCCGGTGCAGACGGAGGAGCTCGAGTTCACCCGTGTCACTCGGAGATGTTTGGTTAATGGTCGTGGAGCGTTCATGGTCGACCATCTCCTTAAGAACAGAATGTTATCTGGAGGGTACGTGGACCTGCTCTGGTTCCTCGATGTTACAACCACAGCAATGGAATGTTCTGGAAACCCGGTGAGCTCTTTCCATTTTCTTTCCTTTTGGGTCCCATTCCAATATTTTTTGTTTCGATATGTATGTATAAAGGGCGATACGGTCGTAAATTTGTTTGGTCAATATCAACTTGACGTATTTCTTTCAATTTTGCATTTAAAAAACCTTGAACACCCCTCATTTTGAAGGTGTGTGTGTGTAGAATGTTGCTCCAATTTTGATTTTGGAATTCACTCTTCAGTTGTCAAAATGCCGTCCAAGCAAGAAGAGCAGCGTATCAAAATTTTGCTCGCGCATCGCGAAAATCCGAGCTACTCGCACGCAAAGTTGGCAAAATCGCTAAAAGTTGCCAAATCAACCGTTACAAATGTAATTAAAGTGTTTGGGGGAACGTTTTTCGACAGCCAGGAAGTCTGGATCGGGGAAATCGAAAACCGGAAGCCGCTGAGACGACAAAGAGAGCTGCCGGTAGTTTCAAGCGAAACCCTAACTCATCTCTCCGAGATGCCGCAAATAAGCTGGGTGTATCGTCTACAACCGTGCATCGAGCCAAAAACGAGCCGGACTATCGACTTACAAGAAGGTAGTGACTCCAAATCGCGATGATAAACAAAATACGACGGCCAAAGCGCGATCCCGGAGGCGGGAGGCTGTACACGACGATGCTGACGAAGTTTGACTGCGTGGTAATGGACTACAAGCAGCTTCCGGGACAGCAGTTTTATACGGCAAAAGGAAGGGAAAGGTAGCAGATATTTTCGGGCTACATGAAACCGTCAAAGTTCGCAAAGAAATATCTGGTTTGGCAAGCCATCTGTACCTGTGGCTTGAAAAGCAGCATTTTCATAGCTTCCGGGACCGTCAACCAAGAAATTTACGTGAAAGAGTGTTTGAATAAACGTCTGCTGCCTTTCCTGAAGAAACACGGTTTTTCCGTACTGTTTTGGCCGGATTTGGCATCTTGCCATTACGGTAAAAGGCCATGGAGTGGTACGCCGCCAACAACGTGCAGGTGGTTCCTAAGGACAAGAACCCTCCCAACACGCCAGAGCTCCGCACAATTGAGAAATACTGGGCTATTGTCAAGCGGGAACCTAAAGAAGACCAAAAACTGCTAAGGACGAGCAGCAGTTCAAGGCAAACTGGCTTTCTGCGGCGAAGCAAGGTGGGAGGTGGCTGGGCAAAATCTGATGGCAGGGTCAAGCGTAAGGCCCGAGCAATTCTGGATCTGAGCAAGCGGAAGCCTAACTGAATATTTTTCCTAAGATTTGATACTAATTGAACTTGAAAAAGAAATTTAATTTGATTTTTTAAATAAACGATTTCACCGATTTACACGCGTTTTCCCATGACCAAATTTTGACCGTATCACCCTTTATGTATGTGTATGTACACTCAGTGGCATGGGAGAGGCCGAGCGGGGTTTTGTTGGCGGAAGACTCCATGTTCAGCCTCCTGTAACTTTGTCAATTGTCAGTGTTTTTGGATGAGGGTTTGACGACATTATGCAAAATGTGTGGACCTGGTGTGATCAGGGTTTCATGTTGATAGGGTTTATAGATTTGGGGTTGTCGTGGCATGTGTGAGGGGAGTCATTTTTGGACGTGGAGATTTCGGGGGTCCGTGTTTCTGTGAGGGGTTTTGGTGGCATATTGGAGGTTATTTCGGGGCTTGTAGGGGTCGCGGAGGATTTTGCGATGAACCGGGCGGGATTTGAACTGTTTCCATAGGGTGGCTTGGGACCGCAGCTTCGCGTCGGGGTTGACGTCCTAGCGTGGGCATTTCCCTTTTTCACCCGATGCTGACCTTGTTGAGGTTTCGGTGCGGGGAGGAAGCCGATGTGAATTTTATTAATAATACTGTATATACGTATTACATATAACACTATATACGTAGTTTTCACAAACCAATTCATACTGAATGCCATATTTTCAAAGTTCTTCGTGGGTTAAACTAGTTGTTTGGGATATTTCCACGCGTAACAAATCATGTGTATTAATAAGATGAATTCACCTCGTTTTTTGCACCGATGTTTCGGCGGGGTCAGTATCGGGTGGGGAGGTGCTCGTGCTGGTGTGCAACTTGACGCCAGCTGTGGTCCGACCACTTTGTGGAGGTAGTTCGGGTTTTGTCCACATTGTTTTCTGTATTTTTGTAGGCTGTGGAGAGGTTTTTAGTGTGCTACCTGGGTCCTTCGCGGGGTGCGGATTTTTGGGGTTGCTGTGTCGTCCGGCCGGGGATGGCTTTTATCGCATATGTTGTGATAGCTTCGGGTCTGTGAGTTTTGTCGGTATGGGTTTTGATCGCATACAGGTCTATACATTAGTTATTAAATTGTCATGATTTTCATTTGGAAGTATTGATGGTTGGCGGGAGACGGGAGGCTGACACAACGTGGTTTTTGGGTGGCAGGGTTTTGCTCGGCTTATTTTTTGCTACTGAGTGTATGTGTATGTTTGTGTATGTATACATGTGTATGTATGTGTGAATGTTCATTTAATTTTAAAATGCATATATGATCACATCACTTATCAAGGTGAATCCCGATCCATCGAGCCCTATCCTACTAACATAGAAAAACCTCCTTCCTGTGACCTTTGTGGGGATGCAGAGGTAAACACGGTCCCTAATCAGCAAAGGTCACACTAACTTTCCTTCCTATTCCCAACTGATTGCAAGGGCGTGGCCGGCGCCGTTATTGATTATTAAAGAAATTGAGTCACTGAAACGTGTACAGTGAGAATGGTCGGTTACTCCCAGCCCCATTCAGTTGATTCATTGTGCAATTTCACTGATTCTGATCAATCACGGAGTAGCAACTATCGATACGTGCAGTCAGTCAAGCTAAGCTAAGCTAAGCTAAGCTAAGTTTTGTTTGTGCGGTTGTAGCAATATCAGACGCCATGCTATGGAAAATGCTATTTCCATTTGTACCAGCCAGTTCGCTTACCTGATCCGTGATACCTGAATCTACCGAGAGTATTGTGTTCGGGGTTGCCTCAGCAGAGCAATCAATAGAATCCGGCATTGACA
Organism: Aedes japonicus; assembly: GCA_034211315.2. Lineage (NCBI taxonomy): Eukaryota > Metazoa > Arthropoda > Insecta > Diptera > Culicidae > Aedes > Aedes japonicus. The sequence continues at coordinate 89,234 of JASCZW010004433.1, forward strand.
TTGTCTGGAACGGTTGAATACAAATGAGAGAAGGTGCGGTATCCGCGGATGCTTCGGAAGGACATATACTCAAAAAAGCTTTACCTGGACCAGCCAGTTCACTGAGCTGGTGAGTGTTGACAGAGTCCATCGACGACAGATCAAAGGAGGTAGTCTCGGAAGAGTTATCGCTGGAATCAGATTCCAACTTTGTCTGAAATGGTCTGAAATTCGATTGGGGGAGGGTGCGGTATCCATAGTCGCTTCGGAAGGACATATATCCAAAAAAGTATTACCTGGACTAGCCAATGAGTTTAGCTGGGTAGAGCTATTAAGTGTGCAGATACTACCGGAGTAGTTAAGGGTTCGTTGCTAGCTCGAGAAATCAATTCTCTGTCTCGCTTTTTTAAGTTGTTTCACGAAGAAAGGGCAGTCACTGCTCCACGATGAATGAGTAACATCAAGCAGCTCATCGTCCGACGATTGGCGTTCCATATTCACACGATGACAGTTAATGCACTTCTCGAACTCAGCCAGACACTCGTTGATTTTGTGATCTCCTGCACACTTCGGGCAGCATGCAGTTTTAACACACGATGCAGCCTTATGTCCATATTCCGAACAATTGAAGCAGCGCATGACATCAGTTGCCTCTAAAACTCTGCATCGCTCCCATCCCAGATTGACTTGCTTTAACTTCATCAGAGTGTCGAATCCACACGCATCGGTTTCTAGTATGACCGACATCTGGTTTGATGTGCGCTTTTCATTGCGAGTTATACGAATGACTTTCACATCCAATAAGTTTGCACCCGGATTTTGTTGTTTCAGATTGGAAACTAATTTTTCTTCACTCATCACCTTTGAAAAACCGATGATTTTAATTCTTGGCTTCAGAGGTTTTTGGATGTCGATGGTATACTTCACTGATAACATATCAGTAGCAGCCTTGACGAGCTTCAGTGCTTGATCCTTATTTTCACATCTAACAGTAACTTCGCCAGACTCTCTGAGATGCAATTCTTTTATAGCGAACTCAATTGGATCCAAATTTTCACATATATCATGTTTAGTCGTTTGAGCATGTTGTGATTGTTTCGGTTTAAACAGAACGGTTTGTTCCATGCGGGGAACGAGGGATCTCAGTCTCGACCGGTGGTGGCAGTAAGAGTGGGGAATTGATCGGGTTGTTTCTGGACTGGTTCTCCATGTGACGACGTTTACCTGAACGCAAAAGACCACCTTCTTCTAAGACAGCGGTAGAATCAATGTTGCTCAAAATCACTGTCGCATTACGACTTTCTCGGTTTGGAAGCAAGTCGTCAGGAGCTTTACGCTTTTTCGCTTTTGCAGGCGGCTCATCGGAGGCTAGCACTACACTTGCGAACGAAGGCTTATCAGCACAAACTTGATCAATCGTAGAGGTGGTTGCATGTAAGTTGCAATTTCTATCAATATTCTTGAATGCCGAAAGAATATGTGTTACCAGTGCAGCATTATTTTTTTCAACCTCCGCTTTTACCAAACCCGGCAGCAGAAGATTGTTTTTGTTGACACAACCAACCAGATCGTCAACCTTCTTCATCAGCTGTGTACATTGTTTCTGAATATCATTCAGCGTAGTTTGTTTCTTCCTACAGCCAAAGCACATATACTTGAGCGCATTGTTTTCTCTCAAAGCACTGGGACCAGTGCAACTCAGATCAGAGCACTTAGTGTGCAAAATTTGCTCACATCCACCAAAGCAGTATACTCGGTCATGTTCAGAGGCGATACATTGCGAGCACACACCACAGATCACAGTTGTCATTGTTGGACACTTTTCCCTCTTCCCTCAGCCGTGAAGCAGCTTCGTAGGGAGAAAACAGACAATACTTATAATGAGCAACACTTATTATCGCTAGATGGTTGAACTGTTTTCACAAATATGCAACGATTGCAATTATCAATAAACACACACTTTACGCGGTTCGACGGAACGTAATTAGGATTACACGTAGGGACAATAATGACGATTAACAGTACGAAATATATAAGCTAAAACCGGATAAATATGAGCGATAGGAAAAACAACAACATTTTGTCCCACACAAATGGATTAAAGGATGGATGATGACGATGACTGATTGGTAGGTCGGGTACGTTCGCGCGAAAGAAGCTGAGCAAAACAGGGTTGCTAGAAGGGCAAGAAAAGTAGTTCTAAAGCGTGACGGTTAGCACCAGTTTCGAGGATGTGGAAACATACTCTCAGTCCGTGCTGCCAGAACCAACATACCCGCCACCTGTAACAGTCATGTTCAACATAGAAATGTAAACAAACAACAATATTTTTCTTTTCTCCTACGGATTAACTTTTGCTTATACGTTCTAACAAATTTTAGCTTATTCTAATGATGCTTTCACGCCGCTGGATCATCTGAATGCTGCTGGACCTCGCGAAAACATTCTTCATCAACTGGGTCTGCTAGAGTCTTCTTGGAGTACGGCAGCAGGCAAATTTTCGCAATCGGACGAGTGATAATACCACGAGCAGTACGGAGAGTGACGACTCGTGTTAATTTTTCCTTTCCTGGCAAAACGGAGTGGATTCGAGCTAGAGGCCATCGAATTGGTGGTTGTATTTCGTCGACTACGATGACCATTGTTCCCGGGACGATTTCGTCGTTGCGTTTCCAGCTGCGGGTGTTTTTTTTATCAGCTCTTGAAGGTATTCTCGGCGCCAGTGCATCACAAATCGCTGGACATGCTGCTGCAGTTGCTGGTAATGTTGAAGCCTGCACGTTGGTATGCTGTGGACATCAGGGTCGGGCAGGGCGTGCAGAGAAGATCCGACGAGGAAATGAGCCGGGGTCAATGCGGCCATATCATTTGGATCCTCGTTCAAAGGAAGCAGTGGTCGGCTGTTCATAATTGCCTCAATTTGCGTTAAAACTGTGCACATATCCTCGAAGGAAAGACGAGTCGGTCCCAGTTGGCGAAAGAGGTGTTTTTTGGCAACTTTCACGGCGGCCTCCCATAGGCCGCCAAAGTGTGAGGCTTTAGGTGGGGTCAAGTGCCAGGTGCTTCCTTCGTCAGAACATACCGATGCAATTTCAGCTTGCTGTGATCGGTCCTGGAACCTGGCAAAAAGTTCAGCCAAATCGTTTTTGGCTCCCTCGAAGTTCTTGCCGTTATCGGAGTGAATGTGGAGCGGCCGACCGCGGCGGAAAATGAAGCGCCGGAGAGAGCCAAGAAACGCATGAGTGGATAAATCACCGACCAATTCAAGGTGCACGGCTTTGGTTGAAAAGCATACATATGTAGACGCATAGGTACGCTTTGGCAGGTGAGGCACGCTTATGAATCGGACGAAGATAGAGTGGACCGGCATAATCCACTCCAGTAACACTGAACGGGCGACTGGGAATAACTCGCTGGGCAGGCAACTGACCGATTTGCTGTTGGGCAGGAACGGGATTCAGACGAGTGCAACACAAACAGTTCCTAACGATGCTCTGGATCAATCTTCGACCGCGTGGTGGCCAAAACTCCTCCCGAATCGCAGTCAATAGTAGGCGTCAGCCTCCGTGGAGCAATTTGCGATGAAAGTGTTCGACGATTAGGCGGGTAAACGGATGTCTCATGGGCAAAAGGGCTAGGTGCTTGGCTTGATAGGGCAATAGGGCAAATCTAAGGCGGCCTCTAACTCTCAACACTCCCTCTGGGACAAAAAATGGGCTCATGTTGCGGATGTGCGACTGTTTAGATAAATTTTTCTCTTCGCTCAACTGTTTAATTTCCGCTGCGTCACCATCTTCCTGGGCGATAATTGTTGTGGCATTGGCGATCTCGGCCACTGACAGGGCTATGCAGCTGGATGTATGAATTGGTGAAGGCTTTGTTCGGAGTTTCAATCGGCTGTTGGTGATGAAGCGCAGGATATATCCGGTGACGTGAAGAAGGCGGCTGTAGGAGGAAAAACGGATGAACGGACGAAGCGAAGGAAAAACGGATGAACGGACGGCGACGCTTGAACGACTGCGACAGTAGTTTTTATTTCCAGTGCTTCGTCGGACATCTTTGGGGGTATAGATTTCGGCCAATCTTGCTGCGGACCCGCCAACCAGCTTGGTCCACGTTTCCAAACTTCACTGTGGATGAATTCCGTGACGGACATGCCGCGTGCTACCAAGGCAGCGGGATTTGCGACTCCGGGAACATGTTTCCATTGGCAGCCTTGGGTGTACTGCTGTATTTCCGATACGCGGCTGGCCACGAAAGTTGACCAGGTATTAGGAGCTGATCGAAGCCACTGAAGAGTGCATGCGGAATCCGACCAGAAGTAAGAGACCACCACGTTGACGTCAATTGCCTTTTTGATGCGATCATGTTGATGAGCGCCAAGAACAGCTGCACATAGCTCTAACCGGGTAATTGTGAGACGATTTAGTGGAGCTACGCGAGACTTCGACGCTAAGAGCTGAATTCTAACTCTTCCTTGGTCGTCTTCGCAGCGAGCATAAGTGCAAGCACCATACACAACCAGGGACGCATCGGTGAAAGTGTGTAGCTGGATCACTGACCCGGGAAGAAATGCATAACGATCAACCCGATGTTCGGAGATTTTTTCGAGTTCCTGGTGATAGGTTTCCCACATAGATTTCACAGGTTCAGGAACTGGACCGTCCCACCCGCATGACAACTCCCACAATTTCTGCATCAGGATCTTCGCTCGAACGATTACGGGAGCAATGAGACCGAGTGGATCGAAGAGTTTGGAAATGTCTGACAGAATTGATCGTTTCGTCGGAGGCTCATCGCTGCTGCGCACCTGGGAGTCGAATCGCAGACAATCGGCTTCAGGTTCCCAGCTGATTCCAAGCGCTTTGATGGTTTCGTGAGGAGTGAATTGAAGAGACGATTGCGTACCGACTTGCTCGTCACTGAGGCCTTGCAACACTTCGAGCCGATTAGAGGTCCATTTTCTCAGCACAAATCCACCCGCCTCCAACAATTTGCTGAGCTCGTTCCGCAAAATGATCGCTTCTACGACGGATTGGGCTCCACCGATAAAATCGTCAACGTAGAAGCTCTTTTTCAATGCTGAACCGCCTCCTGGAAATGATTCGGACACGGGCTAGAAGTCCACTGCATAGGCAATTCTATGACACAGTTCAAACTTCCATCTTAATTCTTAAATTGAATATTAAATGTTTTCAAAATTGAATAAATCTATCTATGATTAAATTTATAGTGATTTGCGGCCCAACCCGCCGATATCACACTCAACTTTAGTGCCTGTATACATGCGTGCTACGGCGCGGCTATTAAATAGAGAGAAGAGCGAGTGTGATATGATCACTACTTTGTAGGGCTGAACCTTTGGCTCTCCCATGAATGGTTCATTACACAGAAAAAAATAATTAATTTTAACAGGCGCGTAAAATTTCCTCTCGTTTAATTTCAACCTGAAGGAGGCGTAAGCAGCGAGGTTGTATGCAATCATCCATACAACATACAAAAATGTTTGTAATCTGTCATACAAAAGGCTAGATGCAGGCGTTATCTGACCTCAATTTACATGAAATATCCCATTAACTTCTGCCAATTCTAGCATTCCATTTATGTGCATTAGAAAACGCATAAAATTCAATGTTTCTTTTTGTCTGTGTAGAGTAGAAGGTCATACAATGACATGACCTAGCGAAATCTATCATTAATCGGCTATCTATAATGAATCGTTAACATGAGTTAGGCCCTGCCACCAGCGTTCAGCTACAAAATCCAGCCGTGGAGAGGGCTGTACGGAGATCCATTCTTGCCACTTTTTTCCTTCCGATCGATGGTCAAACGTTTGTGATGCCGTTTAAAAACCCAAAACACCGTAGAATGTACGATTCCCTGCTTCCTGATGATGGCACGATGAGAAAGATCCGGATTTTCAAGGTACGTGCGCAAAATTTCTTTGCGTCGCTGCTGTTCTTCCAACTGCATCTTCACAACGATTGCATACCTGCTAGTGAATTTTACACAGTGTAAACAAAGACACATTGAACTAATTCCACTCTAAATTTCAATAGAAAATACCCAACGAGAAAAAAGTTACAGCCTTTTTGATAGTGGTGCAATTTGATTCTATACAACCTTTACTATTGGTGCACAAAACAGCAAGGAAATACTTAAAGAAAAACATTCCATAGGTTACCCGAAAACAACAAAATAATTACGCAAACATTGTAGAAAAGAGCGAATATCGTTGCATTATTTCTTGTCGGGTATTTTCATCACTGCGACCATTTTTTAGATCTATTGTGATAATCCTTCGTTGCATAATATAGATGTAGTAGGTGAGTGGCAGCTGAATAGAGGCAGCAGAAATATGCGAACGTTATGGTGCAAAAGCCTTCAAACAAAAAAAAACTATGTTCCGATCACTTCCCGCCAGAGAGTTACCGGGATACGCAAAAGTCATCGCAATATCGTCAGTCACAATAATGCTTTCATGCTCTTTCATGCATTTTATAGGCTACTGCCTAATGCTGTTTCACGTGTAAATTCTCTGTGTGGTTTCGCCAAAGGTTCCGGTCGTTTCTCCCATGATTTTCTAAATGTTTGCCCCAATCGAACGGAAATATTTCTACGCGTTGATTAAAATTTGGAAAAATATTGATTTTTAACAATAAGCTATGTATAATAACGCAAATATAAGGTGATGTCTTAAAATGTGGATTTTTCAGAGTAAATTTATTAAATACACTACACTTCCTAGCACAGATTTCATATTTAAGTAACGAACGTCCCCTAGGCAGCCATGAATGTTATATAACGGGTACACCTTCGCATTATCATTAAACACAAAATCGTCCAAAGGTCGAAAGTAACATTTGTAAACAATGACTTAAAACTTAAATTTCATGGAAATGCCAGGTTGCTAACATCTACATCCACTACCAACAGGAAGGTAACAACTCCTTGTATCTATTTCTGGTTCTATTTGGTTCGTGGGAGCACGCAGATCTTAGGAAAATACGCTAGAAGTCATTGTTTACAAATGTTACTTTCGACGTTTTGACTATTTTGTCTAGATTTAGCGTTTTCAGCGATACCTGGAAAGTATGCCAGATGAAAACATCTGGTAATTAGTTTTACCAAGAAAGACAAAGTACTCTCAGGGAGTTTTTTTATTAGGATTGTTAGACTTCACTTGCCAGATCGGCCGTTTCACTGGGACTTTCTTTTTTTCCCCCTTCAGTCCTCAACCTGGGATTCAGGGTCTTTTATTGGCTCCGAGGGGAATTGGGCGGAATAACCTTCCTTACGCTGCAAATCCAAGGTGGAGCAAGCAAAGATAGAAGAAAAGGGATCAGAGCTTTAAAGAATAAAAACAGACTCAATATGTATATATTTTTACATTTCTTTTTAAGTTTATTAAAAAAATTGAAAAAAGAAAAAAAGAAAGAGGAAGGGCAAATTACCGGTATTTGCTGGACCGTCCAACGTTCAACCGTTTTCACGCCCCACTCGGCGGAAATCTTCGTCTCTACGGCGCTCCTTTAGCTGGCTCCGGTTTGCCACGAATAATCCGTCCGTCGGAATTCACTTTTTTTCGGACACCTAGGCCTTTGCCCACTTGATCCCGATACACTCCACTATCCTCACCACTTTACGGCGAATAAACTGAACGGTTTCGCACTGACATAAACTGAATGCTTTTGATGTTTTTACCTTATTAGATCTCGAACACAGTGGTGACAGCTGCTTTTATCAGCTGATTACCTATTGTAGTATGGGAGCCTTCTCTTTGACAATAAGGGTCAACTGTGAGAGCGCACAGCATTGCGCGTAACGGTTGTCACAGCAAATGAGGGAATAGGGATGTCAAGGATGGGAAATGTGTGATAACATGCGATAAAATATTCTAATTCATTATATTTAATTCTGTTTGATCTGTTTAAAAAAAATTAATGCTTATAAAAGTAATGAAACAAAATAAAAATTTAGAAAACCATTTACAAAACTATAAAACTAATAAAATTATAAAATTCAAAAATTTACAGTATTTACAAAATTTACAAGAAAAAACAATGTAACCAATGGACAGGTTACAGGATATAGAAAATTAAATCATCACCTGATGCTCTCATATATTGATTTTTTTAGTTATAGTGTTTACTTCATCAGTATCCCATGAACCATCAAAAATATTTTCTCGAGAGAAAATATTCAGATACTCCCTGGAAACCTAATCCTCAATAGAACTTGTAAGACCCAAACTGATTCAAATTTAGTACCTGAAAAAAGTGTAACCGTTTGATTGAACGGCATTTGTAGGTGAAAAAAAGTTTTACCGAGTGATTTATCGAGGTTTTCAACAATCACGTAGTACGAGTTTTTATGGATAAATTGAATGATACACAGCATATGGAGCATGACATAAACATAAACGAACGAATAATCTCGTTCGTAAAAGAGCATAAAGTTCTGTACGATAAAAGCCTAAGAGCGTACAAGCATAACAATAACCGAAATAAACTTTGGGCTCAGCTTGGTTCAGATTTGAATACGGATGCTAAATCGTTAACAACACGATGGAGATCAATATGAGACCGATATGTGTAGGAGTTAAAAATCGAGGATCGTCGTCATAGATCAGGGGCTGAAGCCAATGATGAAGATATTCAAGCCAGGAATCTTCTTGATCAACTGTCGTTCTTGAAAGACCACGTCAGCAAAACAAATTATAATACAGTTGGGCTTCAAGCCAACAATAGTACAGGAAAACCGCTTTATCTACCTATCCATTTGAAACCTGTCATGGACTCTACAAAAAATTTGGAGAACTCAAGCAAACTGCCTGAGTCTGAAAAGATGGATACGGGGATAGTCGATGTTATCGAAGAGTTAGGGGAACACCTTCTCTTGAGCGATTCCGTTGTAGAAGTTCAATCATGTTCTTCGTCTATTCTTGATACTCCAGGAAATGACGCTTCTATGGTTAGTGATAGTGACGAAGGTAGTTTCAACGTTACTATCAAGACCATTGCTGATAAAAATGGAGCTGAACCTGCTACCAAAAGTGAGACTGAGACTGTTCAATCTCTAAGTGATGGGGAGTTAAAAATTAAATGGCGCAAAAACCTTTCTAAACCACAGCGGAACAAAATGAATTTCTTGTAGCTGGGATGAGCAACCATGGAGCTCGAAAACAAGTATTTTCTAGAGAAGTTCCTCTAACTCCCACGCTGCTAAGTGACCCAAGGAGTGATGATGAATCTTTGTCCGAAACTGCGTGTTGGACCGGTCGACACTAATAACCAAGCCAAATCGATGAAGAGACGATGATCAAAGCCCAGGAAAAGCTGATGTACGTATTCCAAAGCAATTTGGTTACTTATCGGCAGTTTCTAAGTCAGATGGTTGCTCCTATAGTGATGCGTCAAAAATGGTGAAGATTGGAATAATGTGGAAGAATTATCCAACAGTCCAAATGTCGACAGAGCAGCCAAACGAATGAGGCAAATTTTTGCTATGTGTGCGTTTTATATCGTTCTCAGCTGCATGCGAGACGTACATGGAGAGACGAATGACATGATTGGTTAAAGTCCCTCTCTAATACAAAGAAGAAGAAGATGATGCAAGACGTTCCTTGCTTCGATTTGAAATCTGTGATAGGAAATTTGGTAAATTTACTCTGTAAAATGACATTATAAGACATCACCTTATATTTGCGTTATTTTCAATAGTTTACTATTGTTTGAGAATAATGTTTGACGATTGAATTGGAGCGCGGTAAAATTTCCGATCGATTGAGGAAGAAATCATGCTGGAAATAACTCAGCCTAAGTAATAATTTAAGTTTTGTTCCAGTGGTATAGCACTCCTCCCAGCATTGTTGATAAAACTACATTCAAAACTGTTTTGTGTACCAAGACCTCCTCTATGCTTCTTTAAAGCCGAAATTTGTTTAAAGTGGCCACTCTATAGACGGTTGTGAAAACAAGTTAATAAAACCTTCATAAGACCATACAAATTTTGAAACTGTTCTATTGAAATGTTTTAGGGAAAGTCCATTAATTATGTCACGCAAAGATTGACACCCGTTCCGGCATCTACAACATCTTGGCACTATTAGACAATAATCAGAGCATCGTAAGAAAGCCCGGTTCCGGACGGCCGACGACCCTGAGCTACAAGAAGCTCCAAAGGATGCTGAAGAGGAAGACCGAGGGAAACGTGGCTTTATCGCTGCGTGCGCTTCAAGCTAGTGAAAAAGTACCTAGCGGACATGAACATACATGTCAGGAAGCGGAAGTCGCGGCTTTCCGGGTTTCAGAGCTGCAAGCAATGACGCAGAGGCAGCGGCTTAGTAAGATGGTCACCTAATTTTTCCCGACGAATCGCGTTTCGCCGATGGTGATGGACGACTTGATCTATCTCACTCTCGATGGCAACGATTGGCAGGTCACTTCGTATTTTACTTCCCCCACGAAGGAAGTTAGCTCCAAGGTGAAGTTTATTACACACACCAAGTTCCCGAAGAAGGTGCTGCTGTGGCTGACAATCAGCGAGAAGGAAATGTTAAAGCCATTTTTCTTTCGCTCCGGACTGGCTGAGAACGGAGAAATTTATAGTACGAAATGTCTGCCGGAAGTTGCGTTGTTCATCAAGAAATATCATAAGCGTTCTGGCCGGATCTGTCGTCGGTCCACTACTCGAAGCGATCGTTGGAGGAGATGGAGCGGCTGCACATCGATGTGGTACCCAAGTCGGCGAACCCGCCCAATGTCCCCAGCTGCGTTCCATTGAGAATTTCTGGGCCAACCTGAAGCGTAAGATCTACTCCAACAATTATGTCGCGAAATCTGAAGAAGAATTGATAAATAAAACGAAGTAGCAACTCAAAAAAATGCCTACACGCATGTTTTTTCCGCTATGGCGAATGTTCCCGTGAACTGCCAGAAGGCCACTCGCAAAGGCGTATAATGTTTTTGCAGGTAAGCTTAAATAATTACCTTCCATGGGAAATCTATCAAAAGCAATTGCCTGTTTAAGCTTTTTTTTATAGCCATCCGAAAAAAGTCAATTTTCTTTAATGCAAACGTTTATGTCTGTCTGGCGGTACATACACTGATATAATTGATAAATTGATTTCTAGGTCCTTCGTTTTTAAAGCACTGTTTCCAAAGGCTCAAGTTCCTCCATATTATCTTCATCGTTTGCTATACCCTCTTCAACAATCAGCCCTATTCCTCCATATCCTTATTCTGTGCATTTTGTTACAAATTTAAGTCCCTAAATTTTGTATGTTTCTGTTGTCTTGATCAAAATTTCCTGTAGACTGGCTTATGTCATTTGTTCCCGATTTAGAAATACGGAAAGTTCTTCCCTCGTTTCTGTTGGCCTAAAAGACTTTATGTTTTGTGTCAGTATATTTATCTTACTCTGACTGTTCTTTTCTGTTGGTTTTCTGTTTATGCTTTCTTCACTAGTGTGGGTTAGTGAATTGATTGTGTCTTTCCCTGTGGTTATTATACTGTTTCCTATCCTTTGTGCTTCAAGCTCACTATAACAGGTACGTGCCGATGCGCGAACCGAGCGTCAACGCGACATACAAAAGCTGATCAAGCATCTTGCCCATCGAGCATCCTCATTCGTATTCCGATCGCAGCCGCGGTAAGAAGTGTTCTGACGTACATTGAACCAGCCCCCCCCCCCCCTCCTTTGCTGAGACGGCAGCAAACGACTCTGAACAACTAGTAGTCAGATTGTTCACCAATTCTGCAATAATGTCTCCGATCGCTGAAGTTGTTTTAATTATCATCATTATCTCTCTTGATGGCTTCTTATAGTTGTGTCTAAGCCCACGTTTCTTCAGAACGCCTTCAGAATCTTTTCTAGCTACGCACTCGTGTATGGGTTGTCCGCCACTGTCTTCATACTCGTTCCGTTCTCGTTCTTTCTTCGATATCCCATGTCGCCTATGATTTCCTGTTCCTGTCTAACATCTCTTCTGTCTTCTCCTCGCTGACTTTGCTTCGGTCTCCACGTTCTTCTTGTTCCAATTCCTGTTGTTCCTGCTTCTGATCTTCCATCGTCTACCTCCAATGCTGAAAATTCTTCGTTGAAATCCTCCAGCAGCTACGGAACGTCTGTTCTGCAGTATCTTCAAAGCTTCGTCGGCTTTGAATTTTTTCCGCTTTTCTTCAACATTTTCTTTCTACATTGTCGCTCAAAACTTTTCAGATCGGACGGAGTTCTGGTGTATTTGGCGGGTTCACCTCCTTCGGGACCACATTAACACCCTTCGCTTCGTACCAATCCACTTACGAGGCCAGCGTAATGGCACGAAGCGAGATCCGGCCAGAACAGCGTGGAACCACGGTGATAGCGGAGTAGGGGCAGCAAGCGCTGCTGCAAGCATTCCTCTCGATAAATCTGCCCGTTTGTGGTGCGGGTTGTAACGAAACGGCTTGCTGTACCGTCCACGCTCGCAAATCGCCTGCCACAACAGGTACTTCTTCGTGAATTTGTCCATCTTTCTCTTCCGGAACTTTTCCGGAACCTCCATGCGGGACGATACCGACAAAAAACTCGAGGCCGAGGATTTGTTTGGTGTCTGCCTTGATATATGTCTGTCGTCCATGACAGAGACAGCCTGGACTGACCAGCCACTCACGGTACAGCTTCCGCGCACGCAATTTGACCTTTTTGGCTACGTCTCGGGTGGAAAGCGTTCGGGATATTCATAAAGTACTGCCTTATCTTCCGCGCCTTCTCGGGTATTCCGTTTTGGGTTTTCGGTCGTTTCTAGTGGCGCCGCTCGATGGTCGTCGTCTCCTGGAACATCTCCACAACGCGGGACTTGGTGGAATGATGGATTTCAAGCCTATTGCCGATCCATCTGTGCGACTGACCAGGATTATCGATCACCACGCCCAAGATTAGCTGGCGTAGCGAATGTATCTTGAAAACTACTTGACAGATCGCAATAATTTTGCACACAAACACATAACACTCATAACTAGTATTACACAGAAATTCATTAATTTCATTTACCACGCGATAAAAGTTGCACCCAACACTAAGTGTAACCATTTTTCCGAGTCCAGTCTTTACCACGGCAATCAGTGCACTGTCTGTGGCAATGTTGTTCGCTTGGCTCATGATGTTCTCCGCATGAGCTGAACATTTTTGTGTTTCTACAATTCTCCGTGTTTTGCCCATATCCCCAGCAGTTTTGGCTCTGTTTCACAGGAAACCAGGTAGAGCTCTGCTATGAACTCCGTACATCACAACGTAGTCTTCTTGCCTCTGAAGGTCAGTCTCACATTTTTCGTTTTCGTCAGGCTCTGTGATCAGGCTCTTTTGAGCATCCTTTCTACTTTGTGCGATGGGTACATATGTTTCCAGCTCCTCCAATACCTCTAGTCTTCGTTTTTCCACGGCACACCATTGATGAGGCCTATGGTCTGCTCTGAACATCTGCGGCACGTAACATTTGAGGTTGAACTACCATAGCTATTCCTGCAACTCGTTCGCCTCTTGTACATACTGTCACTTTGAAGCGGAACTTTCCGATCATTTGGATGTCCTGGAAGCTGTGACAATCCGGGTGACAATCTACAACACAAATTGAAGGTCCTTTCAAAACGTTACAAGGAGGGGGTTATAAAAAGTCACTTTGTGTGCTATAATTACGGACGTTCCCTTTTGAACCACTCCGTGCTGCTTCTGGGTGGCTGGCGCTTGGTTGTTTGGTGCTTGTAGTCTTTTGGTGTTCTTTGGCTTCGTTGTTGTCGTCTTTTGGCACTGCTTTTGGTGCGTTAATAGGCTTTCTGACTCGGATTACACAACATGAAAAACATTAAGATCTTCTGCTTTATCTAAGGTTGTACGGAATCAAATTGCACCACTTTTAAATAGCTGTAACTTTTACCCGTTGGGTATTTTCATTGAAATTTTGGTGGAATTTGTTCAATGTGTATTTGCAGCTGTGTAAGGTTTGCTAGTTTCACTCAATCGTTGCGATCAGTCGGAAGAACACTAGCGGCGTGAAGAAATTTTCCGCGCCTCGAAAATCCGGATCTTTCTCGTATCGTGCCATCAGCAGGAAGCTGGGAATGGTACATTCTACGGTCGTGTCGTGTTTTAAATTGGTACCTCAAACGTTTGACCATCAATATGGTATAGTGTTAAGGATCATAAGCGGGTAGTTCAAGCTTTCAAGGGAATCTGTAGCGACCAGGATCAATGTATGCTACAATTTGAGTTCCATGAGTAGGCAGTAGGGAAACAACAAGCATTCGCATGAAATACTTTCCTGAGGCGCGCCCTTTTAAATTAAGTTTAAAAGGGAAAGAGACGCACTGGTCCACTAAACGAGGTAAGTTTCATTGTACGTCCAGCTTCACGATAGGACACGAAGCGTCAGGAAAGGCAGACTTTCGGTTTGTCCGAGTGTCCGTTCATTCTGTCCGTAATATCTCAACGAGATTTGAAGTGTGCGCGTTTGCTCGTGGTCGTTTTTTGTTTAAAAATGAGGAAAAACGGGTGTCGTGTAACAAAGTTTGTGCGATTAGGAAAAGGCTAAAAACTAGTACAGCAGGTTGATACGCACTAAAAACACAGTCGCTTCTCCGTCGGACGGATTTTCCCGGCCACCGTCCAACCCACCGGAAGCGAACCGAACCCAACAAAACATCAGGTTCGAGGAGACACACGGGATCTCCGGTGGATAGTTCCACGCCGGTTCGTCAACATACCGGAACGGCAAAGTAACCGCCATCGAAGTGGCGCACGAATCGCCATAGCACTTGGCGCCATTCCCATTCGCCAATTCACCATTGATCGCCATTGAGCACATCGTCGATCGAGATCATCGAACCCGTCGACAGGTCATCAATCGTAAGCCAACAACGGCTGAGTCAAGCCCTTCTTTACTTTGGAGTGTGGCGTCCGGAGAGGGCGCCACGGTGTGGTACGCCAGTCTAAGACTGAAGATAGCCTATTATGTGCTTCCGAGTTCCGTGCCGCGCTTTGCGGTCTCGCGAATCGGTGGGCCGTTTCCTGACGCCGCCTAAAATTCAGGTTGTCGCAGGGGCACCAGACCTCGCAAGGAACTGCGTCGCCGGTTCTGTGACGTCGCGCATCATCGAGTAGAACACAAGCGCCTGAGCACACTGAGGTTTGGTTAGAGAGAGTAGAGATTAATCGCACACAGAAGGAGAAGAGGGACAGAACAAACACTATAATACGATGCGAAAAATACAATACAACAATAAACGTTTTCTGATGAAGCGCTACAAAAGCTATTTGAGTTAACGAAGATATTTCCATTCACTTCGCGTCCTCGTTTTAGTTTGGTGATTCCGTTTCCTCTGTGTGTTTGAGTTTGTACAAGTTGGGGAGGGAAAGTCCGCTTGAAGATCGGTGCGACGTCTAGTGGCGGTGTGTCGGGACTACCACTATGATGAAAAGGAATCTCTCGATAAATGGAGGTTTGAGTATGGTAGCGGTTCTCTCCGCGGTCTCTGAGTGACTATCGTGAGACGTAGTGATGTAGTGGCGTACGTGCGTTAGGTTGTCCGCTTGAATCGTTTAATGTTGCAAGCCAGCTGGTCTGATCCAAAGAGATTTTATTTAAATGGACTCGCTTCCTTGGGAGAGTCTCAACCGGGCAAACCTACATTGGGCGTGCGGTCTCCCCTTCTGGAGTGGCGCTTAAGCCACTGCGTCGTAAGAGTCGGATCGTTCGGGAAGGCCAAAAATCTCAACAGTTCAGTTCGAGATGTGACGCGAAGAAACTGAATCTAACCAAAACTTTCGTGCAAGATGCGAAAAAACGTGAAGGACTACACGCTACAAATCCAAAAAGGCACCTAATCGCGATGAACGGCAGAATACGATAGGTAAAACACGTGCACGGAAGCTCTACACCCAGATGTTGACGAAACCACATTGCCTCGTTATGGATGATGAGACGTATGTAAAAGCAGACTTCCGGCAGCTTCCGGGGCTCCAGTTTTTCACTGCTCATCATAAATTCGATGTCCCTGAGGACGTTAGAAAGCAGAAGATGTCAAAGTTTGCCAAAAATATATGATTTGGCAAGCAATTTGCTCGTGTGGAAAGCGGAGCACCCTATTCGTGACAACTGGAACGGTCAATGGGCAGGTGTACCTAAAGGAATGCCTCCAAAAGCGTCTACTTCCTCTTCTGAGGTCACACGATGGTCCTACGATTTTCTGGCCGGATTTAGCCTCGTGCCATTACTCGAAAGAGGTTTTGGAGTGGTACAAGGCTAAGGAGGTCAATTTCGTGCCGAAGCATCTCAACCCCCCGAACGCACCGGAACTGCGGCCAATTGAAAAGTACTGGGCCATCATGAAGCAGGCACTTCGGAAGCATCCTAAGGAAGTGAAATCGGAGGAAGATATGAAGAAAAAATGGATTGCCACGCAAAAAAAGTTGGTCCAAATGTTGTACAGGACCTTATGAGTAGTGTAAAGAAGAAGGTTCGTGCATTTGGATATGGAATTGAAATTGAATAAAACAAACATGGAAAAATATTCATAACATGTTTTATTTTACTCCCTGAAAGTTTGAAGATGATTGGTTGAACGGGCGAATTTTGCCGAATATTTGTGTGTGTCGCAATTTGATTCCGTACACCCTTTGATGCACATATGCTCAAGCGGAATGGTAGATTTGGCAGGTATAATCATGGGATATTTTCATATGTAAATTTAAGCACAGATAACGCCGTAATCTAGCAGCTGTTGTATGAAAGATTGCAAAGTCACTGTTGCTGTTGGCGCATGAAAGATTTGCAAACAATTTCGTTGAAGATTGCAAACAATAATTGACTTGAGATTAATCGAGGGAAAAATTTTACGCGCTTGTTAAAATTACTAATTTTCTTCTTCTCTAATCAAAAATCTTCGTTTCGCTACTAATTTCGTGTTTCAAATGTTGATATTTCAGTGTTTTTTGGATTTCAAAATTTACATTGAAGAAACTGCGTGTTTGTTTTTTCTGGCGATGGGAATTAGCGTTTCAAATTGTTTGTGACGGTCGCAACTTTTAAAATTTTCATTTCACACCCTGTCCTTGCCATCCACTGCAATCTACTAAGGAGTGTATCGAAAAGTAGTTATAAACTTCCAAATAATAAAATAGGCATGAAAACATGGTTAAAATTAACATACTATTTCAGTTTATTATAGCTTAACATGTTTACAAAAGATCCAAACGGAAAAACTAGTCATCATGTTCATTTCTGTAGAATGCCCGTACCTTTGATTTGACACCTGCCATCAAATTCTGCACAGTGACCTTTGTGCACTTCCTGGATGCCGCTGCCCAATTTTTCTTAAAATCGGTCATGTTTTGGGACACTGTACCATCCTTCTTAAATATACGCTTGACTATTGCCCAATAGCGTTCGATCGGTCGCAACTGGGGACAGTTTGGTGGGTTGATGTCTTTTTCTACGAACTTGATGTTATTCTCCGTCAGCCACTGTAGAGTGGATTTGGCGTAATGTGCCGATGCCAAATCTGGCCAGAAGAGAGGAGGGGACTGGTGCTTTCTATACAATGGTAGCAACCTGTTCTTCAAACATTCCTTTTGATAAATCTCAGCATTTATAGTTCCTTTTGTATAGAAAATTGAAGAACGCAAGCCACATGTGCAAATAGCTTGCCAAATGAGCACCTTCTGACCGAATTTCTCCATCGCAACAGTCGTATCTGGTGGTTGGCACACGTTCCCCAACAGATTTAGTATAAAACTGCGGCCCCGGTAGCGTTCTTGAATCTTCTTTAACGTATGTTTCGTCATCCATCAAAATGCACTGGTCGACATTGTCCAAAATGCAGCTGTACAGCTTTCGAGCCCTGGTTTTGGCACGAGACTTTTGTTCCGGAGTTTGTTTGGGCACTTTCTGCTTTTTGTACGTCTTCAAGTCATTCCTGCGCTTGATTCGTTGAATCATTCCGATGCTGGTCCTGAACTTCTTGGCTAGATCGCGAGTAGAGGCAGATTTGTTCCGTTGAATATAATCCACAACTTTTTGGTCCAAATCGGGTTGCTGGAGCCGGGTTTCCGGCCACTTCTTGGTAAATCCTTGAGGGAGCACTCCTTACCAAACTTTTCGATGATGCGTTTTACACTTGCCGGGTGAACATTTACTCTTTCGCAATCTGGTTGTAAGTAACACTTTTCGGTGCACCAAGTGTGCAGAATTTTCTTTTAGTCTCAAATTCAATTCGCGACATTTTGAATACAACTTTATCAACGGAAATGAATGAACCGAATAATCATTTTTGACATGTAAACAAAGCAAATGGCGCTACACGCCAAAAATATATACAGTAGTTTATGCGTAATAACGCATCGAATGTTTATAACTACTTTTCGATACACTCCCTACATCAAAGATTTAATTTTAAATTGAGTCTGAGAGCCTTTAAGAGAATATGGAGTTCGCCTGAATATCAAATAAAAGGGTAACAACTCGGTGTATTTTTCACAGTGTCACCCACATGTGGTTTCAGCAAATATTTTTACACTTGTTCTCCAACAGCTCCAGCCAGTCAGCCAGCCAGCAGGGCAGCAACACCGTTTCTAAGCTCTCCTACACTGTCAGATGACAACCGAAAACTATAAATTTTATGCTCGGATAAAGAATGAGCTACGAGGAAGTGGGTGAATATCTCTCTGGTTCCTCCGTCGGTATTTTCCCGACGCAGGAAGCCAACAAAAAAAGTCAACTTGAAAAAGCCACAGGCATTTTCCCAAAGAATGACAAACAGTTGCTGGGAAATGGAGCGAGGCGGAAAAAACTGGCTGTTTACGATGCTCTGCGGTCCAGCCGGGGACACATTGTTGGTGATATCATGTCATGTTTACATTAAAATGTTAAATGATGCCTGTTGTGAAGGGAATTGTGATAATCTCGCTTATTTTTGGCACCTTCGAGAACTTTATGCAGGCAGGTACATTATTACATTGACTGCAGGTGGGAGTTTGGGGGGGCTTACGGAAGTGCTGTCACTCACCCAGTTCCATTAATTTCTTCGGAGGAAAATTCGTCCAATGAACTCAGAAGATATCAATCTTCAATACCGATAATCCTTCGAGCAGTTGCCGTGCTATCGCGGACGATCCTGGAGCACGAAATAACTAAACCGTAAACGTTTTTCATTAATCACTGTCTGCAAACGTCAGAGAGGCCTTTTCGCTATGCTGAGTTCCATTTCGCGATGATATCTCTTTTAGAGGAAAATTTTAATATTCATGAGTCCCGTTGTCGGTGGAAGAGTTGATTTGCTTTCTTTCCGTTCTGTCTTGCGGACTGAGGGAGACCCTCTAGGGAGGTATACAGTTCTCACATATCCTATAGGGATGGTTGAAAAAAATACACAACCTTTCACAGATTCATCGCATCTACGCGTATCAGCATATTTTAAGGATTTCTGATTTATTCTGTGACAATCTTTCATTTCAGTTTGATTAATGCGAATAGTGTTCCACACAATCCCTACAGTCAACCGATTGTGGAATAATTTGTCGTCTGCCACAATTGGCTCATACATCCAGAAATCTTTCGATCACTCGCACAGCGTGGCACGGCGTGACACGGACGACACTTTTCCATATTAGCTGTGTAGAGCTTCTCTTCTCGGTGGAGTGCCGTCGTCATCGTCGTCGTCGACGCAGTTTCAGGCCAGGAAATTGATGGCGTCTTGATGCCGAGGAACGCGACAGAGACAAATTTCCCTTTTATTCAATTCAATCTATCGGTCGGATTTTCATCTCTTCATCTCAGCACAGACACCGACCGACCAAACGAGGACGACGAACCGTGACTGCGGTGGTGGCCAATCGTCCTGCAGGGGTGGGGTAGGACAGCGTCGTGTGCCTTTCACTTTCGTTCAAGCGAAGACTAACTAAATATTCGGGAGAGGAAGTGGGAATTCTATGCATTTGTGTTAACATTTGCCTTTTGTCAGACACTACTTGGCGAGATTGTTGATTCCGTTTCGTTTACATTCAAGGAATGGAAGTTCTTTTATTTTGCCAGCGTGGCAAGGTCACGCTCGAAGGCTTTCGAATAGGGAAAGTGGCTGACAGTTGGGTTCTATGGATGTTGTCAGGATTTTTCTTTGATTGGTGACAAATAACGGGATGTCGAGCAACGTTTATCTTGTATGCATATTAAGATTTGTTTTCTTCTTTGAAAATTTTGCGATTTCCTACTAAGCTTCATCTACCAGGTGTCCGTTAAATCAATTTGATAGTTACTTTGATTTGGAACCCTTTGACAGTGTGAGCCACTCAGCTAATAGCTAAGTTGCGAATGAGCAGCGGTAGCTTGCCTAGAATGTGGCAGGATTGGCGGGATTGAGATCTGTGGAAATTCACCGTGACGATTCTTCTTCTTAATTTCGAAGAGTTTTCGCTGAACTAGAGCCCATTACTCTCATTGAGCGAAGTTCTAGACAATCTGGTGGATTGGCTTTTCTCGGCAGGTATTTAGCCTGTTGTTACCTTATACCATTCCAGGACGGATTTTGTCATAGTGGCAAGGGACCAAACCAGAGCTGGACAGTCGTTGCTTCTGATAAATGGTAACAACCGCTTTTGCAGACATTCTTTCTCGTACACATCCTTATTGATAGTGTCGATAGAAACGAAACTTTTAGATTTTCGATCACAACTACATATGGCCTGCCAACTCAAATTCCTTCTTCGGGAATTTGAACATCTCCTTTGTCCGGAAATGCTCGGCAATTGCGATTCTTTGCATTGCGGCTTAAAAGCCAGACTCAGCTGTTTGAAGACTTCACGTTCGTATGTTTCGTCGTCCATTATGATACAAGAAAATGATTGCAACAAAAAATTGGTGTCAAGCATCTCTAGCACAACTGTTTGCAGTGAAATGTGGCTTGTTATCATGGTTGGGCACCTTTTTCACTTTATACGCCTTCAATCCTTGCCTCTGCTTCACTTTTTGTACGTATGATTTTGACTTCCCAACTTTGCGAGCCACATTTCGCACAGAAAGATTGGGATTTTTTTTTCTCGAAAATGCCTACCACCTTCTTGCCCGTTTGTCAGGTGCATATTGTTCGAATTGTTCCACTTCCAACCTTCCGATCCACAGTCGAGCGCTGGTCAAATGATTAGCAAACACAAAACATGGTACTTTTCGGTAGTTTTAGTTTCTTGGCAAGATCGCGTACCGATATATTCGATTTGCTGCTGTTCTTGAAAAATGCGTTTACGCACTTCCACTTGATTCGACGCCATTTTACTGAATGCTAACAAGCATGTGAACATAAACCACGAAATAAAATGGATATTGTCAGCTATTATACAAGCGAAATGTTTTAGCGATCTGTGAAATAATTCGAAATCTACACTAAAAGAGAAGTGTCCGAAATTTAACGTGGACAGGCTTTATAATCATTTCGTGCATACGAAAAGCACAGCATTTTCCTAACACAGACATCAAAATTAAGTACCCAAGATTGACGTCGCTGCTCGAAAGTCATCCACGGGTGGGTGATCAGCAGACTGGCGGCAAAAGGCTACCAATCTCCCTGATTTCGCAGTGTTGTTCAGTATTTCATCTGCATAAGTTTATGGTTGTCGGTCTTCATGAGGAAGATCCTCGGAATCATCAGGAGAGTGACGATAGTTTGACCCCGTAGGTAAATTGATAACAATTCAGATAATCTGAGACCATAGACTCATTACTGAGTTGTTCTTTGGAGAGATAATGATTGCACATTTCTCGTACTAGAAGGCTATTAGCGAAGTACACGGCAACAGTGAAGCAGGAAAGCGCAATAGCGAACTACAAGGATGCGGAATGAGCTATCTAAGTACATAGTTGATACATGATCCCTTAGAGTTGGAACCACAACTTTAGGCAATCTGCTGCATTTCATCATCTTCTTGCTCGTACATACTATTAACAATGGAACAAAGTTTTCATTGGGATTCAATTGCCATCCCAGCTTACGACACTTATCCTGCATTTCCATTTTACTTGAGGTAGGTTCTGGTTATTTGATTCAACCGTCCTGGCTGCTTGATTCAAGCGCCCAATTCTGCCCATCCTGTTCATCCCAGAAAACTTTAAAATTCCGACTATCGTACTTAACTAGCATCCGCTCAAAAGCCAGCATTCTCTTGTAGAATGATTTAACCCCATACCACAAATCCAAGACCAGCCCTGCTGATCGATCAGCAGCATCTCGATGAAAATAATTGTTCCAAGCACTTAGATCTGCGGACACAAGATTGATCGTCAAATGTTAAATTAGGTTAAAATCACACTTTTGTCCAATCTTGTAGATTAAGTTCGGGTGGCATAATACATGCAGAAGCAAACAAAACTAAACTTTAACAATCGCACGATCGCAATCAAAACAATTAGTTTCAATTTCATTCCATGATGAAGTGTCAGTCAAAGTCATGCTGTTAAGAGAGGATCAGCATGCAGCACCTTACCGTGTTTCTTTCTGAGGTTGTTAACTAAACAACGACGACAAAAACCTTACCGGTACAATGAGTTGTGTTATCAAAACTTCTAATTGGAAATTGATTTCCATCACACGTTGCCTTTAGGGAGCCATGTGCGATCAAGTGCGCACATTTTTATCAGACAAGGTGGTGGGTCCGTTTCTGCCTTGACCTACCCTGCATGGATATGTGTGTGTGTGTTAGCTTCGAAATACTACTTAACAATAAAAGCCCTACGCTCAATTTCATTTAACTGCCGAACGCTATCGCACCAATCGATACTTTCTCTTCACATCTTTGGTTCTAGCAGAAATTGCTGTTCACTACTGGGATCCCGTGATGCTAGGAAGATATTAACAATTTCAAAACATTATAAAACCAAGGTGATATAACTCTTCTTTCGGACGCGGGGGCGAAGTAAGAAAAACAACACTTTTAGGAAAGAAACGACAAATTGTCTTAACATGCGGCTTAAAATGTTTCCCTTAGCAAGTAAGAACCCAAGCAACACCGAACTGGCATAATAAGTTGCAGAAATTTGATTTTTACCAAATTTGAAGTAACTTTTAATGGTTTGCAACAAGTGAGATGCTAGGAAAATGGATTATTTTGATTGTAAATTATGTTGGCTCATTCTGTGTTGTGTGACGTATACAATAAATCATAAGTTCAATGGGGCATATATTCAAATGCTGAATTTAAAAACAGGGCTGAAATAATTGCAGTGGCAATATCACAATTAAAAAGTCCAAAAAATATTAACAGTTACTTGATGCGAGCTCTGGATGGATTTCAAAGATAAATAAAATCGCGTCTGCACGAAGTTAACTATCTCAAAAGAACTGATGACACTGATAGTCTCTTCACTCCCAAAACATTGAGACTGTGTCAACGCTGTTGAAGTCTATTAAAGCTAGGTGTTGTGCTGCAACTACTTCTGCATATACCTCGACATAAGACTGGACAGCGTTCAGTAGTAATTCAAGGCATAAGGAAAATGTCTGGTTGGAGGACATAGTGTTTACTACAGTAAGCTGCTGGTAGAACAAACGGACTACCGTAGTGAACACCTTAACTCCTGTGTGAACTATACACGTATGTGGGATCGAGGTGAAGTGTATCCACAACTAGAAATGAACAGAATGGACTTCTATGTAATTCAGAAGCGAAAAGTCGAAACTTAAGCAAGTTTGTTATTGTTTTTTATCAAAAACCGTTGGATGTCAATTGCTATTGTGGTGTTTTGCTTCAGGGACTTGAGTTTGATGTTCGTGTTAGAGAAGTTAAAACATTCTACAAAATGAACCGTTAGGTTACTTGTACGTATCTTCAACCCATTTGGATTCAATCCTCACCATGGTTCTTCTGAAACCTTTGTATATTCTTATTAGTTGGCAGCCAATGATGGCTAAGAAATGAAGTTAGTTGTCCCTTTATTCGTCACATACCCTAAAGCTGATATCACACTGTTTGACGAAACGTCAATCTATGACAAATATATTCGACCGAATATTACTGTGGAAAATGTTTGGTTTGTATTTGTCGTTCCAATTATATGGCAACTTGTCAAATAGTGTGATGCCCTTCATTATGGTTTCTCATGTATGTTTGCTCAATACTAGCAAATAATTTATTTGAAACTTTGGAAATTCTTGAGTGGCAAACATCAGCATATTCATACCGTCAATTTGTAAAAGTGTATCCGATCGATCAACGGTTGTGTGAAGTTGTTGTTTTACTAATTTGTTATTATTTTATTAATTGTTTATTAAAATGTTATGAGTCCATCATCAATCATGTCCTATTTTGTGACATAAAACGACTCAATTTGGGTTTCTGACAATCTGGAGAGCGTTGAAGCTTCAAGCCCTATTGTGCCAGCAAAACCACTAGGCTGAACCGAAAAAAATTACAGCTGAGTGGAACGAAGGATCATAATCAAAGTGGTTTTGATTGTCTCGGAGGAATCTTAAAATTTCCTGTAGAACTGATGCTGATCAACTTCAAGCGAAGTAGTCGAACTTCAAATTCAGTTCAACTCCTACCACACGAAACAAAAGCAGACCAAGTTCGGCCAAGGAGCAAAAACTAAAATTGTGCGTGAAAAAATTACTCCAAAAACATGTTCGTGGCTGCAGCGGAGGACAAACATACAACAGAAACAGTATCAAATCTGGCAAGTATAAACGAAGGATTTTTGACAGCATTAAATTTGATGGTATTGGCTGGAA
Source organism: Aedes japonicus (assembly GCA_034211315.2). Lineage (NCBI taxonomy): Eukaryota > Metazoa > Arthropoda > Insecta > Diptera > Culicidae > Aedes > Aedes japonicus. Next base: position 113,959 of record JASCZW010004433.1, read on the forward strand.
AGTTCACCGTGTTTTGTTATCATCCAGATTGATGAACTGCCTTAAACCCTTGAAATGAGCTGACATGATACCAAAAACACTCGTCAATTCTTCGAGGCTTAGAGAAACGATATTTGAATGTTCCATGCAGCCCTACTAGGTTTAAATCGCACATATGGCACCGGTATATTTCGTTGAGGCAGTTGTGTGGGCGCAGGAATTTTCAATTGATTTTGCTTCAAGGCTTGAACAAATTTTGAATACTTCTCCATCAGAGATCCCCGAGAAATAGCACAAATCGCTTTCAACTAAAGAAGGATTGCTCTGAGGACTTTGGCGCACATGACGTTACTCGACGAGGTCCCCAGTTTCATCCCGAACGGAAGTTGCTGGTTTTCGCTTGTAGGCTTCTCTGATCTTTTTATCGAAATCCGGACTAACAGGACTGTTCTCTATACTTTCGAATCGCAGACCGTACCGCTCCGACGCTTACACCCTTTTCTTGGCCAGGAGAGTCCGCTCACAGTATACGATACTTTTGCGTTGTTCCGGAGTAAGACCGCGCATTTTGATAGCTAACACAAAACTGAGCACTTTTTTTGATGCTATGTCATTCAGAAATGTGCAAACAAAAAGACGCAGCCAAAACATGTTGAATTATTTCATTATATTCAAAGTGACCGTTAAAATAAGGTGTGCTTATACTTTCTGAAGTAGTCGTTAGTTTTATATTACCTTTATATTATATTACATTTTTTGCACTTGCTGCTCATACAGTTCGGACGTGTTCCTGACCGCGTGTTTTATTTAATATTTTTTTTTGCGGGCGTTTTATTTTCGCTGTTCGTTTTACTCGGGACGTTAACTGTTGTTAGTTTTTTCGATATGGATATGAAGTGTGAAATTTGCTCGTTGGACTCTGCCACGGATTCGCTAATGTGGAAGTGTACTGGTTGCCCACGAGTTTTCATGCAGCCTGCGTGGGAGTATCAGTGCAACGAAATTCGCTACGAAGCACAGTGAAGAGCAGAAAAGTAGATTTTAGCGCGTACCTTATGCCATGCTGTGAATCTTGCCAAGAGCTCGTTACAAGCTAAGCTAGACTTCAATCGTATCGTCGAACAGCAAAAACAGCTTACAGAGCAAATAAATGCCAATACCGAGGTGACGCATCGTTTCGCGCTAGCACATGATCAACCAAACATTATTCACGAGGCAATTGAAGGATTGGAAGGCTTACTGCAAGAAATAAAAATTGAGCTCTCTGCAATAAACAAAAACAGTAGCTTAGCTGGCAGTGTTTCTTCTATAAAAAATCATGTAACATCGCTTTTTGATACAGCTATGCTGGCATCGAAAGAATGCACGGCTGCGTTATTCAATTCAGTAACGACAAATTTGTCCAACGACCTGCGCAATATAAGCGAGGAATTGAACCATCTACAGCAGCTGTCCATAGAAATCGCATCAAACTGCACGATGACATCGAATCCAGAATTGGAACTGGACATACTTGACGAGCTGAAATCATTGTCAGCAAACATAGCCTCCGTCCGATGCAGTGCTCCTGTCCCTCCCACACCTGATTACCCCAGTCTTGAAGTTGAGTTGACCCGAAAAATGACTCTGGTTGGCGACTTCTGGGTACAAGGAAGGTGTGGAGAGCTGACTGGACAGAGTATGATGACCGGCAGTTGCGCCGCAATAAACAAAACAAAATTGCTGAGAAGGCTAGGAAACGTAGGAAGCAACAACAAAGGGCGCAAAATAATCTTGAACGTAGCAGCAACAGTAGAAGCGCCAGCAATACCCACCCCTTTAACAACAATCGCAGCAACAATCATAATCACACTATCAACGAACTTCTCCCTGATAGAGAGCTTCTTGCAGCAGCGAAAGATCGGTTCTCTAGGCCACCGATACAATGTCAACGTAGCGAAACTCAAAACCCGTGCCCAGTCCCACGTCCCGACCCAGCGCGCGTGCCCCACTGGATGGCTTCGGGGAGGCCGCCAATTCAATTTCAACGAGGTCAAATTTTAAACCCGTACCCGGCGTGCGGTGTATTTTCCCGCCCCGACGCAGCACGCTCACCAAACTGGATGGATCCTGAGAGCTCTACAACTACAACGTGTTCAGCATGTGCAAATAGGCTTCCGGGTTTTCCACGGAATTGACGAACCCTTTGGAGAAAGGCGAGGATCTAGCAGAAACTGCCCTTATTAAAGACCTGACGACCTCTCTAAATCAAGGAGAGGTAAATAGTTTTAATTACACAAATTTTACTGACTCAATCAAACCAACTACTTCACCTCAGACACAAATAGGAACTGAAATTTTGGTGTATTGCCAAAATTTCAATCGAATGAAAGGTTCCGCTAAGATTAAAGAAATCCACAACAAGAATGCAGAAATCATCTCGGCAGAAAAATGTAATGATTTCGAACATGTTTGGGTAAAAGTGCAAATGTCGGGGGAAACACACGTATTTGCCTCTGTGTATTTTCCACCGAACAATGCTCGCAAAGACTCATATGAAAAATTCTTTAGTATTACCGATGAAATTTCGGCCAATCTTACCCCAGAAGTGAAAATTCACATATACGGGGATTTTAATCAACGTAGTATTGATTTCTTTCCAGACACAGACAATGAAAGTATCTTACTTCCAGTCGTTGGGGAAAATGAAACACTGCAGTTTATATTTGACAAAACTGCCAGTTTAAGGCTCAATCAAATCAATCATGTAAAAAATCAGCAAAATTGTTATTTAGATTTTTTATTAACAAATATTCAAGAAGACTTCTGTGTGACCGAATCTCTTATTCCATTATGGAAAAATGAAGCATTTCACACAGCAATTGAGTTTTCCTTATTCATACACCAATACCAAAAACCCGACGACAGCGAATATGAAGAGGTCTTTCAATATCATTTGGCAAACTTTGACAGTATTAGGCATAGGCTAAGTAGTATAAATTGGCAAAAGATTTTTAGAACCGAGGAAAATATCGAATCTTCTGTTGATGCATTTTACAAATTGTTATTCGAAGTTATAGTTGAACATGTACCATTGAAAAAAATAAGGAGACAAATTTATTCCAAAAACCCAGTTTGGTGTAATGAACAAATAAAAAAATTAAAAAACTGCAAGCAAAAAGCACATAAGGTATACAAAAGAAATTGTAGCAACGAGAATCTGGTAAATTATTTCAATATTTGCGACCAGCTAAATCAAGCCGTCAATATAGCCTTTGATGAGTACAACTCAAAAACCGAGTTAGAGATAAAATCCAATCCAAAAAAATTCTTTAACTATGTAAAAACTAAACTGAAATCTGACAATTTTCCATCAAAAATGTACCTAGATGAAAATGTGGGGTCTACCTCACCAGAAATTTGCAATCTATTTGCAACTTTTTTTCAAGATGCATATACCACATTTTCTGAAGCAGATCGTGATCGCAAATATTTCGGTTTCTTTCCAGAATTTAGTAGAGATATTAGTGTAAACAATATAAATGTGAATGACATAAGGGAAGCATTGAAAAAATTGGATGTCTCCAAAGGATGTGAGCCCGATGGGATTCCTCCCATTTTTCTGAAAAACTTAGCTTCGGAACTTACAACTCCCTTGTTTTGGCTTTTCAATATGTCGATCGAATCTGGTATTTTTCCCAACTCGTGGAAAAGTTCCTATCTAGTACCTATATTTAAATGTGGCAAAAAATCCGACATACGAAATTATCGCGGTATTGCCATTATCTCTATCATTCCGAAACTTTTTGAAGCGATCGTTAATGAAAAACTATTTTGTCAAATTAAAAATAGAATCTCTACCTTGCAACATGGATTCTTCAAAGGACGCTCAACTAATACAAATTTACTCGAATTCGTCAACTATTCGCTAGTTGCAATGGATAATGGAAACCATGTTGAAGCCCTATATACAGACTTCAGCAAGGCATTTGATCGCATTGATATACCTATGCTTCTTTTCAAACTGCAAAAATGGGTATTGAGCTAAATTTTCTTAAATGGCTCGAGTCTTATCTTACTGATCGACAACAAATAGTCAGATTTAAAGGCAAGACTTCAAATCCTATTCGAGTTACTTCAGGAGTTCCTCAAGGCTCCCATCTCGGCCCTCTTTTGTTCATACTATATGTAAACGATATTTCCCTCATTTTAATTCTTTTTTAAGCCGACGATTTTAAAGATATTTTAAGAAATAAAAACAACGGAGATTTAAGATTATTCAAAAAAGACGTACTCTTATTTTATAATTGGTGCAAAAAAGCCTTTTGCAGCTAAACGTTCAAAAATGTAAATTAATATCATTTAGTAGAAAGCGGAATACATTAGACTGTACAATCTCTCTAGGAAACCAGGTAGTTGAAAAGTGCGGAAGAATTAAAGATTTAGGTGTTATTTTAGATAAGAAACTAACATTCATTGACCACTATAACACAATAATCAGTAAAGCAAGTAGCATGCTAGGACTTATAAAACGATTTAGTTACAGCTTTCACGACCCATACACAATAAAAACATTATACGTTGCATATGTGAGGACAATACTTGAGTATTGTAGCGTAGTATGGTCACCTTTTTCAGTCACGCACGAACAACGAATAGAATCAGTTCAAAAGCAATTTATACTGTTTGCCCTTCGAAAACTAGGTTGGACAAGATTTCCTTTACCATCTTATAAAGCTAGTTGTATGCTCATCAGCATCCAAACATTAAAAGAGCGTCGAGAATTTGCAATGGTCTCAGTTGTAAACGATATCGTTTCGCATCGTATTGATTCTGAAGAACTTTTATCAAAACTTAACTTTTACATACCAAGTCGTCAACTACGAAATAGAAATGTTTTTACTACAAGCCACCATCGTACAAATTATGCTTAATTTGGACCTTTAAATCGGATGATGGCAACATACAATATGCATTGCGAAAACGTTGACTTTACAATGATAAAATGTAAATTGAAGCAATACTTTGATGATATTTGATAAAAAGCTGCTCATAAATGTACTAGTATATAAGCCAAATACTGTTTCAAACATATTTATGTAGATATAAGAGTGACAAAATATGTAAAAATATCTGTAACAAAGGTCTACACATGATTGACGTCAAATAAATAAATAAATATATCAATACAATTTGGAGTGTTGCATGATATGTTTTGGTCCAAGTAAAAAAATTGCCTCTTCCTCGGAGGTAACCAGAACATTCCAATAACGTTTTGAGCATTTAGTACTACCACTATTGCACTTATTTTAGAATTCTAATGCTATTTAAGGTTTCGCATGTAATGTTTTGGTCCAATTCAAAAACTAGCTACTTCCCCGGAGGTACCCGCAACATTTCCGGATGTGGCCAGTGTTTTCTTGGGCACTGAGTATGGCTACTATTGATCTTGTTATCGAACTCTTATGTGATTTGAGGCTTCGCATGATAGATTTGAAATTTTAGATATTTTCTTTAAAAGTAACCTATACTCACCGGAACTTGTTCCGGCCGCATCTCTGGAACCAGTTAATCGATTTCCAAAACATTCTATGGGACTATAGTATCTATTGTTTCGTCCAATTCGGTCCAATGGTTGCCGAGAAACGTGAACTTATTCATTTCTTTACTCATATACACACACACTTATATATACACACGAACCCACATAAACTCATACGTACACTCGCACACACAAACACACGAAAGAGGGATAAAACCAAACATTGTCTCTTCTTGATAGGTGCGACATGTGACATGATTGAATTTATTTTTGTTGCATACAAAGCGATATACATACAATGCTATGTCTTTTTCGGAAATAACAATCCAAAGTTAGGGGGCGACCCCGGCGTATTGGTTAACATCTATACCTCTCACGGCTAAGTCACGAGTTCGAATCTCACCCCCGGAGAAGTTACGAAAGTGCCCAAAAGTGGTTTTTCACTGACTACAACGGGAGATGAACCAGCCCGAGGCTGAAAATCTCGATAATCAAGACAAAAAAAAACAATCCAAAGTTATGTTACATTCGTGATTCTACAGCCGTGTGACAACGATACATAATTTTTTATCCCACCCTTGAAAAGTTAGGACAATGTCTTTATCATTCATGCATTCACGAGTTGGGACTCACTGGTCATCACACATTGCAACGTAGTCCTATGTCAACTTAGCGTACAACCTTATTGGGCTGTCTCTTCTAGTTTTTCTTCGCACTTGAGAAAAAACGATCGGAATGATTGCACCCAAATTCAAAAATATTAAGCCCAGCTCCATATTTTCCTAACTCTTTTCAAATACCTCAGCTGACTGCTTTTGAATCGTTCTGAATATACAACTTATCACCTGATACTACATCTGCTAGTAAAGATTGGACTCGGAAAAAATGCGACACTTTGTTTTGGGTGTAACTTTTATCGCGTGGGTAAAAATCATGAAATTTTGGGTAATACTAGAATAAAGTGTTATGTTTATGTGTGCAAAATTTTATCGCGATCTGTTAAGTAGTTTTCATGATACATTCGAAACAAGAAGAGCTACGCTACAGATGGATCGGCAAAAGGCTTGGAATCCACCATTCCACCGTGTCCCGCGTTGTGAAGATTTTATAGGAGACGAAGACAGCGGCTGAAAACCGAAAACGGAATAGCCAGGTAAGGCGCACTTTAAGAATACCCCGAACCTTTCCACCTGAGACGTGGCCAAAAAGGTCAATTCGTCGAAGTGGTTTGGCCAACAGACCATGAATCGGGCTAGGCTACGTGTTTTTAAGGTCGGGATGGCGCCATACTGGACTGACAAGCAAAACACGGTGGCCAAATTGCGTGCGCGGAAGCTGTACCGTGAATGGCTGGTCAAGCCAGGCTGCCTCGTCATGGACGACGAGACATATACCAAGGCGGATACCAAACAAATCCCTGGCTTCGAGTTTTTTCTCGGTACGTCCCGTCCCGCATGGAGTTCCGGAAGAGAAATATGGACAAATTCGCGAAGAAGTACCTGTTGTGGCAGGCGATCTGCGAGTGCGGACGGTACAGCAAGCCGTTCGTTACAACCGGCACCAGACCCGGGTAGATTAATCGAGAGGAATGCTTGCAGAAGCGCTTGCTGCCCTTCCTCCGCTCTCACCGTGGTCTTACGCTGTTCTGGCCGGATCTCGCTTCGTGCCATTACGTTAAGCCTGCAATGGATTGGTACGAAGCAAAGGGCGTTAATGTGGTCCCGAAGGAGGCGAACCCCTCAAATACACCAGAACTTTGTCCGATCGAAAAGTTTTGGGCGATAATGAAGAAGAAGTTGAAGAAAAGCGGAAGCTTTGAAGAAAAACTGGGAAAAATTGTGTAAGGAAGATGGACAAAGCCTCGCCCAAGATCTCATGAGCAGTGTTAAGAGAAATGTACGAGGATTCAGCTTGGGGGAGGAACAAAAAATAAATTATGCCAAAACATAGCTAATATATAGTTTTTAAACCTCTGAAAATTTAAGAAGTATCCGATTTAAAATGAGTTTTTGGTGATCATTTTTGTATGTCTAATTCTTTCCGAGTCCAGTCTTTAGACTAGCAATTTGACGGATCGCATTATCTCACACTACTCCATTCGATGATATGGTAAAACGAAAAAGGAATCAAACTCAATTAAATTTCTTAATCATCGGAAAATTTTCCTATTTTTATTTTAAATGAACCAAACCGGTCCATCTCAACTGAATGTTATATGACAAAACCAAATGTTCGCCAAACTACAAACAATTATGCGCACTTGCCCAAGTTTGACCTCTGCCTTTCGCCAAAACGGAAATTGCTCATAAGTTTTTGTTTTAATAATTCCCGCTGCCCGATTATTTCATTATCTCTTTTTATAGTTCACTGTAATCAATAAGTTTTAATGGTACGAACGTGACTTGAATTTATTCCCGCCACCACCGAAAAAAAACCCAAACCGAAACGGACAGCTTTGCAGCTTGCCATCCTCATCATCATCAGCCAACCAACCAACCAACCTTCAGTCCGCCTATCGTACGCACGTTCCCAAAACCACAAGCAGCAGCATCCCGAATGAAACCCCTGGCACAAGTGCCTCCGTATTCCGCCGTGGACCGTGGCTGTGGTGGCGGAGGAGGAGGAGGAGGAGGAGAACGGTGTTAATAAAAATTAAATTTTAACTTTACGACTGTTAAATTTTCTTTCACTTCCCATTGACTCCGGTCTGGTACATGATGAGTGGTGAACTTATTTAGAATGCACCTTCTGGACGGATGATTATGCGCGCGAAACCAGCCACGAACCCTTCGCGAAGGGCAGATGCGGATTCCAAGGAATTTCGGCCGGTTGTCTTCGTTTGTCTGATCATCATAAACCTGTCATAACTTCATTGTGTTCACCGGTGCTCCGGACATAAGCTTTCAAATTCCCCCGCGTCAACAAGTCTCATTACAAACAGATCACGTCTCCAGCCTCCGGGTTACGACATGGTTCACTCTCAATAAACCCCGGATCATTTACCCCACGGAAACGCTCATCCACTGACTTCCTCAAAACCGGTGTGTCATTTCACGGTTCTATGCAAATTTGCGTAATACATCAACACCTTCTAGAAGACGGTACCTTTTCTCGGGCAGGATTTGGGGTGGAAGCCTGCCAGTCGCAACACATGTAGGTAATTTATCTTCGAGCCATCCCTTTTTGGGACTTCCTTCCGGAAGATACGGCTTCCTTATGTGTTTGATTGTTTTCCTGTGCAAATATGTAGATTCAAGATGATGGAGTGGATTGAAAGAGAAGGAAGCGTTTTATCGTCTGCAAATTATTCGACAAACAAAATTATCCTCCAACAAATTGATAAGACGATTAGGTACCTACATGTGGAGAAAAATGAAAATAAATTGTTCCCTTCCACCTGACCGAAAACGAACTACATTCTTATGATCCGAAGTCGTTTCATGTGGTCGCTCCCTCCGAACATAATGGCAGAAGATTCGGAGCAAGAAAAGCCTTCCCGGGGGAAGGAAATCTCCGTTACGGAAAATTAATCCAATTTAAGGACTTCGTTTTTTTCGCCCTCCCCAAACTTCGGAACCTTCGTCTTACCCCCGGCAAAAGGCAGTAAATTAAAAACTGAGCTGGGAAAAACTTTTCCGCAACCTTTTGAAGATACTCGGTTCTTTTCTCCGTCGGAAGGGACAATGTGATAACATGTTTATTATGGTAGTAAATTAAGCAAATGAACCGGTCGACGACAAAGACAAACGGAGAAGGCTGACTGTGTGATGTATGTGAGATTTGTACGGCCAAGGTAAGATTGCAGTAAGTAGCTTTTGTGAAGACGAACAAGAAAGGGATTAAACTCTTGGTTTTCCAGGGGTGGAAGAAGTCAAGAAGCGAGTGGTGGCGAAGGGGGTTAGTACTACACATTCATTTTACACTTCAGTGGCAGAGGACGATCCTTGCTGCAGTGGAGTTAGAATAAAAACACAATAAACAAATATTTATAGCTATAATTTAGAGTCAACGATTACGGTGGGGCTGTGTGAAAATGGATTTATGGTACATGACTTCGGTGTTATTCGCCGTTTGATAGTACGAGTATAAGAAATATTTCCAAATTTGGTGGCTAGCTTTCACAACTCTGAGTTGATTGTGACTTTTGGTCAAAGAAATAATAATTTACGATGTGGTTAATTAAGGACATTGCATATTAACTGATATGCATAAACTCTTAAAAAGAGCCCGAGGCTAGAATTAAAATATCTACAAAATTTGAGAAATGTCCACCCATACCTTTAGTGATTAATTTGTGTTCTTGCAATTTTTTAACTCTGCCTTTCAGCGATGCTGAGTCGCTTTATTGGTCTCTTCATTTCCACTTCAGCTCCACTTACTATGCTCTAATTAATCAGGATATGTGGTACGTACGGTCTTACGATATCTGCTGACAATTCTGTTTTGCGGTTTTAGAAATTTACTCAAATCTGCGCGTAAATTACTAAATTTTAATTACGAAAACCAATTCTTATTCAAAACTAGCTGATCCCGATGCGAGCGTTGCTACGCCTGCAACTAAATGAATGAACATTACATAGAACTGACGCTTTTTTTTAATGGTTTTTTTTTTTTGAGTAATAAGGAGTTCAAACATCAGAACATTCTTCTTACCCAGACAATACACAGTTTGTGGCTTAGTTACCTGGATAATTCTCAGGATTGGTTGAAATTTGTGTTTGAATTCACCATAGAAATATTTCTTGCATTCAAAAAACCCCGCATACCATTCTTGATTCCATTTGCTTGTTCTCAAGCTATGCAGAAATTTGTGTTTCATTTGTATGCGAGCCGGAAGGGGGAAGCGGTCTCAAACAATCATAAGAACCTTCACCAGCTCTAAAAATACCTGCATACATATATTCACTCCGATCGGTCAGACAGACAGTCAGACAGAAATCCATTTTAATATAAATAAAAATCCTGTTTCCAATAACCCCCACATGCCAAATGTGGTTTCATTTACTTGAATTTACTTCTCGAGTTATGCAGAAAATTGCGTTTCATTTGTATGAGAGCCCCCCCCCCCCTTTCAGATGGCAAAGGGGTCTCAAACCACCATAGAAATATGTCTGACCTTCAAAAAAAACCCACATGCCAAATTTGATTCCATTTGCTTTATTAGTTCTCGAGTTATGCAGAAAATTGCGTTTCATTTCTATGGGACCCCCCTCATTAAAAGGGCGGAGTGGTCTTAAACCACCATAGGAATATGTCTCTCCTTCAAAAAATTCCACATGCCAAATTTGATTCCATTTGCTTTATTAGTTCTCGAATTATGCAGAAATTTGTGTTTCATTTGTTTGAGAGCCCCCCCTCCCCCCTTCAGAAGGCGGAAGAGTCTCAATGACCATAAAAACATTTCTCTCCTTCAGAAACCTCCATATGCCAAATTTGGTTCCATTTGCTGGATTAGTTCTCGAGTTATGCAAAAATTTGTGTTTCATTTATATGTGAGATCCCTCCCTCCACTTTTAGAAGGCGGAGGGGTCTCAAATCATCATCGAAACATTTCTCTCCTTCAAAAACCTCCATATGGTTCCATTTTCTTGATTAGTTCTCGAGTTATGCATAAATTTGTGTTTCATTTGTATAGGGCGAAGAGGAATCTGAAACCATCATAGAAACCTTTCATGCCTTCAAAACCTCACACATGCTAAATTTGGTTTCTTTTGCTTGGGGTCTCAAACCACCGTAGAAACATTTCTTGCCTACAAAACCTCCACATGCCATATTTGGTTCCATTTGTTTGATGAGTTCTTGAGTTATGCAGAAAATAGTTTTTCATTTGCATGGGAGCCTCCCTTTCTAAAGGCGGGCGGGCTCTCGAACTATAATAAGATCTCTTCCCGGACCCAAAAACCCCTGCATACAACTTTGCATAGCGGTAGGGATAGTTCTCATGTTTGGTTTAAATTTGTGTTTCGTATGTATGGTAGCCCCCCTTTTCAGAGTGAGGAGAGGTCTCAAATTACCATAAAACATTTTTTGCCTTCAAAAACTCACCCATACCAATTTTGGTTCCATTTGCTTGATTAGTTCTCGAGTTATGCAGGAATTTGTTTTTCATTTGCATGGGATCCCACCCTTTCGAAAAGTGGGAGGGCTCTTGAACTATCATAAGATGCTTTCCCGGACCCAAAAACCACTGAATACAAATTTGCAAAGCAGTAGGTATAGTTCTCATGTTTGGTTGAAATTTGTGTTTCATTTGTTTGAGAGCCCCCCTTTTTAGAGGGAAGAGGGGCTTTGAACCACCATAAAAACATTTCATGCCTTAAAAAACTCGTCCATTCCAAATTTGGTTCCATTTGCTTGATTAGTTCTCGAGTTATGCAGAAATTTGGGTTCCATTTGTTTGAGAGCAACCCCTCCCTCCTTCTTTCTCATATGACGGAAGATCACCATAGAAACATTACCCTCCTTCAAAAACTTCCACATGCGAAATTAGTTTCCATTTCTCTTATTAGTTCTCGAGTTATGCAAGGATTTGCGTTTCATTTGATTAGGTTCCCCCCCCCCTTTCAGAAAGGGGAGGGGTCTCAAATCAACATAGAACAATTTTTTGTCTTCAAAAACCACCACATCCTGAATTTGGTTCCATTTGCTTGATTGATGCTCGAGTTATGCAGAATAGTGTATTTCATTTGTATCGGAGCCCTCCCCCCCCCCTCCTTTAGGATGGAAAGGGGTCTCAAACCAACATAGAAACATTTTTTGTCTTAAAAAACAACCACATGCTAAATTTCGTTCCGTTTGCTTGATTAGTTCCCGAGTTATGCAGAATATTGTGTTTTATTTGTATGGGAGCCCCCCCTTTCATGACGGGGAGGGTTCTCAAGCTACCATAGAAACCTTTTTTGCCTTCAAAAACTCACACATGCTAAATTTGGTTTCTTTTGCTTGATTAGTTCTCAAGTTGTGTAGAAATTAGTGTTTCATTTGTATGGAAGCCCCCCTTTCCAGTGAAGGGAGGGGTCTCAAACCATCATAAGATTATTTTTCGGTCTTAAAAATCTCTGCGTACAAAATTTCACGCCGATCGGTTCTACCGCTCGCGAGTTAAATCGTGACAAAGGAAACCCCAACTCATTTTTATTTATATAGATTCATTAAGTTATAAGGTAGAATGTAGCCAGTTGGACTTGGGCGAACTTCAGAAGGTATTGGCAAACGTAAATAAGCTAAACCTGGTTGGTAAATGACTGGACAATGCGTACCATTAGTACTTCGCGTACCTGCAGGTATAAAATAGATCCTAATGCGATCCTTAGCCTCTTGTCCAGTCACTCCTATCCCTACCTCTCCGTGGTGCCGACTGGGATATAAGTAACCATAAGAGAGATCGGGTAACCAACCCTGGTGGGACCTTGGTCATATGCTGACAGGGAAGGGCGGGCTGCCGTATTCAAATGGTGCAGTCTATCTGAGCGTCTGTTCTCCATGTTAGGGGCAGCTCAAAACGGCGTCTGTTCTCCATGTTAGGAGCGGCTGATCATCGTCCTTGTGCCAGCGTGGGACTCTAAACAGTGCTGTGCACGATGGTCCTCCGGCGAGACAGGGGGTTGGAGAAGGCCCAACAAGCCGCCCTTAAAAAGTCAATGTTACAAATAATACAGAAGTTAATACGGACCGGAACAATCGGCAAAGACCTAGGCGACGAATTAAGGGCTATGATTGGAAACTCGGAACATGGAACTGCAAATCGCTCTGCTTCGCTGGCTGGGATAGGATAATCTATGACGAATTTCAACCACGAAATTTCGAAGTCGTAGCACTGCAGGAGGTTTGCTGGACAGGACAGAAGGTGTGGAAAAGCGGGCATCGAGCGGCTACTTTCTACCAGAGCTGTGGTACCACAAACGAGCTGGGCACCGGCTTTGTAGTGCTGGGCAAAATGCGTCAACGCGTGATTGGATGGTTTTCGATCAACGCTAGAATGTGCAAGCTGAGGATCAAGGGTCGATTCTTCAACTACAGCATCATCAACGTACACTGTCCACACGACGGGAGACCCGATGACGAAAAAGAAGCGTTATACGTTAAGTGTATGATGGCTGCCCGCAGCGGGACGTAAAAATCGTCATTGGTGACATGAACGCTCAGGTAGGACGGGAGGCAATGTACAGACCGGTAATAGGGCCTAACAGCCTGCATACCGTATCGAACGATAATGGCTAACGATGCGTGAACTTTGCGGCCTCCCGTGGTTTAGTAGTTCGAAGAACTTTCTTCCCCCGTAAAGACATCCACAAAGCCACTTGGAGGTCACCTGACCGACGAACAGAGAATCAAATCGACCATGTTCTAATCGACGGGAAATTCTTCTCCGATATCATCAACGTTCGCACTTACCGCAGTGTGACTCAGACCACTACCTAGTTGCAGTATGTATGCGCTCAAAACTCTCGACGATGTACAACACGCGTCGAACTCGGACGCCACGACCTAACATTGAGCTACTACGGAAAACCAGAGTTGCTCATGAATACGCGCACCAGCTAGAAGCAGCCCTATCAACGGAAGAGCAGCTTGGCGCTGCTACTCTTAAGGAAGGCTAGAGAAATATTCGAACCGCCATTGGTAGCACTGCATTAGTGACACTAGGTACTTCTGCACCGAATCGGAAAAAATGACTGGTTTGATGGCGAATGCAAGCAGTTAGTAGAGGAGAAGAATGCAGCACGGGCGAGAATGCTGCAACACCGTGCGAGAGCGAATGTGGAACAGTATAGACAGGCACGGTACAGACAAAATTCTATTCTTCGAAGGACAAAGCACCAGAGGAAGATCGAGACGCGAAGAAATGGAAGCACTGTACCGTGCTAACGATCCGCAAATTCTATGAGAAGTTGATCAGCTCGCGCAAAGGCTACGTACCACAAGCCGATATGTGCAGCGACCTGGATGGCAACCTTCTCACAGGAGAGTGTGAGGTGATTGAAAGGTGGAAGCAGTACATCGACGAGCAACTGAACGGTAATGTTACAGCGAACGAAAGTGGCTCGGTAATAAATCTAGGAACACGCGCAGAAGATGACAGGACCCCGACCTCAACCCTTCAGGAAGTTGAGGAGGAAATTGGTTGGTTGAAAAACAACAAAGTCGCTGGTGTTGACCAACTCCCAAGCGAGCTATTAAAATACGGTGGTGAAGCACTGGCCAGAGCGCTGCACTGGGTAATTACCAAGATTTGGGAGGAGGAATGTTTATCGGAGGTTTTAATGGAGGGAATAGAGTGTCCCATCTATAAAGAGGGCGACAATCTGGATTGCTGTTATCGTGAAATCACGCTACTGAGCGCTGCCTTCAAATTGCTCTCCCAAATACTATGCCGCCGCCTGTCACCAATTGCAAAGGAGTTCGTGGGGCAATACCAAGCGGGATTCATGGGTGCCCGCGCTACTACCGACCAGATATGCGCGATTCAGCAAGTGCTGCAGAAATGTCGCGAATACAACGTGCCCACACATCATCTTTTCATCGATTTCAAATCAGCGTATGATACAATCGATCGAGACCAGCTATGGCAAATCATGCACGAATATGGATTTCCGGAAAAACTGACGCGGTTGATCAAAGCAACGATGGATCGAGTGATGTGTGTCGTCCGAGTATCAGGGACACTCTCGAGTCCCTTCGAATCTCGGAGAGGGTTACGGCAAGGTGATGTATTGTCGTGTTTGTTGTTTAACATTGCACTGGAAGGTGTGATTCGAAGAGCTGGGATAGACACGAGTGGCACGATCTTCAGGAAGTCTGTCCAACTATTTGGCTTCGTCGACGACGTTGATATCGTAGCACGTAACTTTGAGACGATGGCGGAAACGTACATCAGACTTAAGGCTGAAGCTGGTAGGATTGGGCTTGTGATCAATCGACCAATTAGAAGGCGACCTGTGGACCCTCCGCAGACAGCGAGGCTGGCGAGTGACATCCATGGACCGAATAGAATGGAGACAACTTCTGTGTACAGCAGAGGCCACGCCGGCCTTAGTCTGATTGGTAAGGTAAGTAAATAAGCTTAACTCAAGTAAAGATGTGTCCAGGAGCTTTGAGCTTTCGTATGTTCAATTGAACAACCGAACAACGCCATATCATGTGGGGTAATGCCGCTATAACCAGTTACCTGCACTAATCGTCGCCTATTGCTCATATTTTCTGTAGTGGGCCCCAGTGATCTCCATGTTGTGATGACCTCTAGGGTGACGTCGTCCGCGAAACCAAAAATCTTAACCCCATTGGGGAACGTAAGTTCCTAAACTTTGTAAGTAGAGTTAGCTTTCGCTCATATTTCGTTACCACTCACGTGCCTCTTTAAATACCTCTTCGTCGCCATCCTCCACCTTCCAGTTGCCATCCTCCACCTTCCAGTTGCTTGATAGCCTAGGGCTGCAGAACATCACATCGATGATCGACTCCGCTCCATTTCTATGGAAGGTACTTTAGGAGCTTACGTTAGCCAGGTCTGCGTTGAGTCTAGTCAGGGCCTCAAGCATAATCAGGAACCTATCCTGGAATCATCTTGGCGGCGCGTAACAACTTCAGAAGAACACTCCATTCACCTTTGCTACTGATAAGCCCTCGTTTGAGGTGGACACATCCTCCTGAACCGGTTACTTGTCTATCGTACATATAGACTGTTCCAGAAAGTATAAGCACACTTTCAAAATAACAAAAAAAAGTAATTTTTTTTTTAGTTCTAATAATTTTATTTGGAAAATCATATTTGTAAATTAGGCCAAAACAATACATGGCCTTCATGCTGCCTGATCATCGGTAATAATCGCTTCTGGAGACATTCCTTAACGTATTTCTGAGTTTTCATCGTCTCCGTTGTGATGTACGGACTAGATGTTTTACCACACTCGCATATTGCCTGTCAAACCATAACCTTCTTACCGTTGAGAGAATCGAATTCCTTGTTTCCGCTTACAGTATGATATTGTGGTCCGGGAAGCGTTTTGTAATCTAGTTTCACATACGTTTCATCGTCCATTATTGTACACCGAGAATTTATACACAATAACGAATCGTAGAGTTTGCGGGCCCGTGGTTTCACGGATGCGGCCTGTTCTGGGTTCCTTTTGAGTTTTTTCTGCTTCCGATATGTTTTTAGCCCAAGTCTTTCTTTGGCGCACATGACGTTACTCGACGAGGTCCCTAGTTTCATCCCGAACGGAAGTTGCTGGTTTTCGCTTGTAGGCAACCCTGATCTTTTTATCGATATCCGGACTACCAGGACCGGATTTCCGACCACTCTTCGGCGCATCTTCAAACGTACACTGTTCTCTATACTTTCGAACAGCAGATCGTACCGCTCCGACGCTTACACCCTCTTTTTTGGCCAATTTTCTCAAGGAGAGTCCGCTCAAAGTGCACCATTTGTGCACGATACTTTTTCGTTGTTCCGGAGTAAGACCGCGCATTTTGATAGGTAACACAAAACTGAGCACTTTTTTGATGCTATGTCATACAGAAATGTGCAAACAAAAGGACCAAAACATGTTGAAATATTTCACTATATTAAAAATGACCGTTAAAATAAGGTGTGCTTATACTTTCTGAAACAGCCGTTAGTTGTTGAAGACGTTGGTCGATCTTGGTCAGCATGGAGCGTCAGATGGTCAGGTGACGTTAAGAGTTTGGAGTAACATGAACATCTTTTATAGCAACAACAGCATTGTTCAAAATAAATACGTACGCGAACAAACTTTTCAGTTAGCATATTCTATTTTTTAAGTAACAAAAATATCATAAATCTTGAAATCTTGATTTTATAGAATATGAGACTGTGTTTTAGGATGCGGGAGAGTTCGGTCAGGAAGAACCTGCTACTTTAAAAAAATATATATAATTAAGGAATCGAAAAGTGCTTGAAGTTTTCTTGGCAATAAAAAGTAGGATCTAGATTAAGTGTTGCACACAATTTTAACGTTGAGAGAATCGGTCGCGAACTTTGAATAAAGCACCATCCTTTGCGAAAAAAACCAGTCAGCTTATTATCAACAAGAAATTTTGATTCCAGCCCTGTATGGGAATTTCAAAATAGGGTATTCTCTCTTTTTGAGGTATGAAAAAATTATGAAATTTTTTACAATTTTGCTAACTGTGATTTAAAAACTAATTCGAGAACTGATCGTCTTAGAAAAACATTCTTGTGGTGGTAAGTGCTTTAAATTATCTCAGGAAGCTGAAAAATTATGCAATGGCAGAATTTTTACACAAAATTTTCTAGGGCTCAGGAAAATCGAAAATATCATCGTCTATACCAAAATTGCCCACAAAATTGAAATATTGATTTCCTGAAACCCATATCAAGGTGGGATCATTTCTTAATCTCCGGGTATGAGAACTTCAGTGCAATTTCCCAGACGTTCAAGGTAAATCTCGAAAATCCTCGATAAATTTCAAAAACAAGAAACTCACCGCTTTCAAATTGTATGGTTTTAAAAATCAAATTTTGCAATCAAAAACAATTATTTCTGTTGGAATATTCATGATTCCATTTCTTTTTCACTTTCTGATCATATTCTTTTTCGGACTTATGAGTAATTTCAAGATTTTTCAGAACTTTTTTCTACAAGTCATGATGTTTTGCGCATCTTCTCTACAAGAAAAACTATGTATATTTCCATATAATTTTCCATATCTCGAGAATGAATAAACATCCTTTATCGATATATCAAAATTTTCAATCGCAAAAAAAGTTTTTTCGCCATACAAACGGTGTTTTTCTGGTTATTCCGAAAATTTTTCCTGAACCGTGAAATATTATTGTGTAAAATATCTTTGCAGACCATTTTTTCTATTGATTAGAAAATTTCAAGCACTTTTTACAACTCAATTCATGTTTTAAAAGTTTGCACTGCAAATTTAAATTATTCACCTCAGCTGAACTGCGATCAGTCACTGGTGTTTAAACCAGATTTTTCACGATTAAGGGGGAACTTTTGTCCAAAAATCTGTTACTTATGCACAAAAGTGAGGAAAAAAAAACCGGTTTCCACATTAGACCCGGGGTTATCTCATAGATGTGTAAGTGCATTTTAGAGTGTGGTTCATTAGTTGATTTTTTATTTGTTATATTTCTATGAGTTAGGAATTTTTAAAGTAAGTATTCTTGGAAAAACTAAAAATGTTATAAACTCAACTCCCCATTTCTCAAATTTTATCCATCGTAATCTAGTTAGTTCGATGGTTGCAAAGATGTTAATGTAAACCACTCATACCGATGTGATCTAGAGAGAAAGCAACGAATCAGCATATTTTAATAGAGCTTTGTTTTTGTATCTTCAAAAACCAACGCCCTTTTAATATTTATCAAGAGTAATAAAAATATACATTGCAATTATTAATTCTATAGGCATTTCTGAATCAGAATCAGCCAAGTTTATTTTTTCTACTTTTCAACTAAGATTATTTTAAATTCAAAACTGACATGTTTCTTAAATGAGTGCAGTTTAAAAAAATATATTCAAAAAACTACGTTTTTTTTGCAGAGGAAAACATGTCAACGATATGTTTTGTCCATCTGTTACGAATATCTTGATTTATATCTGCCAGTTATTTCAAAACACACTCCGTGGACAGAAGAACTTTACACATGTTATTATGTAAATGATTCAATTTGAACTAAAATTCACGTTATTATTGAAATCGACAAAACCAATATGCATATATTTTTTTTTTCAGAAGTGTGACATCCAACAGGAGGGGGGGGGGGGGGTAATCATATATGTGACAAAGTGTGACAGAGGGGGGAGGGGGTTTAAAAACTTGAAATTTGATGGACGTCATTTTTGAATCACCCCTTAGCAGTCAAACAGCTTTTATGGTAATCAGGCTGCTGCTAGAAAAGAGTTTTGATCAGGGATGCCAATGTTTCTGGATTCTTCCAGTTTTTTTTACGGGATCCAGTCAAATAGCTAAATCTTCAAATCATCCAGTTTTTCCAAATTTTGCCCAGTTTCTTCCAGTTGTTTTACACAACTATGTTGTGTAATATGTTTGAATATGTTTGAAGTTTAATCGCTTTTTGAATATTATAATTCAGCGCCAACATTAGATTAGGGTGAATCTGCTTTTGTAAACAATGGCTTTCGTAGTCGTTTTCTCTTGAACAAAAGGTCACAAATATAAATTAAGCACTCATTAAGGAAGAAGAGCTTTATCTCTATCCGTTGATGTATGCATTTTGAAGGAATTGTATTCAACTTCCGATAAATTAGCAGACAAAGTGTTTGTTTACAAAAACCGATCCGCCCTCATCAAATGTTGGCGCTGAATTGTTATGTTTGTATTCTCCTCATAGAGATGGCGCGAGAAAAATTTGAGTAAAATTACAAAAATTACGTAGTGTATAAAAATAAACCCAAGAGGAGAGAGTTTCTCTCCCATGTTGGTAACAAAACGGTGTCTGTAGAAAACAACCACAAGAACTATCACAAGCAATTTGTAGTACGTGAGCACGATCAGGTGCGCATTCTTTTGCCTATTGAAGTGACGGATTCGTCCGTGTCTTGACTTACCCCGCAGTGGAATGTTAATCAAAGGAATGCGTGCTTGGTTCGGGTACTGATACATATATCCTATATGCTGTATTCATTCACATTTTCCGGACACATATTAATATATTTCCCATAATTATTTTCCACATTGTACCGATATTGACAATAACTCTTATAGTTGATAACTATGAGTTAACAGTATCCTATAAAGTTTTAAGCATATGTCAGTATGTCAGATGTTAAAATTCCACATAATATTTTAATGAATGGGCGGTTACATTCATTTTATTTTCGTTCTATTTTATATCAAAATGTAGGTATATAATCCAGAACATAACAAATCTTACAATGACAATATGGCATACAGTAACCATATGTGTTAGTGTGAATAATTTATAGTTAAAACCATTGAAGAACAAGTCCATATATTGTAGCAATGTATCTTAAATACAACATATAGATTGGATTATGCGGCAACTCTTTTTTCATCATGAGGGCTTTTTCTTGAACTTTTTAGTATCCAGTTTTTTTTCCAGTTTTTTTGGTTGCATTCTTCCAGTTTATTTAAAAAAAAATATTGGCAACGCTGGTTTTGATAGTTCAAGCTACAAACTACATAGTTTTCAGGAAGAAAATTTATTCGAAAGATAACGGGAAAGCAATGCCGTACCAAATAGTGCAGATGATTGAACAAGGCGAAACATGCCTCACGATTATTCCATCTTGATGGGAGCAAAACGGAATCCTGCATTGGCCAAAAAAATGCAAAGCCATTGCTCGAAGAGTTCCCCGTTATATCCTCAAAGTGGGAGCGACTCGATTGCGTAAAAAAAGAGAGTTTGAGACTCGTACCGAAGCACAAAATGAGGTAGATCGAATGGACTCTATTTCTTATACGGAGGTGGATGACGTCTTCTAAAAAAGTGTGTCCCGAAAGCAGCCGAAACAAAAATACGATCAAGGATTTCAATTAGGTGTTTCTTATTCCTGGCCAGGGAGTTGATGCTGCTCCAATTGATTGTCCGGATGAAATTCAAAACCAGGTATGATTACCCTATACACGTAGGTCCCGTAACATTTTTACAGAGTTTCAATTCTTTTGAATCCAGATCAATACAGGAACTGAAACAATCATGTTGTTTACTGCTGGATCAATCGAATGCGAACAGGGATCATCAACGGTGAATATTCGAATTAATCCAGAATGATCGAAATATTGACAATCTTGCGAACGAACAAACACTTTGGGAAAATCAGCAAATAATCGTTAACAACCAGATTAAACCAATGCAGGCCATTGCTAAAATGCAGACATGTATTGATTATTTGATCGAGAATCATATGTACGGGAATGGACATCCAAAAGATCCAACCAAGATTTTATTGCAACCCGTAGATTCTCTTCTTAGAAGAGAGTCTGAATCGGCTACCGTTGAGAGGTACATAATCAACATGGGATTCATTTGCGGAGCTGACGGTAAGGCGTCTGGAATGGACAGTTGCTACCAATTGATTGATTATTTCTTTACTTGGAAGTTGCAATGCAAAGGTAAATGATGACAATAATATAATGAACATGCCGTCCACATCGCAACCTGAAGTATCTGGAAAAGTTCCCTTGAAATTTTACGTCAACTTCGCTGACTTTACTCTGGAGCTGTCAAGTTGTTACCGGGTTGGGTGTAGATTGCTATGTGTTTGACCCTCACAAAATCACTAACTGCTCACGTTTCGATTGTAGGCAACGACAGTCTCAGTGTGAGTATCGTTTACGTGGCTCTCACGTGATGATAATTTCTGGTTAAAGTTTAGAAATTGATATGCTGAGTGTATCGTGTGAGTGTCGTGAGATTGCCTTTATCTGATGGTTTTATTTCGCTTAACGATCTCTTTATATATAAATAATCTACCAGCACCGATCAACACATAGATCGTGTCCTTAGCAGATAATCGTTCATTGCGATTCGTAAGTACGTTGCTGGATCAACATGTAAACAAACTCACGACCATAAATATAGATTTCAGACGCCTGACTTCATCTGTTAAAACTAGTCACACTAGGCATTCAGCCCCTCCTTGATGGAAACATATCTAAACCGTACGTGGGTTGACACGTGACGAGCCACCGATTGAAGAACCTGCCCTGTCAAGCAACGTGGAAGAGGAAGTGACCGTCAACGATTGTTGTTATACCATGGCGCGTGGTTTTCATTGGCCAACATCCAACTGCACCAAGCGCTACCATCATGATCATAACGATGGTCAATATGTAGGTAGCAATGGAGTTCTTTAGCGCGCATATACTTGCATTTCGTTATCATAACTTAAAATATTTTCAATTACCATCGCGATGCGTCGCAGTAAAAACCAGTGGAATTTTTATTATATTACGAGTGGACTGTTTTTCAATTACAGTCCAATGAGTTTAGGCCCTTTGGGCGATGTATGGGGGTAAGTAGGCTGGGTAGGAAAAATGTCAACTCCTCGCCGGTCGTTCGCAAGGCAAGGTGATTCACAACTTTTGCCCAGACACATCTGCTCTGGATGGATTCGACCCAGTCTGCTTTGGTAGCCAGTATTTATCCGAGAGCCAGTTTATCCTTTCTTTTCTTTTATTGGCCTGCTTCCTGTTCATTCGATTGCATAAAACTCGGTAATTGTTTCGTCCGGATGGGATGCAATTTTCCAATTGATAGCTTTTGATGGACTCTCGCTGGACTTGAGTGTTGGAGGTTGGGCTAAGTTCTGTTGAGGACATTTGCATAGCAGTAGAGTTGTGATTGAATTGATTGAATTTTGCTGGCTGTGTGATCTAGATGAAGGAAAGGACTACAGTAGCAAACATTCCTGTACTGAACAGTACAAATTGTTCTTCGAATGCTTAACTTCAATCATGCTTGACATTTGGTGTAGTCGAGTATAAATCACTTAAACAGTTTCCAATCCATTCAGGAATCCAAAATTTTGTTATCCTCACACAAAAATTACCCAGACACAACCTTTGCCATAGCTGAACCCGGAAAAAAGTGGCGCATGATCGATTTAATTTTATTCAAATGCTCCAAACAAATCCGGAAATTGATTCCTTATTGAATATTCAAATCAATAAACATCCAATTGCCGTCACGCCTGAATCGGTTTCCGCTTACTGCCCGTTCCAGCCGTCGATCGGATATTAAAAACCAACAGTTGGCATTTTCCACGAATCACCCAACAATGGCAAACCAGCACTGGATTGAAGGCTGGACTCGCGTGATTCTCAGCACAAGGGGAATCATTTCCTACAAATCATATCGAATTAATATCATCAATTCATTACGTTCCACTTTTTTCTCTCCCCCACATTCGCCTCTACTCCTATTTTCCACTTCCTTCAAACGCACAGAATCGCCAACATCTTAAAGGGGATAGCACCCAGAGTAACTCATCAACTCACACAGCATTGCCTTTCAGCCAATGGGGCTGGGCAAAAACTAAGTTAGTGAACCGTTCGTTCCCTAGTCGCTGCTTGGAGGAAGAAACGCACAAGACGCATTATCATAACGATTGTATTAATAACAGAAAATCCTTAAAATCTTGTAGACAGATTGTTTACGAGAGTGCTAACGACAATGAAAAGTGTTTTTATTCTGCAACCACTTGAGCGGTTGGGGCGAAGGAGCGGAGGAAACTGAAGGAAGAAGACAGTCGGTATCATTACTAACTTCCAGTTAGGGGGAAAATATTAGCCTGTTTGCTTTCTTTTTGTTTTTGAAGACTGAATAGGTCCATTGCAAAAGGCAAGTATCGAACGAAGGGGGAACTGGTGCAGTAGAAAGAGATGCTGGGGCTGGTGTAATCCTCTTTGCTTTCTTTTCGAGGTCTTGTTGTCTGTCTGTCAGAAGAGGGATGTGTGACTTTGGACTTTTGGATATTGAAGTTCAACTTCAGAACGGCGCATAATGTCACATATCACGGTTTTTGTTTATTGATGCGGTTTGCAACTACAGTCTTGGAGAAGGCTGCGTAAATTATTTTGAAAATTAAACGTATATCACATGAGCATGAGCATGCTTGACCGCCCGAGGATGCTACTCCGTTATTGCCAGAAAAGAAAACCAAAAGATGCTGCTTGGGACGGTGGTAATCGGTGTGCTGAATTCAACTGACGTCGGCAGCGAATAAGAAATTGAACTATGTTCCCGATTTATTCTATGTACAGTGCTACACATTAAAGTTATTCCAATTTTGGCACCGATTTAAACCAATAGTAAGAAGGCAGTTGAGGCCACTCACAAGTGTAGGTGGTTTAATTCACAAAAAAAAACAAAAATATGTTAAAACATCGAGTTTGAGGACCGATTTAAACCAACAACTACAACAACTCACAAGCTTCCGCAGTACTAACTACTCCCAGGATTTTCCATCACTTCCGGGGACATCAAATACCCCTAGCGCCCCGGTTTTAAGAACAGAAGTTCCTTCTGCATCAGGACTGTTCTCATTTGAAGACATTGTCGAAGGTATCTTCAAGTACTTTGAAATTTCTGACCCTCTTAAAAGCATTGTTTTGGCAATTGACAATAAAGTGGCCCCTCCTTGCAGCTATCATTTCCTTCGATGGATAATTTTCCAAATAAGGTCGGGGATTTGATCACTGTTCTACAGTGGAATTGTCGAAGTTGATGATGATGATGATGATGGTCCCGCCACTTACCCCTGCAAAGGTTTGAGCTAGACGATTTATCTATTAGATAATTTATTTAAAAACAATTCAACCAGTTATGCAAAACCAAAAACGAACTGATTGTATCTACAGATATAAACTTCTTCCAAAACTGTTCATTTGCTTTACAGCGATATAATTGTGAAAAAGCTATTGATGTCAAATCCACAAATGTTCGCAAATAAACCCAGCGATCAGAAAATTCTATTACAATTCAAATCACAGAATTCTGTATAAGGACATTATCAAAATACAAGCCAATATCCGATCTTGCCCGCTACCGAGTGAGGTTTCAACACTAATGGAACCGCCACCTTAGTTTTAGGCTGACAAAGGATATCCCCAAACAGGGAAATCAAGAAAATTTCCAAACCGAAAAAATCCTGGACCGGCCCTAGTCAAACGTTTACTTTCAACTACAGCAGAACTGACAAAGAATTCCCCGACAATCAGCCAGACAACCCACTACTATTTCATGGCATCTTCTCAAGCATCAAAGGCCAATATTTTTTTTTGTAAATTCAAAAAGAAGTCCTTTATACCTGTATACCGCGCGCGAGGCTCAAACTTTTGAAGACTACACAAAAAATGAAGACTACTTTAAATTACAATAACAAAATAAAAACTTTAAATCCACCATCATCATCGAGGCGAAAAATATAGTTTGTTTGTGCCTCATGGCAAATATAAAACATTTAACAATAAACCATGCAAAAGATCCGTTTTAATAACATCGTCAAGATACAAAAATTAGTCAAGAGTAAAAGTTAACAGAGAGTAGCTGTTCAAAAGGCGGCTTTGATGTGTGAAATACATTGTCTCTTAAAATCTGTTAATGTTGCTGCACGTTTGATGTGTATAGGCATCGAATTTAAAACATTTATGCCTTTAAAAAACAACGAATTTTGTGAAGCTCCGTACAAAAATATGGTGTTCTAACCATCATCCACGTTTCTAGTGTTATATCTATGAATGTCACTTCCTCTTTAAATTCGATTACACAAATATCGAGGCAGTGAAACCGTTTATTACTTTAAAAATGAACACCATTGTCAAATACACAACTCTCTGCTTCACGGATAGCCACTGTAGGGCATCTAACAAAAAGAGGAGGAAATGAATCTGTTACATCTCAAGATCAACCGCATTATCTTATTTTGCAAACGCTGTAATCTCGATATTTGTGTTTGATTAGCTAAAAACAAAATGGAAGGGCAAAATTCAATGTGGGAGAGATGATAGATTTGTACAATTGTATTTACTAGCAATAGTTAAATCGTTTTTCAATCGGCGGAGAATACCGTACTTCTTGGCTATTTTCTTGATGACATCGTCAATGTGAGAGTCAAATTTAATCTATCATCAATAATCACGCCAAAATATTTAATCTCACGAACGTGATCAATTGTCAGCATCATCAATTTTAACAGAGACGTCTTCGTTAACTCGACTCACGGAAATAACCATGCGAATTTAGTTTTACTTATGTTTAATTTCAACTGTTTGTACTTTAACCATCTACTTAGAGAACGTAAATCTGCATTCAAATGTGAACGGCTCCTCGAGGCTTTTAGCTGCAATGAACAACACGGTATCATCAGCAAAAAGATTAATATCACAAAATCGCAAGACTCGTCGTCATGTCATTAATATATAGAATGAATAAAATGAACCCTAATACACTCCCTTGTGGTACGCCAAGGCTGTTCTCCACAGGGCTCGACATGGAATCATTAAAGGCCGTCCGGTGAGTTCTGTCAGACAAATAGCTTTCGAACCATCTGTATGCAGAACCCGAAAATCCAAAGCGCTTGATTGATTTTAACAACAAGGCCGAGAAATCGTTTCAAAAGCGCGTTTGAGATCCAAAAACAGCAACAATCGTATCTTTACGCTCTACATTTTCTTTGCATTTTGCTAAAACTAAATTGAACGCTGTTTCACAAGAATGACCTTCGCGATATCCCGATTGTTCCGGCGCAATCAAATTATTACTATTTAAATACGTTAACAGCTGGCGCTTTGCAACAAGTTCCAAAATTTTTCTAAAGTGTGCAGACATGTTAATAGGACGAAACTCTTCGGCTTTCATCGTTCCAGCGACTTTTTGAATGGGAATAATCCAGAAATTCTTTCCAAACTTGTGGCACGTGCCCAGTTTGCAGCGATTCATTAATAAGGTCCAGCAGGTTGTTTCCGATGACATTAAGCAATCTTGTACACTTTGCAGTTACGTTATCC